>CM038116.1:8975597-9006953 GCA_001642375.2 Mentha longifolia
TGGCGGGGCCCCTGATAAACTACCTGGCCTTCGGATATGAGGATGATGTCATCGAACAGGTCGTACGTCTCCGGCTCCGGCTGTAGGAGTGACATTAGTATTGTCCCTTTGAGGATGTGGATCGACTGTCGGATCGAGTTCACCACTTGGAAAGTCGTCGAGCTGTCTAAACCGGTCGATATCTCGTCCATGAACAACGCCTTTGATGGCCCCACCAGCATCTCCCCTGTTTGTTTTTTTTTTTTTTTTGTTAAAGAAATTAAATTTTAGCTTATAATTTCGATTAATTATATGATAGTCTCTCTCTTTTTTTAGAGAAGTATTTTAAGAACCGGACCGGTTGAACCGAGAATCAACCATGGTTCTGGTTTGCGGTTTTGCCTGGATCCAGCCAATTCGATTGAAAAACCGAGAATCGCAAGTGTTATCGTTTGACTTTCGGTTCGGTTTTTAAAATATTGAATAATAAGTTCGTTAAATGCCACATGGGATTGGAATAGTGAAATTAACCTGTTGTGACACGTTTTTCTGGCACCGGAAATTCCCTGATCATGTTATCTCCTACGAGGGTATCAGCACAAACATCCAATCCAATATCTGCAAATAAATTTGAATTTTTTGGATAAGTAATAAAATCCATCATAGTTATGAAAATTAGTCATATCTGTATTTTTTTTATGTACATTTTAAAATGTTATTCTTCTATAACTTATTCCTATCATTTGCAGTTCTTACAATAATTTCAAAAGGGAAAACTCAAGTTTCAAGAAAATATATAGAAGGGTGCTATGCTATTTACTCAAACTTATTCACCTCATTTTTATACATATAAAGTATGAATCAAAAAATTATAGTTTCTATAGATTGACAAATAGTAGAATGGGTTATTAATGAAATAAACCCTTATTATATTAATGAATATAATATTACCTTAATTATATAATCTGTGACGATACTTGCTTCTTGCCCCGCTGTAGCTGCTGCCTACATGATTAAAATAACATTATTATAATTTACTACTGTATTAAATAAAAATTAGTTTTGTTGAGTAGCAAAGTCTTACTTTCATGTACACATCCAAATCAGGATCAGGCTTAATATTTGCCTCTTTTTCTCTCCTTGACAATTCTGCCAGCATTTCTGCACAAATTTTTGACACCATAATTAATTATTTTCCACATCTTTTATTTTCTCACTTAATTATTTATTTATTTTCTGAAAGAAAAGCGACTTTAGAAAACGCTACTTACCGTGATTGCTTCCTACTCCTTGACACCTAGCGGAAAATGCTAATGTTTCTCTAACAGTCAATTCTCCTAGGTGAACATCATACTGACTTATGTATGCTGCAGTTCTTTGAGGCACAAATTCTTTCATCCCATGTCCATTGTACGTCACTCTCCCTGAAAACTGCTCATTCAGAATTATCGTTAAATTAACGACAAAGCGCAACTCGGTTAGTCAGATGCTTCCCCTTCAATAGATAAGTTGGAGGGTCGAGTCATCTTATAATACTCCCTCCGGTCTTTTCAAGTTGATACACTTTTTTTTCAGCATTTATGGCAAGCGTTTTCGAGCGTCTCGATGATGAGTTTTAAAATATTTTTTTTTAGATTTTTTTTATTACGGGATACTACAACACTGTAGTATCCCGTAATAAAAAAAATCTTTAAAAAGATATTTTAAAACTCATCATCGAGACGCTCGAAAACGCTTGCCGTAAATGCTGAAAAAAAGTGTATCAACTTGAAAAGACCGAATGAAGTATCTTATAATATGTGTGTTTATGTGTTGTGGAACGGCCAAATCCGCCTCAGGCCCACGAATGGAGGCGGTCAAGCTTGGGCTGAGTTTTTGCTAAAATCAAGCCCACTCAAGGCCCATTTAGTACAAGCTCGCCCAAATGCCCAAAAAACTATAGGGGCCCATTTCAACATGCTTGGTCCGAGCTATGCTCAGCCGGTCCGGCCTGGTAGACACCTCTAATCGTACTCCTTTCGTCTCACTAAAAATGTATTGTTTTTTATTTTTAGCTATCTCATTCAAAATGTCTTGTTTTCTCTTTTGGCTAAACCTAACTATTTATAAGTGTGAGCCCTATCGTGTTTTCAAGTTTTAGACCTTATACTTAATTTTCCGAGCCCAAAATGAAACAAAACATTATGAATGGGACGGAGATAGTACTAAAGAAAAGAATTACTATGAAATTTAATTTCTTGATAAAGAAAAGTCATTAATTAATTTATTTTATTTTTTAATTTAAAAAGAGAAGGCTATTTACCTTTAGAGAAGGATCAAGCATCCCAGCTAAAGCCAACAAAAGCGTTGTCTTTCCAGAACTTGGAGGGCCTAATAGAAGCGTCATACTTCTCCCACGCACACAAAAAAAAAAATTAAACAACATTAATATTTTTTCTAATTGATTCAATTTCAAGACACATAACACGAAGAGAAAGAAAGATTATAAAAAAATATTTATATACCGGCTAGGCTTCAAGATTCCACTGATGTTGTCTAAAATTGTTAAGGGCCTCTTTTTGCTGGGAAGAATGCGAAGATAATTCAAGAAATCCTTCATGAAGAAAATAGAGTGAGAAAATGATCAATACAATAATCACTCTTAAAAAAAAAAAAAAAAAAATTTAAAAAAACCCACCAAAAACACACAGTTGAATTTATTTACCTCAGCAATGTTGATGAAGAAGTTGAGGAAAGTAGGCAGAGCTCTGCTTCCTACATAAGCTTTTGCTTCGATCTTAATATTCTCGAACCGAACCTCAATCGTCGGTAAATCAATCCCAACTCTATATCAAATTACATAACATAATAATATTATTAAAAAAAAAATTAAAAGAAATGAGTAAATCATAATGTATTAAAGCTAAAAAAAAAAGTTATTACCTATCTATTCTGTTCTTGAACTTCAACAAGAACTTCTCATTATCTTCTTCGGCAACCCTAACAAGCCTATCGATCAATTTAACTCTTTCTTGAAAGCCAAGATCCCTTACATTGATCTCGTTCGAAGCGCCTTGAGATCCAAGCAAGATCCCTTTCCTCAAACGATCAAAAGTTGGGAGTTTCTCTAGTGCTGCCCATTTCAGAGCTTCTTCGTCGTCCTCTTCTCGCGATGATTGTGAAAACATCTCGATTCGACTGCTCCTCCAAGCCGAAGACGTTCTTCGGAAGCTGTTGGTGATCTCCATTGTTCTCGAGCTCTTGAAATTTCTCTGATTTTCAAGGGATATTTTCAAGGGATCAAAGATTATATTTTAGTTAGTCTTTTTTTCTTCTTAAAGTTTCTTTTTTTTGTGGACTAATTGGAACAGTTCGGGTTATAAGTATGTGTAGTTTCCATGCAAAGTGAAAATATCTAATTTATTATTTGTGTTAGTTGGACTGTAGTACTAACGAGTAATGATCCCCTATTCACCGTAGACATATTTATTGTGCCCACTACTGATGTAAATTATTATTATTATACGTCAAAAAATTAAACCCTATTAAAAAAAAACTAAATCCTAAATAGAAAAATTATTTTCGTGATACTGTCATATTAATCGTGAATATATTAAGTGTGCTCACAATGAGTATGAGAACATTCTTGATGGTACTATTAATTACTAAATTGTCACTCTTGGTTAGTGAGATAATTAGGAATCGGGTTTGAAAATTCACATTTAATTTCGTCATTTTAGACGTCCATAGCCTTCTGAATTAGCCTTCAACGCTTCATATATACGAACTTCGTGTAAAAAAAGTCTTCAGAAGAAATAAATATATGTATGTATGTATGTATGTATGGAAAGGGTTTGCGTGCAAATAATTCATAGCGTGTGAAAATGAGAATAATGCTTAAACCTATACAAAACCACACTTAAATATGCATAAAATTATGCTTATAACAATTGTGATTATGGCTGTACAAATTGATGCTTAAACATAATTATGCTTATGGTGTCTTGTAACGATGCTTAAATCAATAACAATTATAGATTTAACTAAGATCAATGGTCTAGATTCATTCATATTTCTCAAGTCAGGATTTATTTTTATATGAATCAAACTCTGTGTATGCATGATGTGGTGTCCCTCTTCTACACCATGGAAATTTCTATATCTATCTAGGCTAGGGTGTTAACATATTCATGATGGTAATTAAGATTACCTAATACTATTGTTTATCATGAATTTTGTGCCTAAGTTATACTGTATAATTAAGACTTGGATGTGACTATCTGTGCTACATTTTTTGTGAAGTAGTATCAAATAAACAATTTATTAGTATAAAATAAACAATTGTATATGTGTGTTGGTCTAGCGGTAGAGAGTTAATGTCCGAGTTCGAGTCGTCCATGGTGCAATTTTTAAATTTAATGTTTAATTGCTTAAAAAAAATTAAACAATCAACCACAGTTAACGTAAACTAAGTATTGGGATGAATAAGTTCACATAGTGCCAGTTTAATATACAGAGTTCTAGTTCAATAATTAAACAAAAAAAATGATGATTGATTATAGATATAGAGTTCATATGATAAATAGATAGCAATTAATAGCTACAAAATTAATGTGATAATTAAATTGCCTAACAAAAACCTTAAATTAAAACCAAAAAAAACCTAACTCAGACAAACAAATTAACAATTAAATCTGAAATAGCTTTGGTTAATTAACTATGCATATATTAAAAAGTTTGAGCTATTAAAAAAGGCACATAAATTTAAAATAACCTTTATTAATATAAATAATAATTTATTGAAGACAAGAAAAAAACAATACAAGGGAGCACATAAATATCCATGGTCCCGTTATTACAAAGAAAGTATTTAACTTTATTCATTTATATTCATTGTAAATGAGTGTAGAAAAAATAATGGTTTTGCCCAAACGCTACCTATATTAGCAATTAATGCCCTTTCTTAATTGGATAGGGGGCCTTAATCTCATATTCAATTGTATGTTTATCTGTTCGTATTTCTTGTTTTCGTTTAAGATATAGGTTAGGTTTAGCTTAATTAATTCATTATTTCCGCTCGCTGGCTGCTTTGAATTAGGGATGTCAACTTTTTCCGCGGGTTCGGGTACCCGCGGAAAAAGTTCGGGGCTAAGGCCAAGGTTGTGTATGAGATTTTATATCCGAATCTGGTTCAGCACACCTGTACATGCATGTCCTGATAACCATATTACTTATTGTACTCCATCTGTCCACGATCTTTAGAGTTTATTACTATATCGAGACGTTCACTATTTTTAGACTCTTTTTTTTTGTAGTAGGCCCCACAGTACACTTTAACACTTTACTATTTTAACACTTTACAATTAACACTTTAAATCTTTAATACAATTAAAAAATTAGATGGACTTACAATTATTTCACCTTAACACTTTAAATTATTAACACGTCACCACACACATTTAACTCCGTGCTGAGATTTTTGGGCCTTAAAATCATGGACGGCGGGAGTATTTTCTAACCGATACTTAATTTTTTAATAAATTTATTAGAGATATTTATTATTATTATTATTATTAGAGATATTTATTATTATTATTATTATTATTATTATTATTATTATTATTATTATTATTATTATGAGGTCGTCTCATTGAACGAATGGTTAATTTGCACCTGTATTTAAACCCTATGCATTAATTAAGTTAAAGCTTTGTTTGGGCCTGAAAATCTAACATGCTGCATGCATTAGAGAAAATTATTGAGAAGAAACTATCATCCTAATTAAGATGTTTTAAAATATATATATATATATATATATATATATATATATATATATATATATATATATATATTAAAAAAAAAAAGCTGTCAATCGAGTTCTCTAAAGTCGATGGGATCTTTTTTTTTTAGAAAGCAGACTAAAAGCCAGACCATAGTCTATATTTTTTGTCTAAACATAGTCTATATTTTTATTGTAAGGTTTCTTCACTAACTCCTAATTAATGGTAAAACATTTAAACCTTCTAATTAGATATAGATGTAATATAGGTGCTTGACTAAGCTTATCTATGAGATTTGCATATCTATGAGATTTGCACATTACTTAAATGTTCGAAAACCAATTACACGAGGCAACTTTTTCTTTTCCTTTTTCTTTTATTCATTTTTGGGGGAAAAAATGGGGATTATATATATTGAGGTTAATGCACCAAAATACATAAATTTTGCCCAATTTGATTCTGACCCGATAATCCACGTGTGTAAGTCAAATGATGTCTTTTAAAAACATATCTAAAAATGATGTTGTGGGTTAACTTAAATACATACGCCGCTTAAGTTGAACAATATTTTTATAATGTACATTTTTACACATGTGGATTGACAGTTGGAACTTACATCACCACCTCCAAGCCATGTCAGAATTAATTTAAACGGAATTTATATTTGTGTCAAAATTGAACAAAGACCAAAATTGGTGTAAGTATTTTTGCTAACTTTTGAAAAATTATATTTAAAAAAAATCAACCCTAAATCCTAAATCTCTCTATTCCGGTGCATTTAACTCATTATATATATATATATAGAGAGAGAGAGAGAAAAAATGATATGATACTCACCTAATGGAAGACACTTTCGTTGTTTCTTTGATTTGACATTATTTTGTTCGATTTTTTTGATTGTTTTATATTCTAGTATCGTAGAAATTAATATATAAAACTATAAATCATTAAATTTACAAAATAAATAAAAATCAAAGCTAAATTTGCCATATTACTCACTTTTCGACGTTAGAAGGAAAAAAGAACAAATCGAGCTTTGATTTTCATTTATTTTGTAAATTTAATGATTTCTACATTAATTTCTATGATACTAGAAAATAAAACAATCAAACAAAATCAAATAAAATAATGTCAAATCAAAGAAACAACGAAGGTGCCCACAAAGGTGCTCACCATTAGGTGAGTAGCATATCATTTCTCTATATATATACACACTTTAGTTTAGCAACATAAAATAGACTGTCCTGAATCTAGGGATAAATTAATTCATCTATTTAGCTCTACTAAGATTTTTTTATTTTTATTTTTTATTTTGATGAGTATGAAACATTGGCTTCAAACATTTAATTAAGATACACTTTTTTCCTGTAGCGTAAGGGCGGTAGAAGAGGCTAACCTATTTCTTAGACTTTCTACATATTAAATACTTGCGCATATATTTATTTGGTCTAAGGGTACGTACGTAGAGGTGCCCACGGTTCCGGAACCGGAACCGAACCGGAACTGAACCGGCGGTTCCGGTTCCAAGATGGCCGGAACCGAAACTGACTGGAACAGTAACGGTTCCGGTTCTGGTTCCTGGAACCGACGGTTCCGGTTCCGGAACCGGATAGGAACCGACTTTTTAAATTTTTTTTAAATTTTTTTTTGTTTGATTATGATTCAATGCTTCATTGTTTATTGATTTAATTTTACTTGTAAGACAATTCAAATTATAAAATGTAAAAAAATACTTGAGAGTGAGATTGTATAATTTTTTTTATTTATTAATCATAAACCCTTGGATATCACATGTCGATTCCAAGGGCCGAGCCTCGTTAAAACCTCTGTGAGGAAAAAGAGTACTCGTCTAAGCATTTTAATAGACTACTACATATTGTCGAAATCGAAATCGTCGTTGAAATCATCCGTTTCTTGATAAGCATCGGTGTCGGTTTCTGCTTCGGTGGTACTGATTGGATCATGTTCAAAGACCTCATCTCATTTGTTCTCTTGCTCACGGTGTTCGGCTAAAGTGTAGTCCTTGAGCAATACTTGAGCTTCGAGATTCCGCGGGGTTCATCGTTGATCGTCTTTCGTCTAAAGTGTACAGCTTGCTCGACCGACATCGTCGAGGTAGGAACAGCAAAGAGTTCTCGAGCCATTATGGATAGGATTGGGTATTGAGTTGTTCTTCTTGACCACCAATGCAAAAGATCTTGATTGTTTGGACCTGCACTTGTTAGTTATGATGCAATAACTGGTTCATTTAAATATATAGACAATTCATCGTTTTGAGCGAGTCCGGATGATCCCCTGTTTTGGAAGAAAGAATGAAGTTGTTGGGCCCGTTGACTCTGAGAACTAATTCCTAAGTCCATAGATGGCCTTGGTCTCCTAAATTGTGAATTATAAATTAAATGATAAAAATATTTAACTTTACAAATATAACATTTCCATATAAAAAAATGTAACACACTAATCAGTAATCAAATGTTACATCAAATAAGTATACAAATACAAGTATAATATTAAAACATAAAATAAAATTAGAATTTAAAAAAAAAAAAAAAAAAAAAACCGGTTCTTTTCGGTTCCGAACCGGAACCGAACCGTCGATTCCTGGTTCCAAACTTTCGGAACCGAAACCGAACCGTCGGTTCTACCGGTTCCTCGGGTTAGTTCCGAACCGTCGGTTCCGGTTCAGTTCCGGAACCGCCCGATTCCAATTAAAAACCGACGGTTCGGTTCCGGTTCCGGTTCCGGTGGGCACCTCTATACGTACGTGTATAAAAAATTAACCTCATGTAGTCATATAACAACATTAATAAATATTTTTTTTTTTCTTTTTGAGTTAACGTTAATAATTAGACTTAAAACGTGATATAATCTTTTTGTTCTCCTCTTTTTTTTTCATTCTTTAAGAGGATCAATAATGATTTTCAATTTCCCCATAATGACTCGAACCCCCTAACTTTTTAATTAGGAGAAAAATGTTTTACCAACTGAATTGCATGTGATGAATCAAAAGTAGGATACTATAGCATTTTAGATATTTGGAGATGAAGAGTAGATCAATGAATAATCATGCAAATAAAATTATAGTTACATTTGTGTTCATAAAATCCAAAATAATCAGATTCTCATAAAACAAAGATTTTTTTTAATCATTTGCAGAAGGGTGTCATTAAATGATCACACGGTATTATGAACTTTGGCCAAAGATTACACGACTGCGACCACACGAGTTCGTGTGATCTTGTAATCGAGGGCCGAGCAAGATTGATAGAGCTCAATCATGTAATACACGACGACACAGGTGCACTAGCTCGTGGTCGTGTAATTTGCAAGGAAGACGCTCGTTTGATCGTGGAATACACAACCACACGAAACGCCATTCTCATAAAATACAAATTGGTACATTATGAAAATGGCTATCTTCCATTTTGCAGCAAAAGTAGGTTTAATCATATATTTACTTCCATTATAGGGTATACCTAACGTAGTACAACTTCCCTTCCTATAGTACTCTCTTTTTCTTCCTTTTTCCCTCTCTACTACTACAGGCTTTCTAAAGCATATAACTTACATTAGTGTTACAAGACTAACAGCCCTTTGATCAATGAGATACTGATCCATTGACTGGTTCAACTACGGGCATTACTGTTTGTTCGATAATAAAGTGGTCAACGATCCTTACAGTGCTGACGGGATCCTGCTGAGACGAAGCCGATCTCCATTTGCTGGGAAATCTTCTTTGGTGGCTAAGCTTCGGTTGCAGCTTCGACTCGCCTTCCCAACTTGGATCCAGCTTCCATTCTTTCGGCACCTTCACATTACCACAAACGATCAAAATCATGCTCTCGGAAATTCAGGAAGAGCCAGCAATCATTTTTTACCTTATCGACAGCAAGGGTGAAAACTTCAAGATCGCCTTTTAAGTTAATATGGAACCTAGTAAATGACTTGTAATTAGCAATGCGGAGTGAAGAGAAAGCCTCGTCGAAGTGCATGTGAAGCCAATTTATGCAGATATAAAGGTAGCTTCCGAAGACCAACGAAACGATCGGGGTTGAGAAGACCCAGTAGTAAAGGAAAACAGAAGCATAATAAATCACAGCCCCTCCTCGAGAGAGGGAGTCCATCCCATTCTTGCAGATAGTAGTCCTGCTGACAGCCATAACCTGAAAAAGATTGTTTAAAAATAGATGAAAAAGGAAGGGCTCAAAAGATATACAAAGAAAGTCGCCATAATTATTCACCTCAGGAACATCAAATGCTGACATCAGATACTTAATGCATGCTGGATAAAGGCCAAATGTCCACTGCTCAATACGTGGCCGTAGGCCAGACGGATCAGGAAAATGCTCACTCTCCACAGATCGATACCATTCATACAGAGTATGGTAGCCTGAAATGAAAACTTAATCGGCTCAGAACTAACCCCTAAAAACAATCAGGTTGAATCATGGAGGAGATATCATAAACAAATGTAGTTAAAACCAGAAAACTGATACGAGAATGCCTTTCCGAGATAAACCAAGCAGAGTATAATGTAAATGCGGATGAAATTATCTAAATATCTTAGATGAAATAATGACCACGCATCGAGTATAACTGAAAACTAAAAAGATTTTAAGAAAAAAAAAAAAAAAAAAAAAAAAACATGAAATCCAACTGCAGCTATTTATTTTATTACTTAGAAGCACTTAGTAACCCGACTAACAGGACATTCACCTGAAGTTGCCAACAATTTGTGCCTGATGCAAGTCTCAACACCCAATTCCATAAGCATCATTAGAATCAAGGCAGCAGATAGGTGTGCAGAAACATGAAGAATGCCTATTATTGCTCTCCTCTTACGGGATACTTTTGAAGGCACGAAAGTAACAGCAGTGACCAACAAAAAGAAAGCACCGGCTGAGGATACATATGAGCGTCCAAGCATATACGTGAAAGCATCCCAGACTGATCCAAAAAAGCTCTTCAAGTGACCAGAAAACATATCATCCTGTAAGATGTGATCTAGCTTACACTAGAAGAAGAAGAAGAAGAAAAGCAACTCATCACCTTCCTGTAAACTATAAAGTTTAATCTGATATAAAATGCAGTTTGGGTGCTTTCTTCTTGACTACTAGATGAAGGTACAGTTTATCCATGGCAATAACGAGTAAGATATTTACCTGCGGAAACATGGAAAAGGCTAGAACAAAGTATATAATGCCACCTATGAAGTCAAACTGCCAATTTTTCTTCCGAAACTTTAATATGTTTCCCAAAGCAATCTGCACCAAGATTATCAATGTTTCGTAAGAAAATTAGCATTTGATAAGCAGATGTGTCAATCATAAATCAGTGGTCGCACCCTGCTCGAGTCTTCAAAAGACGGATAAGCTGCCTTGCTTTCATAAGATGTCCCATACAAACTATTAAAATTACTGAAAACATGAGTCGGATGCAAAAATGCTCCACCACAACCATTAACAATCAAATGCTGTACGTATGTGGGTTTCTCTGATGGAACATGAGAATGACGCACGTAGTGATGCAAGTCCCCAGCCATTCGTAGTTTGCACCTCCCTTTCAAATGGTCCCGTATCAGGTGTGAAACGTTCTTCCCAGTGACATCATCCCAGTACCAATCAAGTAGCCAATTAGGCTCATGAGTCATGATGATAACTGAATCATAATCCCCCACCTGGAAAACATACTTGACAAATAAACATCACATTGCACAATAACATAATACACAAGGCTAAGAAAAGAGCAAGCACGGATAAAAATGAAAGAAAGAGATTAGTCAAACCAAAGAATAGATATGTAAAATGAGAATCTCGCAATACTTAGCAATTACTTCTGTCTGCTGATTAAATAAAAAATAACTCGCATCACCAACAGCCATGAGTTAACAGAAATTATCATGTCTATAATATGAATAAGAAGAAACTTTACTTCAAATGAAGAATACATTAAACAAACTCTACACGGAGGAAGAATTTATATATGCAAATTATAGAAACAACACATCACAAATACTTATTCCTCGCCAGCATTAACAAATTATCCATAATATTAGAGCAGTTTTCTGGATACATGTTAAGCCACTGAGGCACCATTTCTTTTTTGATGGGGACGAAAAGTAGTTGGGACCAGTATTATATCTATGCATATACTTCAACTTACGTTAATGGTGCATAGAATAAACTATTGAAAAATCAATATTCAATGGCAACTACAATTGAAAGGAAAATGAGGTGATCGCTGCCATATTCAAAAATTTAAAAGATTGCATATTAAATGATCTACAGTAAATGTGGATGAGATGTAAAGCTTGGGGTCATGAATTTTCTACCTATTTGTCAATTACTGATATGTTAAGCTTAAGCATCAAGCCTAAGGTCTTGTGTATGCTATCGAAGAAGTCGTCCGAATTATAAGCAAATATTAACATCTCAGAAAGACTTACTGCAGTTGCATGGCATATTAGCTTATAAGGCAACCATATATATTTATTTAAAAAAAGAAAAGAAAAAGGAATTGATAAAAGTATGTCAGCACCATTTGCCACAAAATAACTAGTGACAAAAGTTAAATCTTAAGAAATTGTACCTTTTCTTTAATCAGTTCCGAAAAGAACTTGAATTGGTAGACATCAATATCGCAATGAAGAGCAAGGTCAAATCCAAAGACCCACCATCCTTTTGGCAGCTCAAGGGCAAAATAGCTTTTCTTTTGGGGCATAAACCATCCGCCTAACCAACTCTTGTGACAAATATACCGCATAAAAGTTTGAAGCCCATCAAACCAATCTGTAAACCAGAAGAAGACACCATAACATATCAGAATGAGCCAGTAAAAATATCAAAAGAGCAACTGAAATACACAAGTCAAGGTAGCATTTCAGCAGAAGAAAATAAAAAATAGAATACTGGTGGTGCTAGAGAGTCTGAAATCTAGGCAACCAACAATACTAAAACCAACCATGATTTCCAGGTATAACAAAGCACTGAGGCCCATCATACTCCTTCAGTGATGACGTCCCACAAGGCAATTCAGGTTTATTTACAGCTATGTGTTCCCCCTTATACCAGACAGGAGGCTGAAGAGCATATTCAAAGGGGCGAAAAAGGCGCCTCTCATATGTAAATGCAGATGGATTAGGATACCTGAAATCCAAATTTGACATCGTACTCAGTATTTAACCTACGTTATAAAGCAATGTCTGAGACATCATTTCAGGCACCAATATTCCATAAAAAAATACAAAAATTAAACCAAATTCATTATCAATAAGTCATAATGTACACAATGTTTCTCTTGGGCCATGCCAACATCAAATAACTATCTAGTACATTCAAAAAAAGTGAGCCTCAAAGTATTATCAATAAACAAAGAAAAGCAAGAGGTCTGGCATTTATGAAGAGTAAACTAGTAGATAACCACTCATGATTCATGAAAATTACTACAGTTGCTGAAAAGAATATACTTTAATCTTACACTGTGAACACATAAATCATAATTAACCACTTTGGCTCAAATCAACTATCAGAACATCCAAATATGCAATGATTATAATTTACACCAGTCAATATAAGAGACAAACCCATCATAAACAAGAAGAGATATAACCCTGCCCATGGTCACTATGCAAAACTGGAAAACGTTTCATATTCAAAATACAAAGATTCAGATAATGTTCATTAACATAATATGAGGTATTTTTATTAGAAGAACAGACTACTATTCACGTAATCAAAAGACACTGAACTGTTAGCTTTATAGGACTACGTACTACAGGAGCTTCATCTACAGAAATCTATACCAGAGAATATTGTACTAGACCAAAGAAAATGCTCAATGCAGTAATATGCAACACAGAAGAGGGTGGAAATGAATCTCCCATATATAGAACAAATGCAAGTTTAAGGATTTGCCCATATGAAAAGAACAAAGAGTACTATCTATAATACAAATGAGGTTTTGAGATTGCTGCATACAAATCGAATAGATATTTCATGAATCACAAAAAAGAACTTCCACTGGACCCAAAAAAGCCTCAACCAGAGTCCTATAGTAAATTAATAGCAGAAAATGAATTTATTGAGCTTACGCAAGATCACCGCCAATAAGGAGCAAGTTACTTCGTGGCAGAGTAATCAGGGAACCATTATTGTGAACCCGAAGAAAAGGCTGAGCAAGAAGCCGAGCCACACTATAAGAAGAATTGCCACCATCGCCCGTATCAGCCATAAAATCAAACCATAGTTCATCATTTTCACTAAATTGGTCATACAAGAGATCATCTTGCTTAGCTGCATCTTCAACCTTGCTCATTGCAGCCTAATAATTGAAAATTGTACAGCCAAGAGCAACCCAAATTCAGCAATAAGTCACAGACTAAAACTTCCAGCATATCGCAGATTGCATAATAAAATACTGCGTTTAAACCAATTGTAACAAACAAAAACAATTATCTTACTTCCGAGATTAGCATAAAGAAAGAAAATTTAACATTTTCAACAAAAGACCAAACATTCAAAGATGCATATTAAAAGTTGAAGCAAGATCTTGCAATGTGAAAAGTAAGGAAGATGAAGAAAAAATATAAGAACCGTTAATGTACCTGCATCATACGCATGTCAAAACGTCCAACAAACACAGTCACGGATACCAGCAGGTCAAAAACTGTCTTAAATAAATCAGCAGATGTCCTAAATCATAAAAGAAAGATTTGAATGATTGAATAATAAAAGTGTCACTTTGCTATTACTAGAGAGTGTAGACTTTACCCGGAGTACCAAGGAACCATATCCAGAAAATCAGGCTTCATTTGCTTTTTTTTCAACTTCTCAGATTCTTTTTGGGATACAGGGTGAGTGAGAGCCCAACTGTTGGGAGTCAGATATCAAAAAAACAACACTCATTAGATTAAGTGACTAGGAAATAAGGATGACATCTGAAAAAACCTACTCATTATCTCAACATTTGAGAGATATGAAACCTACAAATTTGCTAAAATGGTGAGAAGTGGGTAAACAAAATTATTAATTGTCAGATGATCATTGGAAAAAGACTATTCTCAAACTCATTGCCGGGCCAATTACTGTTACAGTTGAAGCTAGCAACCTAAGTAAATGAAAGAAACAAGACTCAGTAGTATCCATGATTTATCTGGGAACTGCAAAATTGACCAAGCTAAACTAGAGGCACGGGGCATTACTCGAAGGACCCAAGCAAACAAAATGTGAAGAATTGTAGAAGGCATCTGGTTAAAACTCACCCCGTTGATCTCTCCACAACATAATTTGCAATATAGAGACCTATAAAAGTGGCCCATAATGAATATATAGGTGAGATTTCAGCAGGTGATTCTGCACACGAGCCACCGCTGCAAGTCAGCTGAAAGTGTGCAACGAACCATAAGATAATGGGCCATGTTAATAGGAAAAGAATGGACGATTGGAGCCAGAGACCATACCTCTCCATAAATGACCCATTTTGATAAAAATGGATAATCATTAGCAGAACCGACTGGAGCAAACCATGATTTACAAACTTGATCCTTAAACTCATTCATGCGAACAAATTTCGCAAGCCACGAATTCCTCTCTTCCTTGTTCCACAGAGTAAACCAACCCGAATACCTTCTTTCAAATGTCTTTTCTCTCATATTAGCACGGTTGCCACAGTGGCTATAAAATACACAACAGGCTACACTTATAACCTACACAATGATAATGACAGCAATAAGAAACAACGAAATTCGATTTTTTTTCTCAGAATACTATCTCAGGACTTACAGCACAATTTTGGAGAATTGTCAGAATCGCAGGTCTCCTCCCAGCCACCCGAGCAACAAGGCCAATATACCAGAGCCCAATGAATACAATGTGAAATACAAGAAGAAATAAAATCGAAGATATATAGATGGTCAAAAACAAAGAAAGATTCATCCTCATATCAACTCCCATTGATTGAAAACTAGGAAGATGATACAAAGCAGCCACCAATATCCATGCTATATACCTAAAAAGGTAGAAACACCCAAATCACTCAAACTATCATAATCTTACAACCAATTTCTTCTAAAGCAGTTAAAGAAAACATACCAGCGGCTGAAATTTGAGTAACTTGGTTTGATCGTTTTGCCTATAAAGGGGGAAGAAAAGAAATAGAAGAACCCCAGCAAGCATGCATACATAGACCACCACTTAATATTGCTGTCTAACTTCTGAACAAGAGTGTGCATGTTATCCGATGAAATGAAGAAAAGGCATCCTATAAAAACAGCAATGACTGCATGCCGTGAGTGCTCATGAGGATATGGATACGTGTGAGTGAAGATAGTCCTAACTGTCTCCATCTTCAGAGTCTCCAATAAACCAGAGTTCTGCTTGGGAGAGCCCATGATGCTGCTGTCTTTGTGCATG
Source organism: Mentha longifolia (assembly GCA_001642375.2). Classification (NCBI taxonomy): domain Eukaryota; kingdom Viridiplantae; phylum Streptophyta; class Magnoliopsida; order Lamiales; family Lamiaceae; genus Mentha; species Mentha longifolia. The sequence continues at coordinate 8,991,745 of CM038116.1, forward strand.
TCACTTGTTCAGAGGTAGATAGACGATCCAACTGCACGGCCACAACCAGGAATTAGATACTGAGAATTTTCCAACAAAAACCACGAGTGAGATGATTGTTGGGGATTTAGAACAACATTTCAACATGAACTTTGTTTACATTACATTAATTATGAAGCAACTGGGATAAATAAGTGATCCGATTTAGGAAATTTCTAGCTTGAGTATCAGGTAATTGCACGTGTATTGCAGCGGCAACGGATCGGTCTTCGATGGCGGTGCCGGCAGCAAAGAGAAAGAGAAAGAAAATTTGAGAGAGAGAGAGAGAGAAGTGTGGAGGAACGGCGAGTTGCAAACAAGAATCACAGAAAAATTAGGGATTCTGTTGGAGGCGCGCGGTGGCAGAATTGGAATTGGAATTGGAAATTGCAGAATTGCAGAAATTGAAGAAGTTGGGGGTGGTCGGTGGACGGCAGGCAGGTAGGGTAGGTTTTATTTTCTTTTCAATTTTTGTTTAAATCATTTATATTTATATTTAATTTATTTATTTATGTTTTTTTTTTTTGAAGCCTATATTTAATTTTTATTAAAAAAATCAATGTGATGGTTGAAGAGAATAGACTGTACCTGCAAAATGATATCGGTCGCTACATAGGGGATTTGATATTTTGAGATAGGTACTGAAAAATTAGTTGCAGCCATTGATAGTAGTCGAATCGGTTGCTAAATGTTGGTAAGACGGCGAGGTCGGATTAACATCTAGGCAGTTAGGCAGGAGTTCAAATGGATTAGAATTATAATGCATATTTTTTACTATTTTTACACTGTTTTATAGTTCAAATTATATAAAACGTATAATTTGCTAATTAATTTCAAATTCCACATACTTAATAGTCTTATACATAAATATTAGTCTTTGACAAATTTTCATATATTTAAACATAATAAACATAAGTAAGAATATAATTTTAATAATTTTTCAAATATATAATCTAATCTTTCAGTTTGTCCAGTCCCGTCTAGCTCGCCTAGGACCGTCTAGGCACCTGCCTCATTGCCATCTAAAACCAACTGAATTGCCTAAAATGGGGACGGCTCGGCACCGAATAGCATCTAGACGGTCAAACCAGTCTTCTTTTAGAACAATTTAGTCAGAAATAGTTCAGGACTCATGTATATAAATAAGTTGTAACCATTTTTTGCTTTGATTTTGATGAATTGTTTTTTTAGCTTTATTCTTCTTTTCTTCTGCAAGCTAGCTAGAATACTACAATGATGTACGTTCACATGAAAACTAGCTACATAGGTCAATCTCTAAACGAACAGCTAGAATAAAAAACAAAATTCGTCAAGCCCCAACTTCACAGTCTTCCCTTTATTTCATCAATAATTCTCTACTTTTCCCAATCTTCTAGAAAATAGAAAAGAGAATTCTACTTTGCATTTCTGATTTTGACACAAGTTCAATCTCCCCCCACTCTAAAGGTAGGGTTTGAGGGAACTTGCACCGACCCTCGTAGTTCTTGATTTAAACGTGCCGATTCATGCACTTTATATGTCGGAGATGTCAATAAGCTTTTCTTATGATTACAGATTCTCAAGTCCTACATATGAATGGTGAAAATCTGAATAATTTAATTAATTAAGGAAACCCCACGTATGAAGTCAGATCATGAAACAATCTTTTTTTTCCATTTCAACAAACGAACCAATATTGGACAGCCAAAAAAGTAGGGAGGGGCAAGGGTTATAATCATCTCTCATCTAGCTAACAATCCAAGTACAATAACTAAACGTTATCCAATTCTAGTAAGGCCTGTACCGTCTATTATTACGGTTACTATCCTCGCCGCCACTATTGCCTCCGCCTCCACCACCGTTACTCCTATCGTTATTCCTCCGCGGTCTCACTCCCTGAGGAGGCATCTGTACTCCAGGCTGCTGTCTGCAATATATTTTTATAAAGTTACAATCATAGTTGTGATTATTTTTATTTTATTTTTATTTAATTCTCATACAAAATTCTAAACCCTCTTAGTTGAAGAGGCAAGTTCAACTTACAGAACATAGCCGATCCGACCATCGGGTAAAACCATTGGCACCATCTGCATTCCTGCTGGCATTGGCCCCCTTCCGTAAATCATAGGCTGTTGCCGGAAATGTAATTTGCATGTTATGTTACATACTAGACAGGATCGAACAAAGAGGCAAATAATAATAGAAAGAAACTAAACAAGAACAAAAGAAAGATTACCTGCTGAAAGCCAGCAGCAGCAGCACCGCCATATCCAGTTGGTATGGATGCATAAGGATTTACAGGTATACCACCATATCCTCCTGGATGAGGAATGTAGTTTGGAATTCCTGCAGAACTATGGGGATTAGCTGCTGCATCGAACTTCTTCTCTGCCTGAGGCTTTGCCAGAACAACTTCTAACGCCTGCCCTGTATTTATGTGTTTACTGATATCATTCTCCCACCAAATACATGTACACTTCTTAAATCAAACATGCCAATTTATACTAGATAATATATATGTGGGAACAAACCATTTATCTCGTATTTTTCTGTCTCTTTGACGGCTTTTAGTGCACTTGATCTTTCTGCATAGTGTATGAAGCCAAAGTCTCTCTTCCCACCAGCTTTAGCAGGTGGCATAACAACTTTAGTCACTTCTCCATGTTGCTGGAAGATTTCCTTTAATTGTTCGGTTGGTGTATTTTCAGGAATATTCTTCACATAGAGGGCCTTGACCTGGATAGACATAAAAAATTGAACGTCTAAAAATAACATCACAAGCATAAAACAACTGAGCTTCTGCTAACTTGTCAGTTGTCACTACCCTGCTCACTAAGTTTACCAGTCATTTATCCATAATTGAGTATTACAGGGTAATCACAAACCAAAATTATGTAATTCTCCACCAAAATTTTGTATATTTGCCCCAGAACTTCTCATAATGAGTAGAGCAACAAAAGCATTTCAAAAGCTCATACAACCAAAAACAGAGAGCACACATCTACCATTGGCAATGTCATAAGTCTGTTTACATAATCAAGTGCTTAGCATATCAGTAAATGTTGTTTTAAGCATTAATTTTCGTGAATGTGGACCTCCTGTTTTAAGCATTAGGAGCACATAACATATAACTTTGCAAGTTACTGAAGATCCCCATTTACTAAGCTGTAAGGAAACGATGATTAGTTACAGCAAGACAAGATTCATCCCATTGTTACAGCAGAGTAATCACAAATCAACACACTTCTCCACAAAAGTGGTGTATATGTGCACCAGAACTTCTCATAATGGAATACAGCTAATTACCAATGCACAATAGCACAATGCGCAATGCATCATAACTTATGTCAGTAGTTTTTAATGGATTACAACTTATGTCAGTAGTTTTTAAGTGATAGCATCATGTATGATGCTCCGCATGCATCAGATATGCTCTACATTGAGAAGATATATTATCACTGCCATTTAGAGCATTCATCTTAAGAATGTTAAAATCCAGCAATTGAAAGAATAAAAGTATCAAAAGAAAGCTTCATCTCTTGAAACATCAATAAGTAGATCTTGATGGTAAAGGCAAATTTAGAATTATACCTGAGAAGCAGCAGCAGAATGATCCGGGGTAATCTTTGGGTCAGCCCATGTTACAGTTGGTGTGTTACCATCCAGTTTAAAGCTTCCAGCTGCCATCTTTTGCCTAGAAAAATCAGCACATGCATTGTTGTAATATTCCACGAAGGCAAAACCACGATTACGACCAGGGTTCTGAGGATCCTGTAGTAATAAGATGAAATAAGGTCAAACAATGAGAACCAACATATTTTGCTGAAAGACCTTTTGAAAGACCATCAAGATTAGATAGCCACAAATACCTTTATCAGCTCAATGGTTTCAGCACCAGGACCTGTTGATTCAATTATTTTTCTGAAATCATCATCACTCCATGCCTTAGGCACGTTGCCTATGAACAATCTGTATTTAGTTTCTGAAAGTGAGCATCGCAGTGTCCTTCCCTGAAATGAAAGACATGGTTGATAACAGAGAATATTATAATTGAGGCAAGCACAAAGCAGAATTACAGAAATATAACATATTTTACAAGATAAAAGCTAACATTGTCTCCATCAGAAAACTGAAAAATAAAAGACACATTCTCACAATGTTTTATAGGCTTAAGCTATAAATCACCTTGAATTCCTTGTTATGCAATTCTTGAATAGCTTTTTGTGCCTCATTTTTTGTCCTGAAGGCTACAAAAGCAAAGCCCTTGCTTTCACCAGTATCCCTATTCTTCATTACCCGTATCTGCTAAATGATGAAGCTATGAATAATTAAGAGAAATAGTGCATGCACAAGGATATCTGTTTGACCCAAACAATTTGCAGGCACTATTTTTTATTTTTTTTATTTTTTCTAGCTAATATCCACTGACCTCAAAAATTTCACCAAGGGGTTCACAGAGTTCCCTTAAGTCTTCTTCTGAAATATCCCGAGAAAGTCCTCCAATGAAAACTTCAGAGCCATGGGGGGAAGATCAAGAAGTTCAGAATGTTTCTCTTTCTCCTCTTCGTTTATAGATGTAAAGTTTTCTTTGTCTTCCATGTTCCCAATGGAGATATCATTCTTATCTGTCTCTGGAGATTGACCTTTCCCATCATCCTCACTTCGGGTATCCTCCTGAGGATCTTCGTCATTTTCTTCACCGCCTTCTCCAGCTCCTTCATCTTCCATGGGTTCTTCATCATCTTCTTCAGTGTAGTTATCATCATCAAGATCCACACGGTCCTCAACTTCAGTATTCTCTGCCATTATTCCCTATGCTTCAAGTGTTGTCACACAACAAACACAAATTGAGGCCTAGACTCCACCAATAGAATCTGCATGCTTATATTGATATTATGGAAGCAGGGAAAAGGGAAAGCCATCTGCAGATTGCATAGACATGGGCTGAAAGGGATTTAACTATGAAGAACATGAAAAGCCTCATTTTGGGTTTTCATAAATGTGATATGCTACGGAACAGGTCATTTTACTTTCACATTCTTGAGTAGTATATATGCTTAAATTCAGGTAACTAGAAGTCTGGGTGGCTAACCAGATATTGAAGATCGCTTGGGTGCACACAATAGTTCTGATTTTATAGTTTGGCTGCCAGAATCGGGAGAAAAAAGAAAAGCATCATTCACAGTCAAAAGTGCATTTGGTAATTGCTTAAGTTTCTCTACTAGTAAACTGTGAAAGGAATCATTTTCGGATAAAATTAATACCAGACATTGGAAATTGATCTGATAAATTTCCTTAACATAATCAAGGTAACAAGGGGACCGGACACAAATCAAGATCGAATATTCTCCCATACTATCCTAATTAGGAATTTTGCAGAAAAGGGTAAAATATCCTGAGGATTCTGTCAGTAAAAAAGGTGTGAGCCTTTATTGTGGAAAGTTTACCAGCTCTGTCGTTAACTTCTCACTGACTTTGCAGCTGCAGAAAATAAGATACGGAGCATTAGAAATGGAGAAGACTTATTTTAACTAAGCAAAATTACAAAACGAAGTAGTCGGATCAGATCCATTCGAGCTAATTTTCCCAATTTCCGAACTTCAGACAACAAAACAGAAATCGCCCATCATCAAACACAGCTAATTTCACAAAAAACAAATTTTCAGAAAATGACACACAAGTCCAAAACCTAACAAAATCATCCCACAAATGGTGAACAGCTATCAAATTACTGAATATGAAATTTATCAACATAGAAAAGGAAAATTGAAAGGACTCACCGACTATACGAACCGGCGACGAGACGAGCGGCGTCCCGGCGAGGAATAGAGATGAGAGACGAGTTTGACGGGGGAGAGAGTAGGGCGAGGGCGAGGGCAGCGGTAGCCGGAGCGGCGAGGTTGGCGGCAGCGGCAGCGGCAGCGGCGCCGGCGAGTGTTGAGGTAGGTTAGGGCTTTCACTCAATTTGGGGGACAGACGGAGGAGCGCGTTTCAGCTTTAGAGACTAGTGAAGGAGGGTTTTTTTTTCTAGACTATTAGAAAAACAAATATTCATCTCTCATTTTTAACAGAGTTGATTAAATATTATAATAATCGAATTCGTTTAATTAAAATTAATTTTATTAAATGGTTAGGATGAAGCACTACAAATCTCTTCTCCTAGTGAGAACCATGAACTCGATTATTTAGATATGTTTTATGCATTTTTATATATACTAGAATTGTACATCGGCGATGTAAGGATCTGATTTATAAATAACATGATAAATATTTAATTCTTACTTTTTATTTAATTAATAATTTCTACTTTATTTCATAAATGGACAAAAGAAAAAAATATTTTTATATACATGTGTACTCTCGTATATTGTATTATATTTGATTATATATATATATACACATTTTATATGCATGTGTAAATTTATAGCTGATTTTCAGAGATTGTTTGATTAAACGTTTAAATATAGATCAACTTCATAATTATAATTTTATAAGACTCCTGACATAATTAATTGAGTTATCTAAGTTCACTATCAATTGTTGTATTATTTGTGTGAGTGTAAAAATGAAAAATGAACATGCATATACTAAAATATTTTCAATTTTCATAGCAAAGAACAAAAAAACAAAATATTAAATATTACATTAAATTGAGAGATGTTGAGACGGTAATTTTGAGATTCACTATTTAGTTTTAGTATTTAATCGATTATTCAAATTACATTTAAAAGAAACAAATGAGAAGAATTAATTGGTCAACTTAATATTTATAGTTTTTTTTTTTTTTTTTTTTGAGAAACATATAAGTTGAAATTTAATTAATGTGTTGAAATTTAATGAATAAAAATGAGTTTTCATAAGGAATAAATGCATTAGTTAAGGAATTGTATAGAAAATAACATAATATATTTTAAAATATGTATAACTTAGTTAATTATAAAAATTAAATGAGGCTCAAATATCAAAAATATTGGAGGGAAACTATCATACTACCTCTATCCCATTATACTACCTCCATCCCGCCAATTAGGCTACGCTTCCTTTTTGGTCCGTCCCATATATTAGTCTACTTTCTTAAAATGGCAAAAAAAATTGTGGCTACAATTAACTCTCTCTCCTTAGAATTAACTACAACCACATATCCTACATTGCTTTGACTATTGTGCCAAAAGCAAAGTAGTCTAATACATGGGATGGAGGTAGTATTAGACACTATTCACTTTGTTGACTTTTTCGGCACGTATGTCCACCGAAATCTAGTACGGGTTTTAAAATATAATTTTAAAGTATTTTTTACGGGATACTATGAGTGTCAAAATACTTTAAAATTATATTTTAAAACTCGTACTAGATTTCGGTGGAAATACATGCCGAAAAAGTCAACAAAGTGAATAGTGCCTAATATGGTGGGATGGAGGTAGTACTTTCTTATATTAATATAGATATATCATATATTACCTCGGTCTCACATACTTATATACGTATTCCGTTTTAGTCCGTCTCGCGAATTATGTATGTTTCCTAAAATGAAAATAACTTTTATATATATAGTCATTTTATTATTTTAATAGACTTATTTGATATATCAGATATAGAAAACTCGATTTTATCTTTTATCTACTTTTTACTCTTGATTACAACTACTCGGTGATATTTAGTTGAATTTGATAATAACTAATTAATAGCATTACAACTTTTTTTTCTTTAAAAATATTGTTATCTATAAAAAAATGAATCATGTTAAATAAGACACTATACGTGCAATAGTATCGCATAAATACAGTAGACTCAAATCTAAGTAGGCATATATCGAGCCTTAGGCTCCGTTTTGTAGGCAAGATGAAGGCAAGATGAGATGAGTCATCTCCCTTCATCCGACGTTTGGTAGCATTTTACAAAAAGTAAAAAGCCCGAACATCATCTACTTGGCCCGTTGCTATTTACTGTTTTTCCCACTTGACTCAACTCTCCAAAATGGTGAGTTGAAGGGAGATGACCCTCTCTTCTCATTTTGTAATAATAATAATAATAATAATAATAATAATAATAACAATAATAATAATAATAATAGGACTCAATAATATTTTAATAATGTAGATTGCAGTTGTTGTTAAATAATAATAATATTAATAATATTTTATAGATATTGTCGGTTATAATTATATAATTAATAAATAAATATGACTCAATAACAATAACAATAATATTATTAATAATAATTTATTATTATTGTTATTATTATTAAAAAAAAATTATCTCACTTTGAAAGATTTGCTACCAAACAACATATGATTCATTCATCTTGAATACTATTCATATGACTCATCTAGAGATGAGTCATCTAGAGATGACTTCAAAAATGTACCAAACACTGCCTTAGTATATTTTTATATTTTCAATCAAACTTAGTAAACATGAGACTTAGTCGAATATTGTTACATTCAACACAAAGAAAAAAGAATGTAGACAAACTTATAACTGTGAGATCTATCGTTTTTGAAAATTAAAAGCATTTATAGAGAATGCAAACATAAAAGCAAAAAATAGTGCAAACCCAGCAAGCATAATAGCAACCACGCTCATAAAATCATATTTGTATCCGAAGTAACTGCTCACGTAGTCTCGAACTGATTCATTAGTGTCTAACAAATCTCTCACATCTCCATATTGTGATACGCCTAATCCGTACAAGGTCCATGCCACTGGGCACGCCCAATGGTACCATCTCCACCACACAGGAGTTCTCTGCATCGAAAACAAATAGATCGATCGTTAAAGCTTATTCGAATGTCATTTTAAGAAACGAGTTGAGCCCGACCAAGTAAATACTCACACACACACACCGGCAGGTTCAAGTACTTACTCAATTTTTCATTTTCCATATAGATATAAACTTTGAACAATGGCCCTAATATAAGTTCTGGCGTGAGAAATAAAAATAAATTTAGACCATTGATCTTAAGTTAAATCTATAGTTGTCATTGATTTATGCATAGTAACAATGTACGATAAATATGATTATATTTAAGCATCAATTTGTACATTAATAAGTTTAGACCGCAAAACATGTTCCACTTGACTCGATTCGATTTCTACACATCTTAAGAATAATCATGACTTACTGGTCGTGGGATTATGAAGCCGGAGAAAATGTTCCATATTGAATAAGCTGTAATGGATGTGATGCTGGCAGATTGTAAATTAGAAGTCATAGCCGTCGTCATCATGCCGTAAAAGGTGAAGTACGAGAGTGTGAAAAACATTACATAGAGATACCACATGAATTTTGTAGCATCCCATTCAAATCCGATCATCGCATACACAATAGGTCCATATATAACTGTCTGAGCAAAGATGTAAGGGATCTCAACCACAACCTTATGGATCAAAGCAAACACAAAGAACATTCTTTTTAGTGAGATAATCTAACACAATGTAACATGTTATTTATTACTATTAGTATATATGGTATCTAAATCACCTGGCCAAATGCAAAGGGCAAGGCAGAGTACATTCCGGCCGCCCTTTCTCTATAAGAAACTGCTCGTTCAATTGCAACAATAGGTTGGACCGATGTGGCGCTTTGTTGCCCGAGCATGAAAATAGAGCCGTACATTGAGCCTATTGCGTTGAAAATGTCAGACTCAGAGCCCCTGCATAGTAATATATATTACTCCCTCTTTTCTATTTATATAAGGATAGTTGACTGTCTTTTTAGACATTATTAATATTATGTACTTGAATAAATGATCCATAATCTTCTACATTTGTACTTACTTTTTAGAACCGAGGCCCCAAAAAATAGAACCAACGAGGCATGATAGGAAAAATGTGTAGACAATTCTAACAGCAGTGTAAGGAGGATTGCGCCAGTACGACCAGTGTTGCTTCCATAGACATGCAAGGAATTGAGTGAACAAAGGTTGTGAGTATTTAGTTGGAAAGTAGAGGTCCTTTGTTTCGGGCCGGGCCATACTCAGCTCCTCGATAAGAGCTTTGTTCTTCCTTAAAATCAAGATAAACACAATTATGAGTGAAAATCAAAACTTTCAAGCATTGCAACCAAAAGTAACTCACCTATATAGGTCAGAATTTTGTATATCTCTGCAAAATCAATGCCTAACTTCGATTCTTGACCTGAAGACGTAACCTCTAGCATCCATGTTGCTGGATTTTGACCATTTTTTATTCTTGATACACCCTCAATGTCCTTAAAAAAATGGACATGGTTGAGTAATTTCGATACAAGAATAAATGCAGTTCGCCTTATTAATACTCCAAAAGCTTTTTTAAGTGTCCCAATGATCAATTTACAAATACCAAGAAAATGTGTAAATTCAAATTTTAACCTCATTTATTTTTCTCTTTTTTTGAGCACCAACTGATATATAACATTAATTATAGGGATAAATTGGGAAAACTTTAGCTAGTTTACCATCAAATTTCGAAATATGACACATAAACAAACAACAAAAATAGCAAGTAGGTCACTTAAAAAAACAGAAGGCTAATTTGTTGAGTCTATACCTCAAAGTAATTGATCATAAGGCTAGAATTTCGTCCCAGAGGGCCGACGTAGATCTCTTCACCCCCTCGCTTCATTAAGAATAACTGCATATATACATCATAAATTTTGAGCAAAATTTTATTCAACATTTCAAAACTTAATGTTCAAGATTTAGGTAGATGAAAAGCATATAATTCCTCGTCAAATGCTTCAAATATGTCGATGCTAGGCTGATGGATGGTGCACACGACGGTCCTCCCCGTGTCCACGGTGTTCCTGACTGTTCTCATCACAATTGCAGCAGCTCTTGCGTCGAGGCCTGATGTTGGCTCATCCATGAATATTATGGACGGATTTGCCACGAGCTCCACTGCAATGGTCAGCCTCTTTCGTTGCTCCGCCGACAAGCCGCTAACTCCGGGCAACCCTACCAATCCGTCTCTTAGCGGAGTTAGTTCGACAAGATTCATCACAAGCTCCACCAACATCTACCAGATTATCACACAAAACAACATTGTGAAACAATCATATTCCTTTCATCCCGTAAATTTAATCTCGAAGGACTGACACAAATGTTAAAAATAAAAAATAAAAATAAAATAAAATAAAATAAAAAAATCTAGAAAGATAAAGTTTTGTTTCAAGAGGTATTTTTGTCAAAATTAAAATAGGAAATTGTGTAATTTTTTGAATTCTCGAGGATGTTTATTTTGTGTAGTGGATGTTATAGTTTCTATTTTAAAAATGAGACTAAATTTAGAGGACAGAAACAAATGTTAAAAGAATGGATTATTTATAATAAAATTAGAAAGATAAAGTTGTATTGCAGCAGGTATATTTGTAAAGATTAAAGCAGGAAAATTGTGTAGTATTTGGAAATCCTGAAAGATGTTTATTTTGTGTAGTGAATGTTATAGGTTTCTGTTTGAGAAATGAGACTAGATTTGTGAAACGACCAGAAAAAAATTGTGAGAATAAATTTATGAAACAAAGGGAGTATAATTCAAACGGACCTTTCTACTTTCTGAATCAATATCTCGGGGCAAACGCAGCCAAGCAGAGAAGAGCAATGACTCATAAACCGTAACACAAGGTGAATGGATGTCGTTTTGTTCGCAATATCCACAAATCCGAGCAAACGTCTCTTGCTTCTTAGGGTGGCCGGAAATGGTAATGGTTCCGTCAATATATCCACCGGTTTTTCTACCGGCTAGCACGTCCATGAGCGTAGTTTTGCCGGCCCCACTAACTCCCATGAGAGCTGTGAGAACTCCTGGCCTAAAAGCTCCACTCACACCCTTGAGAAGAACTAGTCTATCTTCATTTGCACCGTGATCTTTCATTTCCTGCAACCCATTTCGAACGGTTCGGTCTACACTTTGTCGACTTTACTAAATAATCTTCACAAGAATAACTATATATACCTGCGGCATGTCTACAGAGTACTTGATCCCATCAAATGTCAATGTGTGTGGTTCAAATGGAAGTACGGGTGTCTTGTTTCTATTTTCGTCAACTTTCTCTGGTTTTCATCATTTCAAAATCAGAATACATATTAAAATGAAATATACAACAAAGATTTAAAGTTAACTAACTCATCCCCACCTTCGTTGCAATCTTCCGGAAGAAGCGCTTGAGGCTTTTTTAACGCTGAAAATCTTTCAAAAATATGTCAAATTAATTAACCCTAAATTTCGAATGGCCAAAGATGCTTTAAAAATATTTATATGTACTCACGATTAAGAAATGTGAGAGCCACAACGTAGCAAAAGTTGTATATGAGGGTCATGCCACATAATGCACCTAATCCTATCCAGTACCAGTACGGTTGTGTGTAAAAATCTCGAGACTTCAAAATCTCAATTCCCATAGTAATGTTTGTGTTCTTGGAAACCTATATAAAAAAAAACAACGCGAAAAATCATGCCTCGAGAGTAACATCAAATTAGGCACATAAAAGGTATTAGGTTCGAGTCCACTGTGGGCACAATCTTTATATTTAATGTTAAATGATCTACACACACACAAAAAGTTACATACATGGCTCCATTTATGCCCCGTGAATTCGTTCACAAGAACTGCAGTTTGTGCATACATCATCGGGAAGGAATAGAAACCCCATAACCACCATTTGTTCACACTCCCTAAAATACAAAGACACAAAGGAATTAAAATGAGTTTGAAATATTACCTCCGTCCACGATTTTTAGACACAATTGACTTCATAGCTGGTTTTGAAGTTTTATAACAATGTACTTTAAAATTAATTTTCGGAGTTTAGTTTTTTTTCGTAAGGTACGTTGAGTGTCGTAATATCCTATTTAAAAAACTGAACTCCGAAAGTCCATTTTAAAATCGTTCGATACAAAGCCTCAAAACCCGCTAAAAAGTCAACTATGTCTAAAGCTCGTGGACGGAAGGAGTATATATTTTATTAGTATGAGAAAGCCATTTACTACCTCTTGACAAAACATAGCCACACAGAGCTGTGTTTATGAGCAAAAGAAATAGCCGAATGTGTTTGAGATAATCATATCTCTACCAAGCGATGCAATCAATCGGAGTGCTGAAGAAATTGCTTGAAGCTCGACAAAGAGAATCAAGTACTGCTTCAAGAATCTGCAATTCCCCTTTCATCTTTAATAATGAATTTAGTACTTAAACATAAAAATGCTCAAAAAAAAGAAGAGCACTAACCTTCCTACATTTGGATCATAACCAATTACATAGTAAATGATGGGGGCATAGGCAGCTATCTCAAGAGCTTGTGGAGGAATCCGAGTAATCCACGAAGGAAAGGCGTAAGCCCACGCGGGGTAGAAGAAGAAGTCGCGTTGCTTGTAGAAGACAGGAAGCTTCTGAACGGTGAGGGGTATGTCCGAGACTCCGCCGTACATGACTGTGCTCACGGCGATGTACAGAGCGCCACTCAGAACGCTACCATCTTCCACATTTCGATGGAGTTCAGTGCGAAAGAACACAGTCATTGCAATGAACCCCATCAAGCCGAGCTACAGAAATAGCGCATCATCACACATTGTCATAGATAAAATTCAAAGTATATTTATATTTATGGAAATGAATATATAGTTGAATACTCGAAGGATCTTGAAGATGTAAACAAATGAGTTTCTCTTTATGAGCAAGATTTCGCGCGCGGCGCAAGCTTTCAGCAGCTCTGCTCGGCCAACTCCGTACTTTCTGGTGGCCAACGCGGCTGGATGGCTTCGACTTTTGTCAAATGGTATTTCCATCTCTGCTTTTAGTCTCCTCCCACCTTCAGATGACTCGAACGCTTCAGCAAACTCGCGGACCGTAATGTACCTATAAGGCTGGTCGCGCCGAGCCCAATACTGTTGTTGCTCCTTCTTCGATGTTATCTGCATCGGTAGCTAGTCTCAGTTTACATTGTGAACACACAAATGATAAGATATTAACCTGGACAATAAAGCGCAACTCATTTGGTAAGATATTTTTCTTCTAACCAAAAGGTCAAGGTTCGAGTCACTTTAAAGGAAAATGGGGAACCATTATGATCCTTTAAAAGTAAAAATAATAATAATAACAAAATATTGGCCTCTACACATACTTCTTGCAAGAAATCTGCCACCCCTTTCCTCTCTGGGCACTGGAATCCCAGAGACTGGAAGAAAGGGAGCACGTGCTCGCGAGGCCCCTGACACACGACCCGCCCTTCAGATATGAGGATGATGTCGTCGAACAGGTCGAACGTCTCGGGCTCGGGCTGCTGGAGTGAAATGACGGACGTGCCATTCAGGATGTGCACGAACTGTCCGATCGAGTTGACGACTTGGAAAGTGGTGGAGCTGTCCAGACCGGTTGATATCTCGTCCATGAAGAACGCCCTCACCGGTCCGACCAGCATCTCGCCTGTCAATGATAAGTTACTTGCAAAAGTTATGAGAAATCATGTGGACTTCAATCCGAAGGTTGCATGTTCGCACCTGTCGTGACGCGCTTCCTCTGGCCTCCGGAGATTCCTCGGATCATCCGGTCTCCTACCATAGTGTCAGCACACATTTCCAACCCCAAAATCTGCACTGACATAACAAGTTCAAAAGAGTAGTCGAAATTGAAGGCATAGAATCTTATTACCATATGACAGAATTACATCTCATCTAAAAGTTCGAATTTGTAGGGAGATGTAGAATCTATTCTTTTATATTATAATCCACAATACCTTAATGATGTAATCTGTGTACACACTTGCTTCCTGTCCTTCCATGGCTGCCATCTGCATGGTTGAAATCATGATAAGATTCAAAGTTTTGCATATTAATGTGAAGTACAATACCAATATAATATATAAGTATAACTACATTGTTCTTACTTTCATGTACATGTCCAAATCAGGATCGGGTTTTATATTTGCTTCCTTTTCTCTCTTAGCAACTCTGCAAGCATTTCTGTATATTTTTGATTAATTAATAGCAAAAGCATAGGTTTATATTAATTATAAAGATTAATTAATAATTAGAAACTAACCAAGATTGGTTCCTACTCCTTGACATCTTGCAGAGAATGCCAAAGTCTCTCTTACAGTCATTTCTCCTATATGAACATCATCTTGGCTTATGTATGCTGCACTTCTTTCAGCTACAAATTCATTCATCTCATGTCCATTATACGTCACTCTTCCTGAAAACTGCTCTCCATGCACAAATAATTAGTTACCAAAATTAAT
>CM038116.1:9007053-9033527 GCA_001642375.2 Mentha longifolia
TGTCTCAATAATAGCACTACAGGAAATTGACTTTTTAGTCACACATAAATTACCCACACATATTTATGTGTGGTGGCTTAACCACACATATGCAAAATATGTGTAGCTAAATTAACTGGACACTTTTTTATTAGTATTGACATTTAATATGTGTGACTAAAACTTTTTAGTTGCATTTAAAATTTAGTATTATTATTATTAATATTATTATTTAATGAAGTATGTTGTTTTAACATATTATAACATGGAAAATTAGGGATTCAAAAAAAAATAACATGGAAATTAGTAAAAGTTATTAGCCACGCATATTTTATAATTTTCCGAGAAAAAATAAAAAACACACACACATACATATAATTTATTTATATAAGGACAGTAACCAATATAATCAGCAGTTATTTCGTGTGATTATAATTTTTTAGCCACGTTTAGATTTTATTTAATTTTTCATTTATTAACTATTCCATTTTAAAACATGCTCACGTGGATCATGTGAAGTTAAATCTATTTAAGAATATACCTAAATTTTTATATATGTTGATGTGGAAAACTTGTAAATATATTTAATAATTAATATATGTGTAATTTAAGTGTATTAGAAGTGTTTCTTCCGTGTTTAGTGTTTGAATGGAATGACGTGTCAATCAACGAAAACATCACCCTGCTAAAAGAATTCATTATCCCGCCTTACCTCTTAAAAACTCATTTAACTCTTAAAAATTCATTATCCCGCCAATCTTTTTTTTGTTTTTTTTGAAAAATATACTTCCGTATAATCTTAAACTCCCCCACTCACACTCAACAAATCCAATCTCCCTATATTCTAGAACCCTATAGTTGTTATTCCACTTTCTACTGATGAGAATTTCTCAACTACTATTTCTGTATCACTAAATCCAAAGCTTAGTAGATTTTTATGAAAGACAAATTATTTTGAAGAACAATTAACTCGAATTATTCTTCAATTAAATCTCTACGTTGTAGCAATGTCAAGATATTCAATTGAAGGTTTGAAATTCAATTTCGATTTTAATTTTTCTATCATTCATTTTATATTCAATTTCATTCAGTGGGTTGCGAGTTCTAAGTTTGATAGAACTCATACTCTTATGCTTTTTGTGAGTGGATTTATATGTGATTCTTGTTGTATTTAATATTTTTGGAAGATTTTCTCTAAAATATTTGTTTATTATTCTTGATAGATATCGAGAAGTCTGGAAAAGAATCATAACAACTTCCATTCGTTCTTTATTCTAAGGTATTGATCTAATAACTTCTTCTCCTTAAATTGATGTTTACTCTCTTATAATTATTATTGATCTTATGTATATATATTTTCCTTATATTTTTCAAATTCGCAGTCAACAAAATTTTGAGGTATTTTGGCTTAATTATTGTAAATGCTACATTTTTTGGATAGTTAGTATTTTTGAAATTAAACTGGAGCAATTATTATTTTTGTTTTATCTTAACAGGAAAAGATGTTGCGGTCTTCCATATGAAGTGGGTTCAATGATTCTAATGCACATTGATTTGTTTTGGTCAGAGAACTAGATAGAAAGTTCTACTTTGTATAGTTATTTAGTCATTTAAATCTTTTCATAGTTAGCACTTAGCAAGTTAGCATACAGGTTTTGCGTATTTTGGATTTTATTGAATATTGTTAATTATCATTTGTATATAATAAACTTGTTAGTTATTATTGTGTCGTGGATATTACATTTATTTTTTAATACAACATAATTTATTATGATATAAATGTCTATAAAATTATTCATATCTACAAATAGTAATATTTATCTTAATATTTAATTATCAAAACAAAATAAATTACCTACATATAAGTCATAATATTTACCACACATATAAATTGCCATGTCATACTCCACGTCATTTCCACCTCATTTATACATTTTAGTAAAAACGTGATTACTGACATATAAGTGATACCTTAATGACATATATATGTGTGGGTAATCATTTAGTGATTTATCTACACATATATACATGTGTGGTTAAATCTCTTTCTCTGCGGATATATAACCACACATGTTGACATTTATATCATGTGTGGGCAAAAATTTCTAATCACACATAACCATATTTTTAGTGACATTTCAATGTGTGGGTAAAAACCCAATTTTTTGTAGTGTAGTCTTCTTTCATTTTTGTAACATTATATAATTAAAGTAATTTAATATGATGCATTGATAGAGTAATAGGTCATCAAATTGTTCGGCTTGACCCTTCATAGTGTGAGGTTCATTTTTCTATATTTCATGGTGGAGCCCTCAAATATATTATGCAAATAAGAAGGAAGAAATGGACCATTTAATTTAATTGGACTTGAGAAATGAAGTTGAAATTGAATTTTCATTCTATAATATTGAATTCAACTTAAATACAATTAAGACTATATATACTGCTTGTCTAATGGTATTCTTCGTCTATGTTGAGTGAAGAGAACGAGTTGATCCATATTCCTCTCTCCCACTTCAAAAAGAAAAATATATACATATAAAAAGTACAGATGAATTCAACTCTTTAATATGCAACAAAATCAACTATTATTTCACCTCACTATTAATAAGAAATTCAACTATACTTGCTCATACTTTTGAGAAAAAAAATGGTTTAATCACGGATATTTAACACGTGATTCACGTTCTTGATTTTGCAAAGTTGACCATTAAGAATCGATACCAACTCTCACCATCCTTTAAAATTTACTAGACCCAATTCTTAATTAAATTTTTTGTTGAAATGTAATCATGCAACAACGAATAAATATAACAGTAATGACCTATGCTCTTTTTCCTACCGTTTTAAGTACTGAGTTATAGTCTAGAAAATGGACCGTGCTAATCAAAAGCTGATTTAATTTCTCTATGGCAAATTGCATTTCAACGTAATGTAATTACCGTATCAAATTATATATATCGAGCTAATAATTGAATACTAGAAAACGAAACACAACTCAATTTATAAAAATCTTCTTTTCCAAAAAGCTCGGTATTCAAGTGTATAGGTGTTGTTTTCGTGTTGTAGTACTTAAAAAAACATAACAAGTAGTTTTAAGAGTAAGCAAGTTTTACATCATAACATTTGCTAATCGAATACTAAAAGTTGCTATCAAAAATTTCAACTTGCTGATCTTTTAAATGAGTATTACTAATTTAAAGTTAATAAACATGAATATACTAATTTAATACTATGTATTTAAAACAAAGTAGTACTTTCTCTATCTCTTCTTAAATGACCCTTTTTCTTCTTTGGTTCCTCTTACTGTAAGTGACTCATTTTCCACATAAGAAAATAACTAGTCACATAAGGGTACAATTAGTAAATCTTTTATTACACTTAATATTTTTTAATTAAATATCACCATTCACTCATCTCTCAGAAAAATTTAAATTATCATAACTTGATCGTCTGTTCTCCGTTTTTTTTATACTACCTCGGTCCTTTTCAAGTTGTTACACTTTTTCAGCAATTTTTTCAAGCGTTTTCGAGCGTCTTGATGATGAGTTTTAAAATAATTTTTTAATTTTTTTTGTTTTACGGGATACTACAAGACGTTTATTATCCCGTAAAAGAAAAAATTATTTAAAAAGTTATTTTAAAACTCATCATCTAGACGCTTGAAAACGCTTGAAAAAATTACTGAAAAAGTGTAACAACTTGAAAATGACGGAGGTAGTATGATATTTATACCAAATTAAAAGTCTCCATATGATATTTCATTTAAGATCAGACATCATTATGTTTTTATGCATCTATAATGCTCTAGTTTTAAACTATGTCTAGATACATAAATCACACTCTTTTCTTAAACACAATACACTTTATACCTTAAACATTTCCTACTTAAAACCCATACCGAAAAGAAAAAGGTCATTTAGAATGAGACAGAGTTAGTATAAATTTGTTTATTACCCTATTTCCTTCAAGAGGGGATATTTATAAAGGTACAATGGAGTTTTTGTGGGCTCGAGAAATTAGGTCATTAACTAATTAGGTCTATTGATTGATTTTTATGTAATTTGTAAATGTAATTTTATACTATATTATTAATAGTTTTTGAGGTATTAAAATAAAGATTAATAAAAAATCATAATAAAAAATGATTGAAAAATGTAAGTAATGCACACGATACATGTGATCACGGAAAATGACTAGTATATGTATAAACATGTTGTGAGAACGTAGGAGTATGCTTATACGTGTATATAATCATTTTTAATACATATAATGATGATGGAATTACATTTATGTATAAAATTATGCATATTTTTGTTTGTTATTTACAATGATGTACTATCACATAAAGATCAATTATTAAAAAGTGTGTGTGTGTGCTGCATAGACACTATTTCATTTTCTTTGTTACATCTCAATTTTCCTTCAAATGTCAAATTTGGCTCCTCTCTCAATTGAATTGTCAACTGTCCACTATAATCCTCATGCAACCGAACATTATGTGAATTAGTATGCCGAAAATTGAGATTTAACATTAATTCGATTGACAAGTAATCAAAAAAATAGAATAAAATCAAATTTTAAAATTGAAAAGGCAAAAGAAATAAGAAATAAAATAAAATAATAATTTGGTAAAAAAATAAAAAAAATAGCACAACCCATTTTTTCCCCTTAATTGATTGGCAGGTGCTCCATTAATTAATACTACCTCCATCCTATGATATTAGTCCCATTTGGATAGAGCACAAAAATCAAGGAAGGATGAGATATGTGGTTGTAATCAATTCTAAAAAAAGAGAGTTGATTGTAGCCAAAAATTTTTTTGTCATTTTAGAAAATGAGACTAATAAATGAGGCGGACTAAAATGATAAATGTGACTAATAGAGTGAGATGAAGATAGTATTATTAAATTCCCAAATCACACACAAAATTATTTTTAAAAAAGAGAGAGAGGAGTCAAGCCAAAAAGAGAATTGCATGATACCATCTAATGAGAAATGTTGCTAAAGCTGACTCGATGACAATATATTTAAGAAAAAAACATTATTAATAAATTTAATAAAAAAATCTAAAAATAATTACAATCTACTACAATAAATTAAACTCTACATAAAAAAAATTATTGACATAATACTACTATATCATTCTACTATATCATTCGTGAACACATTAAAATAATTTTCTAAAAATTATTATCATCTAAATAGTAGTATTAAATTTTAGCACGTGACATTTGCACACCTTTCAAAATTTGGAAGCAAAAATGAGATTAGATTCATTATTTTAGAAGCGTATATTCGTTATTTACCTCAAAATATCCTAGACCTCAACATCGCCAACTATCTACTTTCCTATTCACGTGATTTCGCGCTTTTCGTTATTGATGCTATACAAAGATATTTGTATTACCACAAAATAATTTGTGTTTCTTTTTGGGTGCGATAGGAAGAATAATCCTCGATATACTCCTTTGGACTAATAACATTTTCTTGTGTCCCGTCTATAATAATATGTGTTTTATATAATATTCTCACCGTTCCGATTGTTTATGCATTGCGTATATTCATGAGGAGATTATAGAATGAAGTATAAACAGTCGGGACGAATGAAGTATTAAATAAGGGACATAGAAAGTATTAAAAAATCACTATTTTCTTGCACAATGCTCGTATTTTAGATATTTTATTGTATTTCTATAAAACAATTTATGTTACATTAGTCACATGTTAATAACATTTAAAAATAGTAAAAAAATAACTACTTTTGAATTTTTTTAACGTGTGATATTATATGTTGGTATAATTTGAGATGCTATACGAGAAACAATTTAGAATATCTATTGCAATTGTATGTTATATCTCCTATCGCAACAACTGATGATCAGCTGATCGCCACACGTCGTAAACATTTCCAAAATCATCAATATTAGCGATTGAGATTCAAATCGTACGAGAAATGCAATAAAAAATTTGATATTTTTCATTTTTATAATTATTAATTAATACTTCCTCCGTCTCTAATATATTTATAAAAATTTCATTTTTGGTACGTCCTAGTAAATGTGTTACTGTATTTCCGAAGAGGGAAAATACGTACATTTGGTATAATTCACATTTCTTTACTATTTCCTTTTCTTTCTTTTTTTTTTTTTTTTTTTGTCGGTATTACAATGAAGATTTTGAAGGGTTTCGAATTCTGAAATATAAAAAGAAATTTGTACACCTTCTTCAAAATCCCTCCCCTCCCCTCCCCTCCCGAGCAAAAAGGAAAGACTATCTTCTACTCCATCCTCAAACCTTATCTCCATCTCTCTTTCCTCTCTCAACAAACCCCCTTTGAACAACGGAGAGAGAAGGGAGGTGGAGAAATGCAAGGTGTTCTTCAGTCAAAAGGGCTTCTTTCTCTGCCTTCAAACCCCAGAATCCGAGCTTTCATTCCGCAGCCATCGCAGGGTTTAAGGTACCGATTCAGCCCTCTAAATCCCTCTTCGAAACCCTCGAATTCCAATGGACCCTCGCTCTCCGTTAATGGGTTCTCGAAGTTCCAAGGATTTGTTACAAAGCCTCAATCCATCGGTCAAAGGACCAGAAATTATCCAATTGTTAGAGCCGAGGCTGCTGCAGCTTCCGGCGATGGGCAGCCTCTCTTTGGGGAGAAGGAACCGTCGCCTAAGTTTATGGGAATTGAGTTGGTGACTCTCAAGAAAATCATCCCGCTTGGGCTGATGTTCTTCTGTATTCTCTTCAATTACACGATTCTGAGGGATACCAAGGATGTTTTGGTGGTGACGGCGCCGGGTTCTAGCGCTGAAATCATACCTTTCTTGAAAACGTGGGTAAATTTGCTATGGCTATTGGGTTCATGCTGTTGTACACGAAGTTAGCTAATGTTTTGTCGAAGCAGGCCCTCTTTTATACGGTGATTCTGCCCTTCATCGCCTTTTTCGGCGCGTTTGGTTCGTTTTGTATCCTCTCAGCAACTATTTCCACCCCACGGCTTTAGCGGATAATCTTCTTAATGTTCTTGGTCCGAGGTTTCTTGGGCCCCTTGCGATTTTGAGGATATGGAGTTTCTGTCTTTTCTATGTCATGGCTGAACTTTGGGGAAGTGTGGTTATCTCCGTTCTTTTCTGGGGATTTGCTAATCAGGTAACTTTTATATATATATATATATATATATTCATCATCTCAGTTTTGTGTGTGTGTGTGTTTTCCAAGAGTATGGTTGTTCCATCGATGCTTTGCTTCTGAGGAATATGTTGATCAAGATTCTTGCGTTTGATTTAGATAGTAATCGATGATTTGACCGTTGATGGTTTCTTCTTGGAGCCCTGTTTTGTCCTGTATTTGAGAATCCTAATTCTTGAGGGGACATCAGTTGGTAAAATGGTGGATTGGAAAAATTAGATAACTTTGATCTTTTGATGAATATGTTGATCAAGATTCTTGCGTTTGATTTAGATAGTAATCGATGATTTGACCGTTGGTGGTTTCTTCTTCGAGTCCTGTTTTGACCTGTATTTGAGAATCATAATTCATGAGTGGACATCACTTTGTAAAATGATGGATTGGAAAAATTAGCTAACTTTGATTTATTGTATGGCTATGGCTTTATTGGTAGTTTGCAGAATGTATGTGCACTGTTATTGTTGAAGAAGCCTGCAGAATAATGCGTTTTCCACGATGATTCGGGAGTGGTGAATATTTTCGTGGTTTCGAATGTTTTACCTTATATGTTGAATTGTCTTTTTCTCTAACAATGGAAAACTTTTCGAGCAAACATATTTCGTTTAGATGCTATTCGTTGATGTATTGTCTATTGAGTACTCAATACTGGATGAACCGTGTTGCAGATTACAACCGTTGATGAAGCCAAGAGATTCTATCCGCTCTTTGGGCTAGGTGCGAACGTTGCTCTAATTTTCTCAGGTAGAACAGTGAAGTACTTCTCCAGATGAGGCAAACCCTTGCTCCGGGAGTTGATGGTTGGGCCATCTCCTTAAAGGGAATGATGAGTATTGTGGTGGGAATGGGGTTTGCTATTTGTTTCCTTTATTGGTGGGTCAATAACAACGTTCAGCTTCCTTCCCGTAGTCTGAAGAAGAAGGTATTTTAAATTGGCTTTTCCTTTTCTATTTTGGGATTTTATGTAGTAATTATATTGTTTTTCTTCTTAGTTGTTGGCTTTGAAAGACTGATTTTAGCTAACTTATATTTCCACATGTTGATAGAATCCTCTGCTCATGCAGCGGAACGAATTCTATATCACAATTTGACATTTTGACAATTCTTTACGTAGATTTTATGTCCTTACATTTGGAGAAATGTCGGGAAATCTTTGAATTGTGAATCAGTATAGTTGCTTATTACCTCATCTTTGTCTATTACAGGAGAAGCCGAAAATGGGAACAATGGAGAGCTTAAAGTTTTTGGTATCGTCCAAATATATTAGAGATCTCGCGACTTTGGTGGTAGCCTACGGTATAAGCATCAACCTTGTCGAGGTCACATGGAAATCGAAGCTCAAAGCCCAGGTAAACTAGGCCTTCTCCCTCTGCACCATCTCTTAACATATAAACTGAACTTACAATTTACTCATACATATCCTCTTTAAATTGCACAGTTCCCAACACCAAACGAATATTCAGCATTTATGGGCGACTTCTCGACTGCGACTGGAGTAGCAACTTTCATTATGATGCTTTTGAGTCAATGGATCTTCAGCAAATACGGCTGGGGAGTCGCAGCAACTGTTACACCAACAGTCTTGCTTCTAACTGGAGTCGGATTCTTTTCTTTGATTCTATTTGGTGGACCCATTGCTCCTACCCTCGCACAGTTTGGCATGACCCCACTTTTAGCAGCCGTCTATGTGGGAGCGTTGCAGAACATTTTTAGCAAGAGTGCGAAGTACAGCTTATTCGATCCGTGCAAGGAAATGGCGTACATTCCTTTGGACGAGGACACTAAGGTTCGTGCTCTTAAGATTATCCGTAAATCGTTTCACAAATTTCTTCGTACAGTGTCGAAAGTTGCGTGCCATGCTTATTCTTGAAATGAAATATACAATTCGAGTATTTTTCTTGAACTTCCTTTGATATTTTTATTCAACAATTTCTTGTGTTTTAGTTTAATTTTGAACTTGCTTCTTTTGATTTATTATACAAAAGCGGAGTATATAATTATTCAACAATTTCTTGTGTTTAGTTAATAATTGATTATGAGGGTATACTAATT
The DNA here is from genome assembly GCA_001642375.2 of Mentha longifolia. Lineage (NCBI taxonomy): Eukaryota > Viridiplantae > Streptophyta > Magnoliopsida > Lamiales > Lamiaceae > Mentha > Mentha longifolia. Next base: position 9,016,270 of record CM038116.1, read on the forward strand.
TTGAAGGTTCTTTTTTTTTTTTTTTTTTTTATTCATAGTAATAAACGTTGATTGTGATTCATTATATTACAACAAATTTTTATTTTTATCAGTTTTTACTATACCTGAAATTTTCTGCTCCCATCACTGCTAGGAGTACTTAACAAGAACTTGGGTTTCAGGTTAAAGGGAAGGCAGCTATCGACGTCGTATGCAATCCGTTGGGGAAATCCGGAGGCGCTCTGATCCAACAGTTCATGATCTTAAGCTTCGGATCACTGGCAAACTCGACTCCGTATCTCGGAGGGATACTGCTGGTGATCGTTCTCGCGTGGTTAGGAGCCGCGAGGTCGTTGGACGGCCAATTCACTGCGTTGAGGCAGGAGGAAGAGCTGGAGAAGCAGATGGAAAGAGCTGCGGTGAAGATTCCGGTTGTGTCCTCGACCGACAGCGGCAACGGCTCCCTTAACGGAGAGTCGGCGGTCAACGCCAAAGGAGGCGACGCTTCGTCCGAGCCCTCGTCTCCCCGAAGTGCGTGAGTTTCAGTGTTTGCTTTACTTCAATAATGGGGAGGAATAAGCAAAAGATGTTTAGAAAAAAGAATTGGGCAAAGGTTGTCATCATCATCATAGGATTTGTTATCAAGTGTAATTCTTACATTTAGTTCTTTATAAGGTTTTGTTTTCAAGGTTTTGAAATAATTAGAAGAGCTACTTAGTCATATGCTACTTTGTTAAACCCATTGGTTTAATATAATGTAGAAATGTTGACTAAATTTGGTTTCTCTCATTTTGTTTTACGTTTGTATATTGTGTTTTGGTTCTGAGTTAAATTAAATTTATATTATGCTAATTGCTAAGGGCCCGTTTGCTGCGAGTATCAACAAGAATCAACTTAAAACCTCATTATAATATGTTAGTTAATAAACTAAGGCCACGTTTGGTATACAATGCTAGCAATGCCTACATTAATAATAGCAAGAGTAATAATAGAGCTTAAGCTTAGATAACTAGTTTTTGAAGAGTGTTTGGTAGCATATATCAAACTCTATTATAATTTATATAATTACTGAAATAACCTTACCCTTCTTGCCAATTAACTTCTCAATATAGGTTGTTTAAACCCTCATAAATAAAATATGCCCATTGAGAACCAGACGAGAAGTGATCAAGTAGAAAACATTATCAAGAACCATGGACATTGCTGTGGGTCAGGCGAATAGCACTCATTTCAGAAAACTTGATGGAGAAAATCTGAAATTAGAACTCTTGATTTCTGAGTTAGTGATTCGATTTTGAGAAATTCGGGAGAGGGAGTGTTTTCGTAGAGAAGAGAAAAGGAAGGCGGCGGCTAGAGGTTGGCTTCCGGAATCGACGACCTGTAGACGTGGCAGAGCGCTGCCGCGACGGACCTGTAGACCGCGCTGGAGGAGGCGAACGCCACCTTCACCGACGAAATCAAGTTGTTGATGAAGAACTCGACGGAGTTTGCAAGCAACAGCTTGGCCATCGTGACCAAGATCATTGCTGCCATTGGGGATTTTAAGATTCCGGCTCATAGGCGGCTGCTGGCGGAGGGATTCCAGGTGTGGGTGACGGCCGGGAACAAGCGGCCTTCTCCAGGAGATCCGTCCGACGCCGAACGTGACGGTGGCGGTGGACGGTAGCGAAACGTGAAGAGTGTGGCGGTGGCGGTGGCGGTGGCCATTGTTCCAAGAAGAGCTTGGAGAGGTTTGTGATGTGCGTGAAGGTCGGAGAAGACGTGGAAGAAAATTGGAGATGAAAAGAAGGGAGAGAGAAGTGGGGTGGGGTTGCCATTTTTAGGGATAAAAGTGGAATCCTGATTTAATGTACAACCTCTGTTAGTTAAATGGGGGGTGGAGAGATATAATTAATAGAGACAAAACAGTGTTTAAGAGCGGGCCATAGGTGTAGTAGAGGGCCGGCTACTTAAATAATATACCCTACCCAAACACTATATAAGCCCATATTATTATACAATATGGGCTTTACATACCTTACCAAACAAGCCCTAAATTATCACAATTTTATCATCCTGTCATAATTCATAGAGTGAGATTCTATTGTACTCCAGTCATAATTAAGTCTACTTATGGGTTCCAGTTACTGGGGGTAAGTATTAAAATAAAATGAATATGTAAATAAATTTTGGTTGACTTTTAAGGTGACTAGCAGGGATAATGTGCGTTGCACGTTGATCTACTTTTTAGTACGATAAAAAAATATTGAATTTATCATTAAACTCAATGTTTACATAATAATTCATGGCTTTAATTATTTTATTTTTTTTAAAAAGTGAAAAGTCTCAAGGGAATATATTGACTCTGCCGATTACACCATGCAATTACCTTTAAAAGGTTTGAAACTCATATTCCTATGATCTGTTAAAATAAAAAATTAATGTGATAAATAGAAAAATGTGAAAAATATTTTATTTAAAAAATTGTAACTAAAACTATGTATATAATTGTTAATGAATTTAAAGAATTTTTGTTCTTGTTTGACCTTGATGGTAAAAGAACACTTCTTCTTATTTGTTTTGCTTTACACAAATATTTTATACAACGTCTCTTCGTCGTCCTCGTTGTTACTTGGAACCTCAAAAAAAAAAAAAAAAAAATCAAGCTTTTGCAACGTGGGTCTTCATTTTCGATTTCCTTTCAATACATCATGTTGCAACTCTATTTTTTTTCCTCTCCAGTTTGCTTGGCCTTTCTACTTGTTTATTTTATTTTATTTTATTTTTTTTCCCACTTTGGTTAGCTTGGCCATCTTGACAGACTTTTTCTTTCCTTGTAATTGATTTGTACTTGGTTCTTCAGTTGATTCAATCGGAATTTTACTTCAGTAGATATAAATCTTCATTGAGTCTATCCACATCTTCATTTTTAGTCGGCAATATTGTTGGATCGGTTATGTACTTTGCCAAATGTGTGCTCTTCTCTAAACTTGAAAAATAAATTTGATGAGTCTTTTTATGTAAATTTTTCATTATCATACTTAATTATCATCTCATCCGGAATTTTGATATTACTTTCACTATCAATCTGTTCTTCCTCATTTCCAACTCTAGTAAGAATATTATTTAATCTCATGCAGTGGCGGAAGGAGGGGGTGCTAGAGGAAGTACCAGCACCCTCCAGCAAAAAAAAAAATACAATATTTTTACACTAAAAAATTTATTTTTATATTTTATTTAGTCCTAGCACCCGTATTTATATATATTTTTTTAATTCTAGAACCATTCGATCAAAATTTCTTGCTCCGCCACTGATCTCATGTATATGGACAAAATGATTTTCTTCATTTTCGGCGACAAATAGGACTTCACCAAGCTATAACAGATATAGTCTGGTGAATTGTGGCTTTTGGCACAACTCGTAACACTTGTCTAAAATCTCCTCCAAATGCAATCACTTTCCCACCCAAATCTTTATCATTTCTCATCACATATTTCAACGACTTATTCATATTTTCCATTACTCATTTTTTGGTTATAGGTGCTTTATCCCAAAAAATAAAATGTGCTATACATAACAACTTTGTTGTTCCACTTTTTTTGAAAATTGAACACTCACTTGATTCATCTAAATTTATTGGTGTTGAACGTAAAATGTATTATTTTTCCTTTGGGCAATATACCAGCGATGCGAGGGTCTAAATGCTGACATGTTTTCTAAGGATCTATAAGAGATGGAAAGTGAGACTGGCTTGAGAAAATAATACAAAAGAATAGCTGGTACGTACATATTTTATCGAGTTTAGGTTAAATTTTTAAAATAAATAATAAAATCTATGCATTTTCTTTTTTATCAAATGGGTTTGGCTTCCAATTATTTTTTGTATTTATTTTTTATTTTTTCAGCACAATTTAGCTTTTTTTTTAATATTTAATTTCAACATTTAATTTTTCTTAGCACATATTTTTATACTGGGAATTAGTGTATAATCAAATATTGTTATGTTATCAAAATTAAGAAAATATAACTTCTGATTATTGAATAATTGATGTAAAATCAAAATGATCAACTAAAAATTACAAATTTATAAAACATGAAGTATAACAATGAAATGAATAATTGAGCATGATATAAATCCATAAATCTATTTTTACGGACATATTTGTTTTTTATAATCAAATTCTAAATAATTACTGATTTTCTCAAAATTACCGTAATGCCCTTAAATTTAAGTTTATAATAAGGATATAATAGACAACTCAAATTTTGTAAAACAAGACACTTTTATAATAGGGTATAGATGGATGTAGAATTCACATCAAAACAACCGACAAAATACATATATTGTGGACGGCCAAAAAAATAATAATTAAAAACACATATATTGCGGACGGAGTAAGCGTAAAATTGCCCGATCAAAATGCACAATATCAAGAAGCAAACTAGTCTCAACAAATTACTACTGTACATAATAAAATCCTACTAAGACACCCCGATCAAAATGCATAATGTCAAGCAAACTAGCCTGAACAAATTACATAATAAAATCTACTCTCTCCGTCGTGAAAGATTACCCAAAATTTTTATCGGCACAAATTTTAATAAAATGTTAGATATTGTGGTATTATAGTTAAATAAATTGGGATAATGGAGAGTAAAGATATTGACATGAGTTTTAATAAAATATTAAATAAGAGTGTATAATTATGGCCTTTGAATCGTGGTCATATTTGAACCTTTGGGCACATTGTTAGAAAATACAAATACCACTAAAAAAAATCTTGCAAAGATTTTCACTAAATTAATGCTTCTTCTAATGGAGACAACATTCTTGTTGTCATCTCAACCAGACGGACCACATGCTTCTCATTCAATAAAATCTTACTTTTGCTTTTATGGAACCAACTTGCAATCTACTATTGCAGTGAAATACTATGATTATAAATACTTCTCTCTTGAATATCTGATTTTATGTTTCTTCTTTTATTAGTTTAAAAGATCTCTTTAGACCGAGATAAGTTGAACTTCCGATGATTGGAGATGTAGTGTTTTATTGATGGAAAAAGTAGCAAATATACTTTTAAGATTGACACTCCCCTTTTTTTGTATCATTCGGGGCGTGACCACCCTGACATTTTTTAAGTTGGGCAACAAAACTCCTCCTCTAACGCCCCCCTCTAACATCGTCATTCTCTATTTTCATTTTTATTTTTATTAGTTGAGTGTGAGATCCACTTTTATTTGAAGCGGGAGAGAGGAGAGAAAAATAGGCGGACGAAACGACATATATATCCTATCCCACAATTCAAACAAGAAAAAAAAAACCCTCCATCAATAGCAGTCAACCTGCACTATAGTATAGGAACTCACCCATTGAAACATGAATATCTAGGGGCCGTTTGAATTGGCGGAATGGAGAAAGGGAAAGGGAGTCCGAACTTTTAATTCCCTTTCTTGTGTTTGGTAGGCATTTTAGAATCATTCCCTTTACCCTCTTTTAAGGTTTCAATTCCCCCACTTTACTACTTTTCATTCCCTCAAATTTAGCCGGGACTTGATTCCCTTTCCCTCTCAAAACCTTTTTGTCTCTCTCTCACAAAATCCTTTCCCTCCCTCTGACTGAAATCTCCTCTCCTTCCATCAACGCACCTTCATCCTCCTGTTCCCTGCCGTCGACGGTCCTTCACCGGTTTCCTGCCGCCGCCGCCAAGACTCCTCCGTAGACTCCTCCAAGACCGTGTCTTCCCTGCCATTATGTTGCTGCGCTTTTTCTCCCTTGCTGCCTTCTTCAATTGATGTTCTTGTAACCCATTTCAACAGTAAATAATTTCTTCTTATTTAGATTATAATTTCATCTTCAATTCTTCAGATTTTTTGGTTGATACGATTTCTGAAGAATGAACCCTACAATGTTGACGAGAGACAACTATATGAGCTATTTTCATTGTGAACAGTCCAAATCCGTACCCTTGTATCATCAATGAAAAATGGTGATGAAAAAACCTTCAGTTTATTATGTATAACAACTATTCTTGTTAGGAATCGTCACATTCTGTTTGTGTACTAATAAAGGCATGAGTCTAAAATTTTGTTGTTTTTGTCCTTCGATAAAATTCTATGCTGTTGTCTTTTAGATATCAATTAGAAAGAATTAGCTTGCTTGTTTGAGATTCAATAATTTACACAATTGAGCAGTACATTATACTTTATTGTTACTTGTTTTCTCAATAGAAAGAACTAGGTTGCTTGGTTGTTCTTACAATTTATTTAAGATCAGAGCATCTTATTAACTGTTGTATATAGTTTTATACTTTATACTTTGTATTCTTTTGCTTGTTTGATATTTAAGTATGTATGTTTGGCAAATTATTTACAGAGATGGCTCATCTTGGTCTTTCCTCGAGGAGAAGAGGATTCGAGTTTCTTCATTTTATAATGCTCATGATTCATGTAGTGATTTTGGTGTATTTGATTAAGTACTCAATGAGTAAAGCAATGCATAGTTCATCAAGATTATTGGTAGACAAGAAACTTAGGAGAAAATTGAGATTGATTAACTTGCATAGATTAGTAAGAGATAGTGATGTGTTGTGTCAGAATCATCTTCGTATGAATAGAGGAACTTTTAACAGACTTTGTGAGATGGTTAGAGATATTGGTGGCTTGAATGAGACTAAAGATATCAGCATAGAGGAGATTGTTGCAATGTTTTTGTATATAATAGCTCATCACAAAAAGAATAGGTGTATGGGAGCTTACTTTTACAGGAGTGGGCAAACTGTTAGTAGGCAATTCCACTTGTGCTTGAAAGCTATTTTGAAGTTGCATGTTGTACTGTTTAAGAAACCTTCACCTATAATGGAAGATTGCGAAGATGATAGGTGGAAGTATTTCAAGGTACTATATATTATTGTCTAATTTCTTTATTCAATAAGAATATTATGACTAATAGAATATTAAAAGTGTTATTTATTTTTTAGAATTGTTTAGGTGCACTTGATGGAACAATGATTAATGTAACTGTACCAGCTGAGGATCGATCCAAATATAGAACACGAAAAGGTACCATTGCAATGAATGTTTTAGGAGTGTGCTCACCAGAGATGGAATTTATTTATGTTTTAGCTGGTTGGGAGGGTTCGGCACATGATGGTCGAGTACTACGTGATGCTATTTCTAGGCCTAATGGTTTAAAGGTCCCTAAAGGTAAATCAATTCTAATTCGTAGATTACTAATTCTAATTTGTAGATTACTCATGGTTACTAATGTTCTAGGCCTGATGCTATTAAAATTATTTTTATATGAAGGATGCTATTATTTGTGTGATGGTGGATACACTAATGGAGATGGCTTTCTTGCACCATATAGAGGACATATTTATCACCTTAGAGAGTGGAATAATGGTGCTCACCAACCAAGAAGTGCAGAAGAATACTTCAACTTAAGACATGCAATGGCTAGAAATGTAATAGAACGATGCTTTGGAGTACTAAAAGGAAGATGGAGAATCCTTAGAAGTCCTTCTTGGTTTAGCTTAAAAACTCATGGTCGTATTGTGATGGCATGCTGTTTATTGCATAACTTGATAAAGAAATATATGTCTGTAGAATCTCTTTATAATGACATTTCTTATGATGAAGATCTTGACAGTGATGGTGGTGACGATGATGATGAAGTTGAGTATTTAGCTTCGATTGAAACGTCAAACCCTTGGACTAACTATAGGAATTCCTTGGCTCAAGATATGTTTAACAATTGGCGAGTCGGAGGTTAGGGATGATTTTTGGATCTTGTACGAAGTTTTTTTTGCTTAGACATGTAAATTTTGCAAGTATATAATGTGTATAGCTAGTAGATTATGACAATATATTAGAAAACTCACTATGTCGTGGTGCATATCATTGTGTAATTTCAATATTTTTTGGTTAATGCAAAAATATTTTTGTTAAAAAATATTATGTGATATTTTTTAAACAATGTAATATTTAATTATCGAATATCTATTATTTATCAGGAAAAAATTTGATTCCTCCTCTTTTTGAACCAAACAACATCAAAGGGAATTCATTCCCTTTCCCTGTTCTAACCAAACAGAATGAAAAATCAGTAATCATTCCCTTTCCTTTCCTTTCCTTTCCCTTTCCTGATTCCTATCCCTTTCCCTGCTTCAAGCAAACAGCCCCCTAATATCTTACACGGGTTTGATCTTATTTTGAGAAAAGAGACTTACACAAAGCCCTTTTAATTTAAGCAAAGTATATACGATCTTTGCGGTGAACAAATTTAAAATTCATGCATAACCGTTGAAGTTGATTATGCATTCAAATTAATAAATAAACAAAATAGAGACGGAAGGCGTAAGGGGGCATTAGTGGATGAGTTTTTTTGCCTCTAACTTTTTTAAAAAAAAACTTGAGGTGGTATACGCCTCAAACGATACAATAGAGTATGATATGTGGTGTCAACTTTGATGTTGTATTTGCTCATTTCCCTTTATTGTCAGAGTTGCACTTTGGTATTTGTTAGGATTTTATGAAAATAGACATTATATAATACTCCCTTCTCTCCATGATAAACGAGAATCACTTTTATAGGAACGAATTTTAATATTTTGTAATAAGTGAATATTAAATTAGCATATTATATATTGAAGTAGAGTTTGAGTCACACTTATCATTTATTAAATTGAAATTAGAGTAAAAATATATTTTAGCCCATTTTTGTGTGGACAAATGAAAAGTATCAACAAAGTTACCGTTGGTGACCTGCATAAAAAAAAATTATAAAGAAAAATGGTAAATTAGGTAAAGAACAAATTCATTAAAGAGGCAATGAATGCACAAGAGAAGATGAGAGAAAGAAGGAGAGTAGAGGACAATGAATTTTAATGCAAATATTCCATCAAACGACCCATCATGCCTTATTCTATTTCGAATTACTACCATTGCTGAAACAGAAAACTCATTACAAACACCACACATCATCTCTTTATTTCTTACAATCTTATCCCCTCCTCTCCTCTTAATTACTACCAATGCTCACCAACCAATCATATTTCTCTTTCACATTTTATTTATATACATATTCATTCTATAATACTCTATCTGTTTCATTCCATTTGACATGTTTGTATATTTTATAATTCACATAATGAATATATGTAGATCAAATTGAACGAAACAGAAACAGAGATAGTAGTAATTAAAGATTGAAACTTAAACTAATGCTCACTTAATTGATTCACTTCCTTTTTTTTGCATATTACTAGCAACATAAATGCTTCTCAGACGTGGCATGCCACGTTGATGATTTTTTGCATATAGGGTGGATTAATTTTTTAGATATATTAATATTAATTTTCTTTAAATATATACCATTTTCACGACAATCATGAGTAATAATCAATTATTAACATATTAAGTATGTCAGTTGAATAAAGGAGCATTCCACGTGTATAAATAGAAATAATATTTTTAATTATATATTGATGTCGCAATCATAAAGTGCTTGCAATAACATAAGAACACCAACTATAAAATAATACACACTTCACACTTCAAAAATCCGCCGCAACAAAATGCAGAGATGGGCGCCGCCGGAATCCAGCCCATCCTCCGGCAAGCTGACGCCATTTTCCGACGAATATTTCTCGGACGACACCTCCGCTTCCGACACCGAAAACTTCGTCAAAACCCTGACCCGGATCCAGTCGAAGGGAGTCCGACCCGACCTCATCGGCTCCATCATCACGCACTACGCTTCCAAATGCCTCCCCGACCTAGCCGCCGACGAGCCGCCGAAAACTCAAACCGCCGCCGCCGAGCCCGAGCGGCGGAGGAAGCGGCGGTTCATCGAGACCCTGGTCGGGATCCTGCCGGCGGAGAGGGACGCCGTGCCCTGCGACTTCCTCCTGAGGGTCCTGCGCGTGGCGGGCGCGGCCGGGGTCGAGGCCCGGCCGTGGCGCGAGGAGATAGAGCGGCGCGTGTCGCTGCAGCTCGAGCACGCGTCGGTGAAGGAGCTGATGGCGGTGGATATGGAGGCGGTGGTGAGGGTGGTGAGGGGGTTCGTGAAGGCGGAGGAAGTTTCTAGAAGCGGTGGGGCGCTGATGAAGGTGGCGAAGATAGTGGATGGGTACCTCGGTGAGGCGGCGGTGGATCCTCATTTGAGTTTGGCGCAGTTCTTGGGAGTGGCGACTGCTCTCCCCTCCCATGCACGCTCCTCCGATGATGGAATGTATCGCGCCATTGATATCTACCTTAAAGTAAGTTACCTATTGCTGCATTCATGTACTCCCTTTGTGTGTTCGGGCACAGATTTTGATAAGCTCGTTATTTGTTATGCAATTAGTTCAAATTTATTAACTCTAATCAATTTTCTAAATTATAAGTACTAATTAAACATAAACCAATAGTTAAACTTACATAGAAAATTGAAAAAGTACAATTTGAGGAGTAAATGTTTAATAGTATCTCTTATTATATGAAGTTTTGCTTTTTTTCAGAAACTTCAATTAATTTCTTGTCAAATTTTGTAACAAATGGTCACCAGAATAATATTTTTTTAATAAAGAGTTCACAAAGAAAAGGAGTACCTTTTTTTCCTTTGAAAATCAACTATATATGTTACATACCCTTCGCACAGGCAAGAAGAAACAAAAATTGCCTCCAATTCATTTTTTCTGTTGAAAAAGTACATAACTATAACACGTGGTTTTTTTTTTTTTTTCACAATTTCATTAACAATATTAAATGTAAGGATTAATATATTTTGCCGATGAGATATTTGTGTAGTGACAAGGTTGTGGTACGAAAGCTCTTCTTAGTGAGTGTTTTCGGGTTCAATTGCCACCAATCATTTGTGGAGTAGTGTTTTCATATTTTTATGGAATAGGAGTCTCACTTTTGTGCGGAGTAGTTTTTTAATAGAATCATTGTCCCTGAATACGCCGCATTTTATCAAATTTTAATTTTAAATACGAGATTTAAAATCTGCATATGCATATAAATACATAACCCTTTCATTGTTGTGTCTGGCTTTATACATATGATGTACATTGTGTAATTCTCAAAAAGAAAGAAAGAAAGAAAGTGTTACTTTTGAAAATAGCTAAAGGTAGGTATAAAAAGTGATACTAACCCATGAGTAATTAAATTACTACTTCTTCCATTCCATTATTCTTGTTCCATTTGTTGAAAATATGTAAGTATTAAAATAATAAAGTGGGACAAGAATAAGGAGAATATGGGATAGAGGGAGTACTTAGAAATGCAATTGCAATTGGTGATGAAAATGTGGATACATAATTGATGATTGATCTTAGGCACACCCAAGTTTAACAAAGCAAGAGAGGAAGAGGCTATGCATGTTGATCGACAGCCGAAAGCTGTCGACGGAGGCGTCCCTCCACGCGGCCCAGAACGAGAGGCTCCCGGTTCGGGCCGTGATCCAGGTCCTCCTCTCGGAGCAGGACAAGCTGAACAAGCACATCGACTGGAGCGGATCGGTGCAGCTCAGCCCGGGGTTCGGGGTCGGGGTTGGGGTGGGGTCCGACTCCACGTCCAGGTGCCTCTCGAAGCGCGAGGCGGTGAGGCAGCACATGGAGATCAGGAGGCTGAAGGAGGACGTGCTGTTGCTGCAGAGCCAGTGCATGAGCATGGAGAATCAGATCGAGAAGTTGTTGGAGAAGAAGAGGGGTTATTTCAGTTGGAAGAATTTTGGGAGATTGGGTGTGTTCAAGGGGAATCAAATTGGAGGAGTTGAAGGAGAAGGTGGTGAGGTTGGGTTAAGGATGAATACTCCTATGCAGGTTAAGGCCAGGAGTTCCAATAAGTGGAAGAAATCTATGCAAATTCAAGGTATATAGATCTACATGAGATTCTCGATGTCCAACTGTGTATCGAAATTGATTTTATTTATTTATTTTGTTTTATTTTTTTATTCAAATTTTCAATATTATGATTTAGAGTAATTTGCACTGATTAACGAGGATTCGCTAATCCAATTAAATTTATTATTTAAATAAAAAATCTAATTGGAATAGAGAACGCTTATTAATTAGTGTAAAATGGAGTAATTAGGTAAACCATAGTTGGGATTGGAAGGTTATGTTGTTGTCATGCTATTTAGAAAGGTACTAATGTATTGGATTATTTAGACTGGATTAATCTATATACTAACTAATAGTAGCTCCGGAGTGTATTATGGAAAGGTGAGTTCATTTATTACTAACATTAATTATAGTTATTACGAATACAAAAATCAGTCTATTTAATTATTTTATTTATACCAAAATTCTAATTTCAATTATTTGAATAATCTATATACTATATAATAGTAGCTCTGTAGTCTATATATGGAAAATTTAGTTCATTATATACTAGCATATAATTACATTTATGTTTACAGCTTTTGTAATTAATATAAAATCAAAAACTATATAGTATTATATAATTTATGTTTACAACCTTTGTAATAATAAAAAACTATATAGGAGTATATGATTAAATGTTACGTTATGCAACATAATTACAATTTTATTTAATTATAAATATATATATTATGCCACATAATTACCATCGTTTCTTGGAGAATATATAAATATTGAAAATAAAGAAATTGGATATTTCAAAAATAAAATCTACATTATGGACCAGACACTACCATTGGCCTTTCAAAATTATTTCCAAAAATAATTTGAATAAATGAAAATGAAAATAATTTTATTGGAGTACTGTATTTGCTATACGATAACTACTATTCTACATTATATTTATATATATAATTAGCAAACATTTAAGAGTGAAAAAATGAAATGTCCATTTAAGTTAAGAAAACTCAAATTTTGTCCATCTTTTACCCTCTTGGACAAAAATCCCCTTAATGAGTTGACTTTGACTGATTTTTTGATTTTTTTTTTGTTTTTTTTATTTTCTGATACTTTTTATTCGTAATTTCTTTTTCAATATTTTTTTTTGAATTTTTTCTAACGTTTATTTTATGTTTTTTTTTTTCCCGATCATGCTACTAATGGCACTATTGATACTAAGGGTCCGTTTGGTAGTAATACCGAGAAAAAGACAGATAAGAAAATGTGTGATAAGTTGAGATAAAAAAAAGTATGATAAGTTGAGATAAAAAATATATTGTATGTTTGGTACAAACATAGATATCTTGGATTGTGTGTTTGGTAAAATAGTTATAAAATAATAATTATTTTTAGTTTGCAAATAAATATAACAAAATTGAAAATAAAAAATTGATAATCAAAATTGAAAATTTTGTCAAAATTGAAAATTGATAATTAAAATAGAAAATAAAAAATTGATAATTAAAATTGAAAATTTTGTCAAAATTGAAAATTTATAATTAAAATAGAAAATAAAAATTTGATAATTAAAATTGAAAATTTTGTCAAAATTGAAAATTAATAATTAAAATAGAAAATATATATTTGATAATTAAAATAGAAAATAAAAAATTAATAATTAAAATTGAAAATATTGTCAAAATTGAAAATTGGTAATTAAAATTGAAAATAAAAAATTGATAATTAAAATTGAAAATAAAAATTGATAATTAAAATTGAACAATACTTATCACGACTTATGACGGGATAGAGGCGGGATAGTATATGCAAGTGTAACAGTATTTTAGACCGGGCTGGACCTAAAACACGGGCCGACCCATAAATTAATTCTCGGGTACCAAACAGTATATAACCCGAGATAAGCCTAGATATCATGAGATATCTAGGCTACCAAACATGCCCTAATAGTACCAATTGTTCCAGATTTTTCTTTTCAAAAATCAAATAATAATATAAGATTTTTTTATGACATTTTTTTCGATCTTGGCAATATTATTACTATTACTCACAAAATAGTCTCATTATGTAATTGGTACTATAGGCTCTATTGACCTTAATAGTACCAATAGTCCCTTTTTTTTCTCAAAAATCCAGCAAAAATATAATAAATGTCACTGTTTAATAATTCAAAAAATCGACCATTCATGACACTATTGGTACTATTAATATTGAAATACTACCTTTAGTACCAATTGTTAATTATTAACAATTGGTGCTAAATGTGCTATTTCAATATTAATAGTACCAATAGACCCAAGTATTCAACAATTTCAATCTCAGCAACAAAATACTTCGTAATATGCACCATCAAAAATCAAAAAGAGAAGTTTTATCTCAACAAGGAAAAAAAAGGAAAGAAGCTAAAAAATTAATCATGCAGCAACAAATTTTGAGGTACAGCCGCCGCCATTCTTCTCTCCATGCCTGCAAAATTTCGGAGATGAAAAACGGTGAAAGAGAGAGGGCTAGGAGGCCTCGTCGACGCTGATGAGGGGCGGATCTCGGAGCTGCGATTGAAGCCGACAGATCTGGAAGGCGCGGCATGGATTTACGGCAGCGGTGCCAGATCTGGAGGAGATCGATCGCAACGGCGGTGTAAAGGCAGCCGACGGTACGGTGGCGGTAGGAGAAGGCAGGGGCAGAGCCACGGCTGTGGCGCTGAATCAGCAAGCACGGCGGCGGATCTGGTTTGATGGCAGCGCCGCCGGTACTCCTGCGGCGGCACAGCGGGTGGCGCTGAAGCTGGATTACGACCAGATCTGGAGTGGCTTGACGGCTTGACGGAGATCGGAACTGGAATCTTCTATCCATCTCATAGTTCTTTCACTATAGAATCTTATTCTGATTCTGACTATGGGAATTGTTTGGATAGCCGTAAATCCCTTACTGGTTTTTGTATTTTTATGGGAGGAGCCCTCATTTCTTGGCGCTGCAAGAAGCAGAACACTGTGTCTGCTTCTTCTAGTGAAGCTGAATATAGAGCCCTCAGTATCACTACACGAGAGCTGCTTTGGATATCATATCTTTGTCAAGATTTTCAACTCAGTGTTCCTACACCCATTCCTCTGCATTGCGATAATCAAGCTGCTGTGCATATTACTAAAAATGCTGTTTTTCATGAAAGAACGAAGCACTTGGAAATTGACTGTCACTTGGTGCGTCAACATTTTCGTCGAGGATTTCTTACTCCTATTCAAATTTCTACAGAATCGCAGCTTGCCGACTTCTTCACGAAGCCTTTGCCTGGCCCGCGCTTTCGTCTTTTGCTGTCCAAGATGCAGATGGTGGATCTCCACTCATCTCCATCTTGAGGGGGGGTATTGGTGCATGGCTTTCATGGAGGTTAAGCTTCAGTTCTTCATCAGCTGAGGAGGAGCGGAATCCGTGTGAAGGGCCACGTGGCTTAATCTCATCCGTGTTTCATTAGTTAGATCCGACGGCCACAGATAGTATAGGGAAAGTCGTGTTTCTCACTTTACATATAAATAGTTAAAAGCACAATTCATGTAACAGATTTTTGGAGATTTTTCAATGAAACTGTATTCTTCTTTCTTAGCTCATTCGCACGAATTGTAATTTTGTTTTCTAAATCCGAAACTCTACACAATGATCTATGCTGATTTCATCATTTTGCAGATTTGGAAAATGTAAAATGAATGCACAGCTTCTTTTTCTTTTGATTCAAAATAGTAAGGGGTATTTTGGTATTAAACACAAAAGATTGACTTAATTTGAGTTTTTTAAGTTGGTGGACATATTTTGATGTCTATTAACTTAAATAGACATTTTTATGCATTATCACAACATTTAATGTAGGGCCTCTAATATATGTATTTTAAAAAGAGAAAAAGAGAAATATAGAAAATTCTATATAATAATAATAATAATATCTACGGGTAGCTATTTTTAGTAATCTTCATTTTTTTATTTTTATTGCTAGGTAGTTTTAAGAAATAATTTGAATAAATGGTGAATAATGATTATAAATTTTGAATGTTCAATCTTTTAATTAATATCGACCGTTACAAAAGCATAAATCATGATGAAAAATTGATTCACTTACTATTTATATAATGTTTAGAGCTTATATATTTAGACATTTTGCAACCAATAAACCTCACACAATCAAATTGCACCATTTTATATTCTTCATTTCTTCATCTTATTTCCCACACAACG
This sequence comes from Mentha longifolia, assembly GCA_001642375.2. Lineage (NCBI taxonomy): Eukaryota > Viridiplantae > Streptophyta > Magnoliopsida > Lamiales > Lamiaceae > Mentha > Mentha longifolia. The sequence goes on from CM038116.1 coordinate 9,032,275, forward strand.
GAAGCATGCTATTATATGAAGAACAATCAAAGTTTCAACATCACTCAATTGCATTTGATAGGCTCTCGCCAATACTACCATTGTCATTTGCTCCATTTCATTGATGCATTTTCGTAACTTTTATATATTAGAATAAAATGTGATAATGTAACGAATTATATATATATATATATATATATATATATATATATATATATATATTGTGTAAACCTATATATTATGAGCGATCATATGTAATTGGCATATAATTCAATTTTTTTTATATAGTGTTGATATATAGATCTTTTACTAATGCATTTTACAATAATATAATAAGCTTTGTTTATTATTTGCTTTACGCAATCCTTCGAATTAGACAAATGTTTTTCAATCATAGTAGATGTCCTATGCTTCGTGAGTTTTGTATATTTGCTTATCACACTAATTTGCTTTTGATGCTACATTTGATATAGTGTATGCTTTAATTTTAAATTTATTTAGTTAGCTTAAATTTTAGTCTATTTTCTTATGATTGAATGTGATATATTGTATTTCGGAGTATATGATTTTTAAGTATGATTTATTTGTTTAAAATACTAATTTGCACAATATTTCTTATGCTTGGTATATGTATTATCATTGCTTTTTTATCAGATGTAAAAATGGCTATGCTTCGTAAGTTAAGTTTATTTGCTTATATTACTCATTGAATTTGCTTATAATCATTATATTACATATTACATGTGCTTTTTTGATTAAATTTAATTGCTTAAACACGCTATCTATATCTAATAATAATGACTACGGATAGTCACTTTTAATAACTTTCGTTTTCGTGTCCAATATAAAATTTATAATTTCGAAATTAATTTTTACTACTATTTATTTTACTAAATTCAGTATTATATAAATTTAATCTGATTTATGTCCATTAATACAATTTTAGGAAATTTGTTAAGTAACAATTAAAATTAATTAAATATCATTTAGAATTTCATTGTGAATTTTCCTAAATGAGTATTTTATATGAAATCTACTATATAAGTTCTTTATAGTAATTATGAGCTGCCTTTTGTCACGACCGCACTTTGCTAAGGATAGCTAAGACGGGAAACCGTGACTAGGGGTTGGATATAAGAAGTGGGAAAGAAAGGGGAAACGACTTGTAACTCAGTAATTAGCAAAATGAACAATTGAATAGACTCGATCAATAGAAACTTGAGAGATGAACGAAGTTAACGAGAAAAATCTCATGGCTTAAATGTTATACAAGT
>CM038116.1:9033627-9117966 GCA_001642375.2 Mentha longifolia
GTATGTTCTCACGTTCTTACACGCCATAATTTATTTTTATACGAACTCATGCATATATTGTTCACACATACATAGTATAAAGTTACTTTCACAATTGTTTTAGGATAGGTGTAGTTCTTTCAATCTTTCTATAAATGTAGCAAGGCTCATACCTCACTTCAAATGAACTACACTAATATGGATATTCGAGAGTAATTCATTTAACATGAAATTGCAAGAATCTTGCAAATTTGTAACTCAGTACACATAAATAATTCATGACATGATAGCTACTATATAAAGTAATATAAGGCCTAAAGGTAACTTCTTATAAATTGTACAAAGTACGAAAGCCCTCAATCATAATCACCTTTAACAATTTGTCAAACAATAAATATTAAATTTCCCTTGCAACTGAAATTCGATGTTTTATTTTATTTTTATTTTATTTTTATTTTTATTTTTATTTTTAAAGAAGGATCAATTAATAATGGCTCGAACTCTCCAAACTCTTACTTGAAGGGGAAGCGTTTTGCTAACTAAAATGCATTTTATTGTCTAACTGAAGTTCGATGTTTTGAGATCATGGCTTTTACTTCACTCTATATTTTGAGTATTTGTTTAGCATTTACACTTTTGATAATTATGGTAAGCAATTTACTTTCAATATTCAATTGAGCTTAAAACTCAAGATTAGGGATGACAATGGGTCAGGTACCCAACCATTTAGTCTTTCTCAAACTCAGACCTGCTAAAAATTTTCGTACCCATACCCGTTCCAAACTCATTTAAAAATTAATTTTGGTACTCGTACCCGCCCCAAACCCATCGGGTAATACCCACTAATTACCCGATAAAACCTGAACTCGACAACATTAATATAAATGGTTCTTTAAAATTTTATGCAACAAAAATTATAACTAAATATATATATCAATCAAAAGTCAAAACTATTATTTAAACATGCAAATCTCATTAGAACTGTGAACTAACAAAATTATAAAATAAATCTCAAGATAAATACCAATAAGATATTAATTTTAATACATAAAAAAATAAAACCTAGAATTACGAATAGTTATTTAAATTCACACACACATACATACATATATATGGGTTTGGGTAGTAGGTACCCGTAACTATTTACCCAGACCCATCTCAAACCCGTTGCGGGTATCAATTTTATTACCCAGACCCGTCCTAAATCCGTTGCGGGTATCAATTTTATTACTCAAACCCGTCCGAAACCCATTTAATTTTACTCAAACCCATCCTATTAGGGTCTAGGTGGGGCGAGTACCCACAAAAACCCGACCCATTACTATCCCTACTCAAGATATTGTTGCATCACTTATCACTAAGAACGCTAGAAAATCACAATAAATTGAATAATTCGATCTAATCAATCATTGAAAAAATGAGTGCGACATACTACAATCTTGATGAATACATAACACACACATATACAACAATTTATTTCTCATAAATTCGTCAAATTATTAGTATTTTCAATAAATTTCTACATCAAATCTCCAACCATCAAGTTATATTGTAAGAAGGGGCACACTTGGGTGAGACTAGGTGTATTATGTGGCCGTTCAAAAGATTGACATTTTTATTTGTGTAGATTATCACTTTTCTGCATAAAGATTGACACTTTTAAAATTGACACTTTTATTTCTTAAATTATTATGTTAACGATTGACAATTTTATTCATATAGATTAACACTTATCTGCATAAAGATTTACATTTTGACCCGGCCATACTATGTGGTCGGCCTCACCCAAGTTTTTGCCTTTTAAGAATGTTGTGTAGATTTCAAAATGAAAAAAAAAAACCCGGCCCCCCACCAAACATTTTTTTTTCTGTGTCCACCAATATATAAATTGAAATATGTGCAATTAAAATTCAAATAGCATGCATATCTCAATGATATATTGAATGAATCGGCCACTAAAACCATGCCACCTCACAACAAAACAAAACAAAAAGTTAAAAAAAATATACTCCAATTCAACCTATCAATCACTACTAGTATTACATTCATTCCGTTATATTAAAGCTTATTTTCAATTTAGTTCGTCCCATTATATTATAGCTCTTTCTAATAATAAAAAATATTTGGCTACAATTAACTCTCTCTCCTTATAATTAATTATAGCCATATATTCTCTCATTTATTGGTTTATGTGCAAATCAAATTAAGTCTAATATAATGAAATGAAGATAGTAATTCTAAAATTATGATATACCCATAGACTAAATATTTTATTATTTATTTTTTGTATTTTTTTTAAAGAAAAACTAATTTGGCTACGAAGAGCATAAAATCACCACAGATGGCCCACATTTTTTTTGTCGTAGCTCTAGCTACCTGCAAAAACTCTGATGATCAGTTATTCCAGGGGTACACTTTTTATTTTATTTAATTGTCTTTTCAGTCCAAAAAAAAGATAAATATTGTAAAAAGAAAAGCTAACAATGGCTTGTTTGTTTTTTTGTCAACGACATAGATATTATTTTAATTTAATTTTAATTTATATTTTTGAAGATTATGATTAATACTTATACTGTACATATAACTAGCCATGTGGTACTAATTGAATGAAATGACATGCAAGGGTTGGCTTCAAGGCAGAAGTTGTTAGAATTGCATGTCACTATTTTGTTTGTTTTCTCTCATATGAGTACTCAATCAAGAACTCTCATCAGTAATCTGACATCTCTATTAATTTTTATAGCTTTTTAAATTATCATTTCATAATCAAATTAAATTGTGGTTGCTATGCAATTTATTTCCCTTTTTCTCATTTTTAAATAAAATAAAATTGGTATTCTTTTTTATTTACAACCATCTGACAATTATTAGGACTTATTTATAGATAAACATGTTTTAATTGTGGGGCTTCACCTTAAGCGCTTAAACTATCCAAAATTAATAATGCATGATAAAAAAAATATTATTGGTAGTCCCGACACGAATCTTAATTTTTTTTTTTTTCAATTTCTTGGATGCTAGTCAATATGGTACTTTTTAATTGAAATCATATTTAGATTAGTTGGTATTAATTGTGTTTGATGAGTTGATATGAATTCTTCTGACTACTTGAAAGTTGGTCAAATAGACTGATATCAATTATCATACGCATGTTGAATTATGTAGGCGTTCCTTTATATTCGTTATACTGGTGCAATTATGGATAAAATATTGTATTTCACATAGAAATAATATTCCCTATTGAGTATGGATTCAATTCATCACCCTCTATTTAACTACAAATTATGAAAATATTTATTTTATTACTAAATCACGCAAGTAAAAGGAAATAGAATAAAGACAAAATAAACTTGAGAAAATCAAATAAGATATACATTATTTTAAAGCTTTGATTTTAATGGACATGTGAATCCAAATTTATTTAAATCAATTAATTAAATAAAAGCCTCGACTTTTCCTAGAACAATCACAAGATTAGATTAAATATACTTCTGTAGTGCCTAACTCTCGAGATCTTCTATCTTTGCAAAAGTATGTGTTATATGTTCCAATTCAAGTATTAATTCTCATCTTCCAAATTTCAAATTAACACAACAAATCATGCAAAATTGATAACTAATCAATCAAGCAATAAACAAACACAATTACACAAGAATTTGAAAGAAAAGGAAAAGAAAAGAGAAGGTCGTATTTGATTAAAAATTATTGAATCCACAAAATCTATCTACTTCCTAATTCTACAATAGTATTAATTAAAAAAAATACAAAAAAAAACTTAGCTAATCATGTTCAAGATTACAAATAAATTAAGATCTACAATAAACATAATCGAAAATAAACAAAAACATTAGTAAAGAACTGAAGATTAAAGTCTTGAATGCTTCAAACTTGAGTACCCCGATCTTCTTGATCTTCTTCTTTTATGAAAAACTTGAAATAAAAACTAGAGCTAATAAAGGATAAAGATACAAAATATATTTTGAGGATTTATTTACACCCTAAAAATGGGATGAAAATTCAACATCGGGTTCGCTAGTTATGTAATGCCTCGTGTAAAAAAAATGTGCCCTCCTCAGCTCAGTTAATTATATTTCACTAATTAATATATATTCTCAACAATCTTCCCTTTTGTACTTTGAATTATCATTTCTCAACCGAAAATAAGATAATTAATTAGTTATCAACTGCTGACAAAATCTATCATGGAAAGGGACAAACATTCACGTTAACCTGCAAGAAAATTCATTAGCAATCATTAATTATTTTAGCAATCATTAAGATTTGATGAGATTTAGAGCGAAAGAGTTTGATTCATATGAAAACCATTTTATTCGTGAGAACCGTGAGAATTCACTTTTTTAGTTATACTTTCATGCTTTTTCACTTATGGAATTATGCTTTTTTGGAAATAATGCTTTCATGTTTATATTTATATATTGTTTCGTGTATTTTTGCATGATTGTAATACATAACAAGCACGATTTGTAAAAAACATAATTTTATATCTAAAAAAGCATTACTTGCAAAAAAGCATAAATGCATAATTAAAAAAGCACGAAAACATGCATAACTAAAAAAACGGATTCTCACGGTTCTCACGAATGGAATGGTTCCCACATGAACTCTCCCCTAGAGTGAAATTATGTAACAATTGCAAGTCATAAGTTTCAAATAATTTATTTTGCAAAGTTTGAAAAATAAACTTTTGATATTTTAGTTCTTTATCAGACTTTTTTTTTTGAGAACGATCAGAATTCTTATTTCATAATTAAATGCAAATACAATTATTTAATATTGCACGTGTATTAATTACATTGTGTGTAATTTATGAATTTTGTTTGTGTGTGGAGTATGTGATTAGGTGTAACATGAGTAGTGTGTGAACTGCGTGTGTGTGTGTAACGTGTGTTAGTCATGACCTTTGTATGTGAAAGTAATGATCAAATTATTCGACAATTCATAAATCAGAATGAATTATTTGAGTACATAAATTTAAAATGTTACTGTACTACTATTTAATACTGAGATATTTTGTTTAAGTGGATTTAAATTAAATATGCAGCCATTCAAGCCAAACGCACCTCGACAAACTTTGTAATTTAATTGAACTATTTAAATATTTCAACTATATATAGCCATCTATACTTTTAATTTGATGCGATAGGTAGTAAGGAACACTTTTTTTTTTTTTTGGAGATAAAGGAACAATATTAAAGGCTTGATATTTTCGCCGTTCATTCACTTGAAAAATTTATGTTTTGTTTCAACGTTTAAATTTATGCATTTTTTTTTATTTTACGTATATATGATTAACTGAGTTTTTTTTTTTTTAAATACAAATTTATTATGCAGGGATATAATTTTAGTGTATATATACTGATATTTTGATTGAGTGGATTTTATATTAAATTTCCAATCATTCAAGCCAAAAGCACTCCGACAAACTTTGTAATTTGATTCAATTATTAAAATGTTTCAACTATATATAGCCATCTACACTTAATTGATGCAATAGCTAGTAAAGAACACTATTAAAAGCTTGATATTTTCGCCGTCATCAAATTTACTTTAACTCAATCATTAGATCACTTAAAAGATATTTTATTATTATTATTATTTAAACGTGAATATATATGTATTTATTATGTATATGTAATTTTTGAATCGAGGTTTTTTTTTTAATAAAATATTTATATATTATTTCTTGACAATATGGGATACAATTTTAGGGTATATAATACTAATATTTTGTTTAAGTGGATTTAATTGAATTTCCAGTAAATATTCAAGCCAAAAGCACCCGGACAAGCTTTGTAATTCAATTAAATTATTTAAATATTTCAACTATATATAGCCATCTACACTTTTAACTGATGCAATAGGTAGTAATTAGGAACACTTGACATAATCGCCGTCATCAATTCTACTTTATCTCAATCATTTGATTTAATCAAGTCACTTAAAAAATCATATACAAGTCATCTCAAACATTAACATATCTCGAGCCCTAAAATTAATACTCCTTTATAATTATTTATTATTTGTTGTGATCAGGCTTAAAGGAAAAAAAGCAGCCTACAAATGTTTCGTATGAAGATAACACCAAAAAGCATAACAGTGTCCACTATATATTTGGACATAGAAAATAATAAAAATGCAATATATCTAAAATAATTAATTAGGTAAATAATTTTAAAATGAAAAAAGGTGGGGGAGCAGCCTTGGATTTGTCTGTTATACCGACCAGTGAACAACTTTTGCGGCATGTTGTCACAAGTAAATTTTATTTATTTTAATACATATGGATATAAAATTAGAAAATGAAATAAAAAAATAAAAAAAGTGATATAATTAATAATTTAGATGGGCAGAAAAGATGTGAAGGGAAATTAAATAAATAGAGGGTAACCTCCATAACTAAACCAATGTTTTGTCTCTTTAAAACCATGCTTTGTTTTGCTTTTTCGCATCTCTGCTTTTCAGGCCATGTCTTTTTCTCCTTGACATCATATTTTATGTCCTTATTTTCTCGATTTTCTTCCATATTATTCCAACTTGTAATTTTATATTTCTTGGGATGTATGGAAACACATTCCATTGATTGTTGGATTTTAAATATGTGATCAAATTAACGTCAAAAAAAAAAAAGTGATCAAATTCAAAAGCATTATTTGCTCGAGATAAATTGAGAAATAATTATATATATATATATATATATGGGCGATATACAGTAAAAAATAAATTTTTTTGTTTATAAAAAAAAAGTGTTGCATTTTATGCAGAACTATAATGAATGCAATGAACAACTATAATTCATCGTGAATCATAATGTATCGTCAGTATTTTTGATATATGGATAGATGATCTCATCTGGTCTTAAATACTCCATCATACTATTTTGGAGCATCTTTTCTCCCTTAACTAGGGGGGGGGGGGTTACCATTGAAATTAATTAGAAACGTGAAGATATACTTAATTTGCACCTTACATTACTACAACATATTTGATGAACTCGGAGAATTCATTTGAAGTGACTAAGACTAATCAAGCATTACAATAATTCAAAATTCAATAATCGAAATGAGAGTTACTCGATACAATTTTCTACAAACCCATTCATCCAAAAAGTAACGATAAAATTTCGTTTAAAATGTCTCACATATTTGTTGGTATTGAAATGAGATTCTATTCCACGGTATTGACGTACAAAAAGAGTTACCTCTTAAAAATAAAGTCACATTTTCAACCAAGTCAAACATTTTCATATGTACGTCAGTACATGTCTTCTTCTGTAAAATGGGCTTTTTAATGTATCGACATCTAACCCTTTTCAAGGCCCACCCTAATTATATATTTATATATTACTAATAAAATTGTGTGAATATTTAACGGAACAAAATTCATAAGGAAGGTCAAAAATCCGAATCCAAATTCGTAGCTAATACTCCTTCCATCTTACTCCATTTAATCTATTGGTTGAATCTTGTTGAATCTGTATATAAGATATTAAATAATGAAATGAGCAAATGAAATAAACAGTAGTAGTGAATTTCGAATATCACTGTCTAATTATATTTCAAATTCGATCATATGATATCATTGTTATTTGGGTGTGTAGAATGCGAATCGGCAGAGTAACGACTATGTAAAACCGAGGCGAGAATTTAATTCTCTCTCCGCAAGACAAAATTGCTCCGCACAGTACACGCGGTTCTATAGCAATTGTCTCCAAGATACAACGGTTTTCGATTACGAGTTCTTGTACTAGAACGTCGTAATTACGGCGAACCTACTTGATACTCGGGACTTGAGTATGCAAAAGATAAACTATAGGATATATATGTGATGCTTGAAGCGGATTGGAATGAATGAAACCAAAGGGGGGGCCTCTATTTATAGTTTCCAAGTGGTGCGATCGAAGAGACGCGACCGGACGAAATGGCACGAACCAAGGGGACACCTTAGTTCAGCCAAGATGTGGGCCGAACCGCTGCCTCGGTTCGCGAGCCACCCTTTCGCCGTTTGCCACGTGGCAGTGGCTGGGCGCGCCACGTCAGCGCACACGCGACGGACATACGCCAGCCACGCCTCCACGTCAACTGGGCGCACACGTGGCAATGCCACGCGTGCGCAACTGCCGGCCACATCACCAAATGCACGCATTGTGCGGGTTTGACACACGCCGCTCGTCCACGTCACCGCCACCTTGCACGCCACGTCACCAATCCGAACCATCGATGCCCAAAACATCAAAGGCCCCTACGGCTCCTCGCGACGATGCGAAGTGCAAAGTGCGCCGTCAAAGCGCCCATTGCGACGTGCACGTGCTCGGACTCGGATGGTTCGCACCATCCGAGTAGGAGTTCGGTCAATGGTGACTAAAAAGTCAACTATGGTACACCATAAGACACACCATAGAGGAGCACACTTGATTGTTCCTTAGTGTTTGGAAATTCCTTATAAATGACTCTACTCTTCATTATTTTTCCAATGTGGGACAATGTTTTCCCCCACATTTCCCACATTCAAATGCTTTACTTTGTGCATTCATTTCTCATTCATTCCTTTATGGAATTAGACAAATAAATACACTAGATTCATCTACATAAAATGTAGATTTCAAATCCATTATCAAATTCCATTAATTAATGGAATTACCATAACTTAATTATGGATTTAATTTAGAGCATTTATTGGGAAAATTCCAACAATCCCCCACATGAATGAAATTAATGCATATGCAACCTATACTAAGTCCCGACGACTTGTTATTGTATCAGGAAAGGTGGTAGTTAGCCTTGAACCTTCCTTAGTGTAGTGTTATCGGATTTACTTGCTGCTCGGTGAACGAGATGTCTTGAACCGTTCAACTTTTGTGCAAATCAAGACAATAACACACACACAATAACAGATCTAATATCTTTCAGTTCTCACGTTGTGTCCATTTTGGCCTTGGACCATATCTTGGATTCATAAGTGTTTTTTAATTAGAAGCGGCCTCACTTCTCACTTATATAGGTGATCTTCTATAAAGAGTATCCTGCCATACTCCACCTTTTACAAGACTATAAAAATCATTAAAAACTTTTCACAAGTTTACCCTTTACCACGCACGACAGGTTCGTACTTGGGCAGCTGCGAGAATGGATTATATAGTTCCAAGTACTTGACTTGAACCTTCACGAAATGTTGTCTCCTTGAACCAAGTTCATGGGATCTCCAATCATCATGGTGGAGTGTCATTTATGAATGTCCATTTATCGTGGGTTTCAATCCCATTCCCCTTGCTGCGTTGTAGAATTGATCACGATTAATACCTTTAGTAAACGGATCCGCTATATTGTCTTTTGACTTTACATAGTCAATGCATATTATGCCAGTCGTGATCAATTGCCTAACGGTATTGTGTCTACGACGAATATGTCGAGACTTACCGTTATACATACTATTCTTTGTCCTCCCTATGGCAACCATGCTATCGCAATGTACCATGACGGGAGGCACGGGTTTATCCCAACAGGGAATATCCTCTAAGAAGTTTCTAAGCCATTCGGCTTCTTCACCGGCCTTATCTAAGGCTATGAACTCCGATTCCATAGTGGATCGGGCAATACATGTTTGCTTAGAGGATTTCCAACTTATGGCACCGCCTCCAATGGTAAACACAAACCCACTTGTAGATTTGGTGTCTTTGGTATCGGATATCCAATTCGCATCACTATATCCCTCCAACACGGCTGGATATCGTGAGTGTGTAATCCGAACGTGTATGTATGTTTTAAATACCTCAACACTCTAGTTAGAGCCGTCCAATGATCCTTGGCGGGATTACTCGTGAATCGACTCAATTTACTTAGAGAATATGCTAAGTCAGGCCTTGTACAATTTGTGATATACATTAGGCTTCCAATGATCTTAGCATAATCTTCTTACGAAACGGGTTCTCCTCGATTTTTAGCCAAGTGTAGATTTAAATCGACGGGTGTCCTAGCCGGTAGTAGATCGAACGCTTTGAATTTCTTAAGCACTTTCTCAATGTAATGAGATTGTGATAAGATTATTCCTTCCGATGTTCTAAAAATTTTAATTCCTAGAATCACGTCCGCTAATCCCATATCTTTCATGTCGAAATTTCTTTTCAACATTTCCTTTGTATTCATGATAACATCATGACTACTTCCCATAATCAACATGTCATCAACGTATAAACATACGATGACGAAGTTGTTTGGGGTGCCTTTGATGTAGACACATTTGTCACATTCATTAATTTTGAACTTATTTGACAACATTACTTCGTCAAATTTCTCGTGCCATTGTTTAGGTGCTTGTTTAAGTCCATACAAGGATTTAACAAGTTTACACACCTTCTTCTCTTGGCCAGGGATCACAAATCCTTCGGGTTGTTCTATGTATATTTCATCTTCAAGTTCCCCATTTAGGAATGTCGTCTTTACATCCATTTGATGTATATTAAGATTATACAACGCCGCTATGGCTATTAGCGTTCTAATGGATGTAATTCGAGTTACGGGAGAGTATGTATCAAAGTAGTCATACCCTTCCTTTTGCCTATAGCCCTTGACTACAAGCCGAGCTTTGTACTTATCTATAGACCCATCAGCTTTGAATTTCTTCTTAAGAATCCACTTGCAACCCAAAGGTTTATTTCCCAGAGGAAGATCAACAATATTCCAAGTGTGATTGCTTAAGATTGATTCAAATTAGCTATTTATTGCTTCTCTCCATAGATCGGCATCAGGACTAGACAAAGTTTCTTTGATAGTCCTTGGTTCATCTTCTAATGAATATACTACAAAATCAGGGCCAAATGATTTTGTAGTTTTTGCTCTTTTGCTTCGCCTTTGTTCCGGTGTAGGTTCGCGTGTTGACTCAACACTACGATTAACATCCATAGGCGAGATTTCGTCATAAGTTCTCTTGACAGAACTTATGTCCTTCTTTTCTTTCTTAGGAAAGATCGTTTCAAAGAATATGACATTTCTTGATTCTATGATCATTCCTTCGTTTATGTCCGGTACTTCTGACTTGTGTACCAAGAATCGATAAGCACTACTATTGTTTGCATAACCAATGAAAATGCAATCAATAGTTTTAGGTCCTATTTTCATTTGCTTGGGTTTTGGTACTTCAACTTTGGCTAAGCACCCCCACACTTTCGTGTATTTGTAGGATGGTTTCCTACCTTTCCATAGTTCATATGGAGTCTTATCTTGTTTCTTTTGGGGTAACTTATTTAGAATCTTATTTGCCGAAAGAATAGCTTCCCCCCCACATGTTATATGATAAACCCGAGTTAATCAACATAGCATTCATCATTTCTTTCAATGTTCTATTCTTTCGTTCCGCAACACCATTAGATTGTGGAGTAAGGTGCCGTCTTTTGATGAATAATGCCATGTTCACGACATAATTCTTCAAAAGGCGCAACATATTCTCCTCCTCGATCACTACGAATCATTTTTATTTTGGTGTTGAGTTGATTTTCAACTTCATTTTTGTAACTTTTGAAAGCTTCGAAGGCTTCATCCTTGCTTCTCAAAAGATACACATAGCAAAATCTTGTGCAATCATCTATAAAGGTGATGAAGTAATTTTTACCTCCTCTCGTTTGCACAAGTTTTAAATCACATAGATCCGTATGAATTAAGTCAAGAGGTTTTGATGACCTTTCCACCGAATGGAATTGTTATTTTGCCATTTTCGCCTCAACACATATCTCACATTTGTGATGATTGAATGATATTTTTGGCAATAACTCCATTTTTACCAAACGACGTATTGTTTTGAAATTTGCATGTCCTAATCTATCATGCCATAAATTAGGAGACTCAAGCAAATAAACAACTTTATCTTTATTAGCATCATTGAGATGTACATTCATAGTACATAGCTTGAAAAGACCATTGTCTAGATAGCCTTTTCCTATAAAGCGACCATTTTTTGTCAATACAAATTTGTCGGCTTCAAAGACCATTCTAAAGCCGGCTTTGCTCAAGGCAGATCCCGAGACAAGGTTCTTGCGAATGTCAGGAACGTGTAACACATTTAGCAATATGAGCGTCAATCCCGATGTCATTAAGAGAGCAACTTTCCCACATCCAATGACCTTGGATGATACGGAATTGCCCATGTAGAGCTCCTTCTTCTAGGTGACCGCCTCATAGGTTGAGAACATAGCCTTGTCGGCGCAAATATGGCGAGTCGCGCCGGTGTCTATCCACCAACCCAAGGGGTTTCCAACCAAGTTGACTTCATCTACAATTGCGGAGAGGTTGAGCTCGTTCATGTCGATGGGCACGGTTTTTCCTTCCGCCATGTTTGCTTCTTCTTTCTTCTTGTCCGCCTTTGGTTTGCGACAGTCCTTCGACATGTGTCCCGGTTTGCCGCAATTGTAGCAATCCCCTTTGATCCTCCTTTGCTTCTTTGGGTTGGAGTCGTGCTTCTTCCCTTTGAACTTGCGTTTCTTCTTATTGTTGCTCGACTCGGCCAAATTTGCCTTTTCCTCATACGAGGACTTGTCCGTTTTAGAGTCAGATTGACGATTATCCTCCTCAATCCTCAAACAAACGATTAGATCTTCAAGACCCATCTCCTTGCGTTTGTGCTTGAGATAGTTCTTGAAGTCCTTCCACCGAGGCGGCAATTTCTCAATTATTGCGGCCACTTGAAAGGATTCCAACAAGACCATACCCTCGGCGAGTATGTCGTGCAAGATGAGTTGAATCTCTTGCACCTGTTCAATGACAGCCTTGCTGTCTACCATTTTGAAGTCCAAGAATCGCCCGACTATGAATTTCTTCAAGCCGGCGTCTTCCGTTTTGTACTTCGTTTCCAAGGAATTCCATAATTCCTTGGAGGTTTTGGTACTAGAGTACACACTATAAAGTGTGTTGTCTAGCCCATTGAGTATGTAGTTGCGACATAAAAAGTCGCCATGATGCCATGCATCATACGCGATTCGTTTATCCGAATCGGTATCATCTTCATCAACATGGGGCTCATTTTCCGATAGGAATCGAGCCAAATTTAAAGTAGTGAGATAAAACAATATTTTAGATTGTCAACGCTTAAATTCTGAACCTGAGAACTTCTCCGGTTTTTCGGCATGAGCGGGGGTGTTTGGAATGTTGGTGCTGCTTGATTGCGCCATTTCCACACGAAATTTTGTCTTGCGATTGTTATTTGGGTGTGTAGAATGCGAATCGGCAAAGTAACGACTATGTAAAACCGAGGCGAGAATTTAATTATCTCTCCGCAAGACAAAATTGCTCCGCACAGTACACGCGGTTCTATAGCAATTGTCTCCAAGATATAACGGTTTTCGATTACGAGTTCTTGTACTAGAACGTTGTAATTACGGCGAACCTACTTGATACTCGGGACTTGAGTATGCAAAAGATAAACTATAGGATATATATGTGATGCTTGAAGCGGATTGGAATGAATGAAACCAAAGGGGGGGGGGCTCTATTTATAGTTTCCAAGTGATGCGATCGAAGAGACGCGACCGGACGAAATGGCACGAACCAAGGGGACACCTTAGTTCAGCCAAGATGTGGGCCGAACCGCTGCCTCGGTTCGCGAGCCACCACACGTGCTCAACTGCCGGCCACATCACCAATCCGAACCATCGATGCCCAAAACATCAAAGGCCCCTACGGCTCCTCGCGATGATGCGAAGTGCAAAGTCAAAGCGCCCATTGCGACGTGCACGGACTCGGATGGTCCTCGTAGGAGTTCGGTCAATGGTGACTAAAAAGTCAACTATGGTACACCATAAGGCACACCATAGAGGAGCACACTTGATTGCTCCTTAGTGTTTGGAAATCCCTTATAAATGGCTCTACTCTTCATTATTTTTCCAATGTGGGACAATGTTTTCCCCCACATTTCCCACATTCAAATGCTTTACTTTGTGCATTCATTTCTCATTCATTCCTTTATGGAATTAGACAAATAAATACACTAGATTCATCTACATAAAATGTAGATTTCAAATCCATTATCAAATTCCATTAATTAATGGAATTACCATAACTTAATTATGGATTTAATTTAGAGCATTTATTGAGAAAATTCCAACAATCATTAGTCTTACACGAATTAGACTCGTAAAACAGCCCCACATAAGACTATTTTGTACTCCCTTAATTTCGTGCAAAATGTTTCATTTCTATTTTTACAGTCGTAGTATCCCGTAAAAGAAAAAATTATTCAAAAATTCATTTTAAAACCCATTATCAAGAAGCGTGAAAAAGCGTAGCAGAATTGCCAAAAAGAAATACCTTTTGCACGAAATTGAGGGAGTATATATTTATACATAGGCAACGGATTTTTTTAGCTTTATTATTATTATTATTATTATTATTATTATTATTATTATTATTATTATTATTATTATTATTATTGTTGTTGTTGTTGTTGTTTTTTTTAAGTAAGAAAAGAATAATACACCAATTGGAAAAGGTTTGACATTGTGAATCTCCATACCGTTGATAGTGCCAATTCTTTCTTATCCTAAAATTAGGGAGGATGATTTCCCAATTAATGAAAATCGGATGTCTCCTTTTCTTTTCCACTTCCACATAATGTGAGTTCATTATTTCATTTGAATAATATTAAAACTAAATAAAAGGGAGAAAACCACCCTTGTTTTTAGTCTACGTTCGATGTATTTTGGAATTTAATAGTAGAAGTATCTATGTATCACTTCTTATTTTTCAACTTATGAGATTGCTTTACGGTTTATGAAACTCCAAATGTCAACATATAAGCTCAATTCATTATTGCACCGATTGAAGAGCAGGCCATTAATATAATAATAATAATAATAATAATAATAATAATAATAATAATAATAATAATAAATCATTCTATTTATCCTATTTTATATCTTTAGTCCTCCTTTGGTAGTTAAAAAAAGATGAGAAGAGTCTAGTTGAATAAATTTATTTGGCATTTTCTGTCTATTTGGTATTCTAAATAAGTTATTTCGAGGACACGTAAAATCACCATTTCTCTTTGATACATTATTCAACATTCTCTTTGGATAAAATTATCTTGGCTGAACAATACATTATCAAAATAATTTTTTATAATTTTTATTTTATCTAATATATTCTCATGAAAGCTACCAACAGACGCACGCAACGTAGTATAGACACATACACACGCAGCCTAATTTACTAACTCAATATTGATAGTGGTTTATATTTATCAATCTATAGTTTATGTACATTATATTTATCACTTGTCAATATTTTTAATGTAATACCAAGATCTTATACCACTTATTATTGTATATATATATATATATATATATATATATATATATATTCTTTTCTAAAGGAAGGGAAAGACCCCAAATCCCCTACTAATCTATAATAAAATAAAATAGAATAAAATAAAATAAAATAAAAAGAAAGAAAATTGAAAATAAAATCGACATTAAATTAGTGGTCGAGCTAAAAGAAAGCTATGTATATAGGCCTCCACTACAAAAATTATTATAAGTGATGATAGGATAAGGATTGAATATGATAGCAACTTCAATTATTCACTCTAATTAATTAACTAAGTTAAACTAACTATTAAATGAAAAACTAGCTACGTAAATTTAGTAGTTACTAATATATATTTTTTCCCCCTATGAAGTGAAGCTATCAATGAATTATGAATGAATAATTAAAAAACCGATTTATTATGAAAAACATCTCCACATTTCATACCGTCATTATTTCATAGAGAGGTCTCTTTATTTTTATTTTTCATACTTTATAAAATATAATAAATATTCATTATATGATCATGATGGCATACGACTCAAAGTGACGTGCCTTAACAAAACAAAAATTAAAAATAAAATATTTTTTTTTCAGAAAAAGAATACCGACAAATTTTAATTACTAGCATCCATTTCTTTTCGTTTTCAACGTCAACTTCATTTTTAAAACTACGATGGTTTACAACATCAAAGCGAAAAACGGTCTAACAATAGAATTTTTCCTATCATTTTCTTCATGACTGAAATTGATCAATTCCAAATTTACCCTTGAACAATGAACATGCACTTTAAAGTATAAAAGGCTGAAATCCCAAATTTTATTTTTTTATTAAATAATTGGTATGAAACAAGTCAAGATTTCAAATCACGACTTGTAAAAACATTAAAATCACGTCGATGTTACTTAATGCACTAAACAATAATATTCTTATAAAGTTGAGATCTAAACGAAAATGAAAACCACAACAATTACTTTAATTATTACTTTCTTTGTCCCATTTAAGACAAAAAAAAAATTCGGCACGGAAATTAAAGAAAAATTATTAAGATATTAAATATATGTGATTAGCATTATTTTACCAAATAATAATCTTATTATGGTATCTAATTCTTTCCATAAAAAAAAACATGTCGTCTTGAATGAGACAATCAAACCGTCTTAAATGGAATAGAGTGAGCACTACTATAAATACATTAAAAATATATATATTTAAAAATAGAGTGAAGCAAGTCTAGTGTAAAAATAAAAAATAAAAAAAAATTAGCAGCTATTGTCATTATATTCCAATAGACCTATTAAAAGCAATATGACCAGAATTTAAGTATCTTTGCTTTATTAAAAAAAAAAGTCATTTTCATGAGTATTGTTGTGCAAAAACACTATTAAGATTTGACTAAGATTGAAACATTAATTCTTTTATTAGGTGAAATTTTACAGATATTGTGAGAACAAATCCATTCCACTACTAGTAAAAGTGGCTAATTGATTCTAAAAATCCTTCAAAGTCTAGGATTGATTTCCAGATTTGACAATGATGCATCTAGATTTTAGATGATAATATATAATAATCACCTTGCAATCTAATTAAGAATAATCCTAGTGGTCAAGAAACGAAGAAAAGATTCATCTAAACTCAAAAGGAAGAATAAAGACTCATCTAAAAGATAGAGGATTTCAAGTAATGAATAAAGTAATGTGAATACTAAAAGCTTAAAAGTTGAGAGTAGATGATTATGCTAGTTATAAATGAAAAAAAAAATAAAAAAAATCAATATAAATATATACCTTAAAAAATAAATTTTACCAAAAATAAAATAAACCATACTGAAAAAAGTTAATTCTAAATAGAAAAATTACCGACAAAGCATTGTCACGCCAACAGTGAGCACATTAAGTGTGCTTGCCCACTATGGAGTAATATTGAGTGACTTATTCCATGATTTTATTTAGGGATGACAATTTTCCCCGCGGGTCCGGGTACCCGCCCCTAATGGGGCGGGGACGGGTTTATATATCCCCGCCCTGACGGCCCCGACCCGCCCCGATAAATAAATTGTATATATATATTTTAATTATATTAAAATTTTAAATAAATTTATTATGTAATTATTTATTTTTTGATAAATATATTAACTAATTTACCATTTTTTAATTTATTTTTTATTATAATTTTAGTTTTTATTAAAAAAAATTAATAAAATAATATTTTTTATTATAAAAAAAATCATTTTTTTAATAAAAAATTAAATTTCACATCTACCCGACGGGTACCTGTCAAGTACCCGACCCCGACGGGTATGGGGATGGGAAATCAATACCCAACCCCGGCCGCCCCGTTTACATCCCTAATTTTATTACTAGTTCTTACCAAGCACTCAATAGTCATTACTTGCTAGAAAATAAAAATATATATATAAACATCAATAATAAATGAGTTGACGGTGAGAGATTATGAGAACCGTGAAACTATTAGGCCTACGGAAATAGATGGGTTGGGCTTTTGTATTTCTCTTGAGAATGGCACTGAGCTAAGACACTCCAGCCCTATATGGATAAAAGGTTGCTTAATTTTTTGATTGAAATTGACATATTTATGCATTATCACTATTTTTTTTATGAGGCAGAATCTAGAATAGTTTTTATTTATAGAAAAACTATTTGAATAAACAAATAATTATGAAACTCGATCAATCATAATAATACCCCATAGCTCCTTTGATAAATTAATAATTCTATACTCCCTCTGTCTCACCATGATCGATCCCTTTATTTTTGGCACAGGATTTAAGACAAAAGTGATTAGTGTGTAAAGTGTATTGTGTTTAGAGATGTAGTGTTGTTTATGTATTTAGATATATTTTAAAACTAGAGCATCATAGATGCATAAAAACATATTGATGTCTGATCTTAAATGAAAGATCGTATCAATACCTTTAATTTGGTATAAAAATTATAAAAATCCGAGAACAAACGAACAAGTTATGATAATTTAAAGTTTTAAATTTTAAATTATATTGAGATACGTGTTGAAAGGTGGGTGGATGATGAGATTTAATTAGGAAAAGTTAAGTGTAATAAGAGATTTACTAATTGTACCATTTACTCCCTCCATCCCCCAAATAAGTGTTTCAACCCTTTAATATTTTTGTCCCTAAATAAATGTCATATCACAATTTTTTAGATAAAAATTAGCTTAAACTACCACTTTTACCCCCATAATCATTACACAATTTCTACCTTTTTTCAGTTTTCTATGTAATCATTAGGATAAATTAAGTAATTTCACATACTTTCTTGTTGTGTGTGGTGGTGACTTGAGACACTTATTAGGGGACAGAGAGAGTAAGTGTTAATTGTTTCCAAAAAAAGAAGAGATCAATCATAATGAGACGGCCAAAAAAGAAAAATGGGGTCAATCATAGTGAGACAGCCCAAAAAGGAAAATGAGTCGATCATAGTGAGATGGAGGGAGTAATAATTTATATGTAATCCATATTCTAGTATTCTTAATTCTTACTACTGTTTATTTAATGGAACATAGTAAATATACGACTCTTGTTGGGCCTGCGCTAGTTGGGCTGTTTTTTAAATATGAATTTATTTGCAGTTAAAGAAAATCAAGAAATTATGGTATGAAGTATGAACTGTGAAGTCAAGCATGAGAATCTTCGACTCTTCGAGTGACTCGTAAACCCGGTCTGGCGACGTTGCTAATTCAGAACCGTTTATTTGCTCGGCTTTCTTCCACACACGCCTCTCTCTCTCTCTCTCTGTCGACACCCACCATTAACAGCCATTTTTGTCCTCTGCTAAACAGCCAAGTGATCATTCGATCCTGTGTTAGTTGAACGATAACTAAAATGAGTAAGCTCGTGTTCTCGTTTCCGATTTTCTAATTTTATTTTTTTTTCATTTCATTTATGTAGATTTTATTCGACGTGCTTTTCCGGAAGCTGTAATGAATTTTATTTCGGTTTTTATTTGGCAATTAATTGCTTTATGAAAATCTATATCAGGAATTGAAAAGGTGAACAGATTCATCGCGCGATTAGCAGGCCGAAGGGTTGTTACTCAGCACCCTCTTCCATTTTCTGATATTAAGGTGAATTCCCATTCGTTTTTTGCAGCTTCTATTGCGTTTGTTTTCTGATATTAGGGTGATTTTTTAATTTTTTTTTTCCCGCGTTTTTATTTTTCTTTTTTTTATTATTATTATGATTTTTGGAAACTGAAAATGTCAATTTTGTAAAGAAGTTTATGGCGTGATGATTTGCTTCCTAGTTGTGATCTCCTTTTGATTTGTGGATTAAATGCAACAAAATACACAAATTTTAGGTTGTTTTCCATTTTTAACAAAATCTTTCAAACTTTGATATTTACTCAATTTTGATTTGGATTAAATGCAACAAAATACACAAATTTTAGGTTGTTTTCCATTTTTAACAAAATCTTTCAAACTTTGATATTTACTAAATTTTGACACAAATTTGACTTTGATCCAAATTGATTTTGATTTGGCGCACACGAGGCAATGTAAATTCTAGCCGGCGATCCACATGTGTAAATTAAACAATATTGTTTAAAATGTATACGAAAACGATGTTGTGAATTGTCTTAAACCCATGGATCAACTTGAAATAATTTGGAAGAAAATAAAATATGTGTCAAAATTGAACAAAGATCAAAGTTGGTGTATTTTTCCTAACTTTTGAAAGATTGCGTAAAAAATGAAAATAAGCCTAAAGTTTGTGAATTTTGTTGCATTTAACCCTTTTAATTTTTAGGGAGCTGTAATCTGCTATTCATGTATTACATCTCTTGTAAGCTGTGATGATATAATTTGTTTTGAGAGAATGTATATGGAACATGTGAGGAGGAGCATTTCATATATCTTAAGTAGCAATCTTTAGTTCCAATTTCACAAAAAAGACTTTGAAATGTCGGCAATGAACTCTTTGAAATGCTCTAGTAGCAGAAGTTTCTGTTTTTTTTTTCCTTAAAACTAGAAAATGAACATTCATTTCAAGTGGTGTATTGTGCTCTAGCAATGACTATACGAAGAAAAACGTTCTGAATTCGAGGCTCGGGCGTTTACTTTTAGAGGCTCGGTCTGTTCATCTTGATGACTTGATCAAACATGATGTTCAGGCTCCTCTTTCGAAGAATGGTGAAGGTCGATACGATTCTGATGGCTCGAAGTTGTTCAAGATATGTGCAATTTTAGGTGCAGGAGGCACTGGACTTTTGAGCTGTGCAACAGTTTCGTATGCTTCAGATGAGGCCGAGCACGGGCTGGAGTCTCCTAGCTATCCCTGGCCTCATAAAGGCATCCTCAGTTCATATGACCACGCTTCGTAAGTAGTAAATGCGTTGTCACTCCGCTGATGTACTGATTTGCTACTATGCTAACCGAACTGGAATATCGTTGATCTTAAATAAATGAGGCTATAAAGTTTCTCTCCGTGGAATTGGTCGAGGAATAATGTTTTCTTTCTAATGTTTGCTAAACAGGATTCGTCGGGGACATCAGGTTTATCAGCAAGTTTGTGCGTCGTGCCACTCTATGTCACTTATCTCGTATCGGGATCTTGTTGGCGTGGCGTACACCGAGGAAGAAACTAAAGCAATGGCTGCAGAAATCGAAGTGGTTGATGGCCCGAACGATGAGGGGGAGATGTTTACTCGTCCGGGGAAGCTGAGCGATCGTTTTCCTGAGCCTTATCCGAACGAGCAAGCCGCACGATTCGCAAATGGAGGAGCCTATCCCCCTGATTTGAGTCTCATCACTAAAGTAATCTCTTGTGATTATTTGTTTATTCGGAGACTTTTATTGACTGTTTAAACATTTCTCTTAGTTGCTTCTTCTTCTTCTTCTTCTTCTTTTTTTGTCTTCTCAGGCTCGCCATAACGGTCAGAACTACGTTTTCGCTCTTCTCACCGGGTATCACGACCCTCCTGCTGGTGTCACGGTAACTTTTTTATTCCGTAGCTATTATCACAAATGACACGATAATGGAGACGTGGAGCTTTGAACTATTGTCTCGTTCTTGTTTTTCTTCTTCTGATCTTGTTGGTCTCTCTATCCGAATGTTGGTTACAAGTTAGTAACTAAAACTATTATGCATCACAGATTCGAGAAGGGTTGCACTACAATCCTTACTTTCCCGGTGGAGCTATCGCCATGCCTAAAATGCTTAACGATGGTGCTGTTGAGTACGAGGATGGAACTCCTGCAACCGAAGCACAGGTACCTCTGTCGAAAATTAGTAGTGGTTTGCTGATTTTTTTCCTACTGAAGAATGAAAACATATGTGAAGTAAGTATCTCCTCAATATGTGCAGATGGGAAAAGATGTTGTAACATTTCTGTCTTGGGCTGCTGAACCAGAAATGGAGGAACGAAAGCTGGTACAGTACATCCGTTTTCCAATTCGATTTTCATTATCGTTTTCGGTTTATCTTCGGCTCACTTGGTGTCGTTCGGCTAAACTTGCAGATGGGGTTTAAATGGATTCTTGTATTGTCGCTTGCACTTATCCAAGCCGGGTACTACAGACGACTGAAATGGTCCGTTTACAAGTCGCGTAAACTGGTACTCGATGTGATCAATTAAAATTCTCAAGTTACCACTGATTGTTTAGATTTATATAGTCATGGACTATTGTATAATATAGCATTAGATCTTGTACAACCTATACGTGTGTGTATCGCCATCGAAGGCTCGTCTCGTGCAACCTGAGTCTACTCTGTTTCCAGAATAATAAAATGTGCAAGTAACGTTGCTGCTACTGAATTCTCAGTGTAAAAAGAAATAGTGTACTGCTCTTCATGTATCAACTACTATAAAACCTCAAATTCTTGGTAATCATCAACACCTATAGCTATTCAGAATAACATTTGAAGTACTGAAAACTAAACCCTCGAAAGCTACGTATGTAACGCTAACTATTCCCTACCCGATGAAGTCATCATCATCGTCATCGGGAAGAGGCTGGTTAACTGCATTAATAAGTTCCTCTTCATGCCTGCAAACAAGCAATCAGAAGTGTTATAAGGATAACAACTCACCAAATATCGAAATAAAGATATGGAAATCGTTCAACGACTTGTATAAAACGACGATGTCTTACTTTTGTTGTGCAACTAGGTCAACTTGGACTTCAGGGGGAGCAAGTGCAGGTGATTCCACAAAATACAACTCAGGGGCCCTGCAGCAAGACAATGTATGAGAAATACAGAAAGCATTATTACCAAAAACAGAGTTTTTGTTGCCAAACATTACCCAGCAAGTTTTCGAGCAAGATACAGAAATGGCTTCTCGAAGTTGTAGTTGCTCTTAGCTGAGATTTCATAGTACTGGAGATTCTTCTTCCTATGGAAGACCACCTGCTTAGCTTTCACCTGCCTGTTCTTCACATCTATCTTGTTCCCACACAGTACAATTGGAATGTTCTCACACACCCTTCACATTCACAACATATATACATTTCAATCTTGAATCTTTAATCAGAAAAATCTAATGTCTTCACGAAATACCGAAACCTCCTCAAAACTACCTGCAGAGATCGCGATGCCATGTTGGAACATTCTTGTATGTCAGCCTTGCTGTTACGTCGAACATTATGATAGCGCAGTTCCCATGAATACTGTATACATGAACATGAACAGAATCCACATTAGAGCCTATACTTCATATAGAAGAAACACACCCACACGCACACACATTGAATGTCATAATCCTTATGTCTACTCAGTCAATGATCATGAGCTCATAACACAGGCAGGAAAAGCACTACACGGTTCATTTTCCTTCGTTCACCACTATATCATAACTTCTCATCCTTTTTAAGTCAAAGATAATTCACTAACATTATATATGGAGATCTCATCTTACTACTGATGAATGGTGTTATCTCATGCTCCATCTATAGAGGCACAATGAACTACAACAACGGCATAATCATCGAAAGAAACTAGAAACAATCAAAAGCACGATAATAATGAGACGAGAGAGCACGTACTAGTAACCATCTCGAAGTCCTCCAAACTTCTCCTGGCCAGCAGTATCCCAACAATAAAACCTTATCTTCCCGAAATTCGTGTGGAAGTCGAGAGGATGCACTTCAACACCGATTGTTGCTGCAAATCGAAACACAATAAAACTCATACTCGTCTCAATCACTAGACTAATTAAGCAACTGATTTCATAGTCTCATGGACACGTAAATTGTAGATGAGAGATATACATAGATGGATAGACACAGAGCAATACTCGAAAATTCGCAAATTTCACCTTCGTAGATGAATACAATTATCATTGTAGGTAAAAAAAACAGCCAAATCATAGGAAAGAAAAGCATAAAAAAATTAAACATTCAAATCCTTTTGAAATCCAACCAGCAATTGTTCATAAAATCAGAATTCCATTAACCAGCAAAAACTTACGCTCGTATTTCTTCTCGAACTCTCCAGTAAGGTGGCGTTTCACGAAGGTGGTTTTCCCTGAACCAATTTTCAATCCAATCATCGTCAATTTCAGTTCAAATCTCAATATATACAGAATGAAAAACAAAATCACTTCTAAAATCAACTCATTAGTAAGAAAAACATTATGAGAGAGTAGGATTTGTACGGAACGAGATGAAAACGGAGAGAGGTTACCTGTACCGCCATCTCCAACGAGCACGAGCTTGAAGCTCGGGTAATCTACAGTCGGTTGATTCGGAAGGGCCTGAATTCAATCGATTTAATAAGTATAATTGGATTGGATAAACAACATTAAAAAAAATACTGCAAATTATGTAAGAACAGATGAATTACCATTGAAGCTTGTGCGAAAAGAAATTGAGTTGCGAAAGATAATTTTGAGGAGGGGAGTATTTATAGTGTTGGTAGAGAAAAGAATTTCGCTTTGACGAGACGCGAAGCGGTGGAGCCGTTAGATTACGGTTGGCTTATATTTGCCGCCTTATTTCTGACCGTTGGATCTCATGTTTCCTTAACATCTCAACGCAGAAACACGTTTCTTAGTGATAATTTAATTGGAAATACATGTATTTCATTCTCAGAAAAAAAAAGAAAAGAGAAACGCGTATTTTGTATTTTATTTCATCTTGTTGTATTATTGTCGACATATTTTATCACATTTTTTCAAAAAGCTTAAAAGTTAAAAATTATTATTAATGACTATTCAAATAAAGAATAACTGAAATATTCTAATATTATTTGCAGATTTTATTTTTTTTTCGATGAGGCTTCACTTCGGTAAATAAAAATAGAATTGTTTTGTATATTCGGTTTGCTTACCAAATAGTAGTAGTATTTTTTATTAAGTTTTTCTTACAA
Source organism: Mentha longifolia (assembly GCA_001642375.2). Taxonomy (NCBI): domain Eukaryota; kingdom Viridiplantae; phylum Streptophyta; class Magnoliopsida; order Lamiales; family Lamiaceae; genus Mentha; species Mentha longifolia. The sequence goes on from CM038116.1 coordinate 9,058,259, forward strand.
ATTTGCTAGTGAAACAATATTATTCTGATGTTATTTCCATTCATTATAAGTTGAGTTATACTAAAATAGTTATACTTTCAGTTCGAATGGACCTCTAAAGTAATGCGGCTATATCAACAAAGTTTACTCCAAAAAATCAAAAATTTACTATATAAAAAATAAAAATAAAATCCAATAGTGCTTTAGCATACACCAGTTCTACCAAACCCGCCACTACATGTATGTGCAATATAATCAAGAAACCATAAATAAAAAATATATATTTTTGAACCATATACATGTAATATATTTAGTACAACATAAATGAAATTTGAAATAAAACAAGTAACAAATTAAGATATTGTGTGCCGATTCACCTCACTCTATGGATTCCTATTTTCTAGCATTTCGAACACTAACCAACCTCACATCATCAATCACCGGACCACATAGGGCACCCGTGCTATCACTCTTCATATGGTAAAATGAGCTCAAAAACCTGACCCTAGTTCGAGTCAACACGGCCTCGAATCGAACCGTGACACGTTTGAACTCGCCCTTTCCCTTCGACTCATAAGGAACCTGAACGGTCTTTTTCCCTGCAGCTACTTCGACCAACATCGACCCTTCACACGCATTCTTGGCATCACCGATAAAAAACGAGAGGGAGTAGGTTTTCCCGGGCACGGTTTTGACAATTTGCACGAGCGCACTTTCCCTTCCGGCCACCAACTCGACTGCCCGTTTTCCTTCGGGGACGATGAAGTGGTCGGAGTCTACGTATTTTACGGCCTTGAGAGACTCGATGATCCAACCGGGTAGTGGGGAATGGTCATCCTCAATGTTGGGAGGGATTAGGACACCCCAAAATGTCTTAGGAAAGATGTATGGACCCTCTTCGAAGTTCCCATTTTTCAACATGTTACCTACATTATGTCACAAAATATTGTTACAAACATACATTATTTGTCAAACATCAATTTTTTTTTGGTACAATATTGTATATTAACACCAAAAATATATATTCTTGGGCTCATTTAGTAGGCCCAGGTAAGAAAACTTTTGTAGGCTTAATTAAGCCTTGATTCAAGTTATCTTATCTTGGCTTATTGGGTCTATTAAACGAGCTTAATAGTGAATACCTTTGATCCTACGAGGATTAGGCAAAGCCTTGAGTGCAACCGAATCGATAAGCGGGCCACAAGCCGGGTCCTTCTCGGATCCCAGGTTATGGATGGTGATTTGAATCACATTAGACTCGGCCAAGAATCCCCAACTGTATGAATCCCAACCATCACTACTATAAACTGTTTGTATGGGCAAAATCCCCCAGTCTTTGGCCTCACTGTTTGGTGCCACTGATATATTCAACTTCTCCTCTTGCGCGCAAGTTCTACCCGCGGCGAATGTTATCGCGTAAAACATGCCGTTGGTGACCTTAACTGATGTCTTGATCGAGGCCTCTTCGCCTAGGCGCACGGCGGAGGCCCCCTCCGGCACCACCAGCGCCATGTCGCCTTGCTTGTGCCCCGACTTTATGTACTCCACGAAACCCGACGTTTCCCAATAGGGGATTGCGCGGGGGTCCGTCACCTTGCTTCCCTTCATTTGCGACGACCGGGGCCCGCGCTCGAAGTTGCCGTTCGGCAGAAGTCCTGAAATTTTGAACCCAATACATATTTGAGGGACGTCCTAAAAAGGAAATGTTTACACGTATATTGGGGACAAAGGAAGTATGTATATCTAGTTGAACAACATATATTTTGATTAATAATTGTGAAATAAAACAAAATTACAAGACGTTAAAGAGAGGCTAATGCTCGAGTTTAACTAGCTTGAGATCTTGATTTTAATTAAGTTGAACCGCCGGCAACATACGACATATACTTATGTGTCATGACCCATTAATGAATTTCATGTACCTATTAATTATTTGAATATATATATTTTTTTTCTTGGAAAAAGCTTGTATATATTATCTAAATATAGGATGCGCAATAATGATTTTATGGGAAAAGGTAGAGACTAAAATACTAAGTTGTTATGGAAACAAACTCAACGAACTACTGAAATTTCAATTCTTTTTTCCAAAAAAAAGAAAAATCAATTCTAAAAACAGAACACGAGAACAAAACAACAAAACCAAAATCAATGTAAAATCAAAGCAGTGTACATCACTTTCCCCTACACTTATTTAAACACAAAAGTAATGTAATCCAAAACACAGAATAATTTTAATTTTGTACGTAAATACGTATAAAGGAAACAAATTAAATAGAAGTATAATGCAAAAAAAAAATAAAAAAATCGATTACGAACCGTCATTAAGGCATAATGCAGAGCTGAGAGTCGCAAATAAAACAAGTGTAAATATTTGCATTTTCTTCATCTTCAATTCAGTGTGTGTGTGTGTGTGTGTGTGTATTTACTGTTGTTGGAAAAGAGGAGAAATGATTTGTGAATGAAAATGGAGAATGGTGTGAAGGGTTTTTATAGGACTTTTGTTGATGAGAAGAACCCCAGAAATGGGGGGAAATTACAACGACTGCCACTAATTATTTGGTTCATAAAAATATTCAATACTTTGGTTTCTGATTAATGTAATGACTAATCATTTAATGCAAAGGCAGCAAAGCCTACCAAAAATCAAAAAATAAACTTAATTGTTTGTGCTTACAATCTCGAAATAATATTATACATGTATTTGCATCTTTATATATATCAATCCATTCCGTCCCATTTATAAAGGGCTAAGTTTCATTTTGGGAAATAATAATGGTTGTTAACGGTCCAATTAAATTTCCTAATTTCACTAACATATTTTCACTAACCTATTAAATTAAATTTATATTATAAATATAAATCCAAAATGAAAACATATAATACTCTTCTTATCCAGAACTAATCTGGGTTGTCTAAATTTCTGTGTCGAAAAGGTTGAGCCTCTTATCAATAAGACGGAGAAAGTAATTGACTATAGGTCGATAGATAACCACATCATGTTTATAAATAGAAAAAAAAAAATCTAAATTTAGGTTTTAATAAAAAAAGAAGGAAAAATTCAAAATATGAAAATTAGCATGAAAATCGGGAGAATAGCGACAACATGCACGTGCACTCGGAGCAGAAGAGCATCCATAATTAAATGATGATGAGAGGACAGAGAGTTTTGCGATGGCAATAATTAATTAGTAGAGTTTTAATACTCCTATTGGGTAAATCAATTAATTAATTGATAAAATAATACTTAAGAAAATGATGATGAGTATAAGAAGTTGCAGATTACGTTCCAATGTGAATCGAATTGAGAATAATTAAATAGCTTGATTGAGATTATCTTGGGCAGGCAGGTTTAAGACATGCCGTAACCTAACTCGTGTCGACCGTTCCGGCAACTTGTTTGTTTGTCGGGCTAGGGGCATTTTTGTCATTTAACTGCCATAATAATACTTCTTTTTGTAAATAATTTTTTTTCCCTCACTATCAACTTTTCCCAAATTTCTTCATGAATGGGATGATGGCCAAAACAAAGCTTGTGCGGTGCCGAAATTGGAAAGATAACATGCTCATTAGTCGAAACGACAGTGTTTTAATCATTAGAAAAAAGAAAAATCTCGAGAGTCAATTTTGGCAAAATCGAATCTGATGGGACGTCATTTTGATCATAAAAATTATTTCTGATTTATTTTTTAAGAAATTAAGTCAATTATTACTGCGGCATCGTTTTGACTATTAAACATGTTATGTTTCCAATATCAGCATCAAATTACAACTCAATTAGGCCATCATCACGTCTCTAGGAAAATTTGAAAAAAGTTGATAGATTATAGAACTATATATGAACTGTATAATGTGCATATGATATAAATATTTGAAATGTTATGATAACATGTTACTAATTCATTGTGAATATTAATGATGTATAAATATGTCATTATTCGTCAAAAACTATATTTATAAAAATATATGTGATATATTATACATATATTAGAGAGGCTCACGAATACATTCACAAACATGTTTGCGACATGTTCACGAACATGTTCGCGAGCCTAAATATCGAATATGTTTGTGACCATTTGAGTCGAACATATATAACCTCAAGCTTAGCTTGTTTATTAAAGCGAATGAATATCGAATGAGCTTTTTATGAGTCAAGCATCGAACCACTCATGAACTCTTCAAGTCGTGTACACCCTAACTACTTAGGAAGGTGGCCAAGGAGAAGTGAACAAACATATCATCACTTCTCTCTATCTATATAAACCTGAACAAAAGATAACCCTACAATGTATTTAATTTATTATGGAGGGAAAACAAAACACATGAAATTCCAAGAATGACCCTTAACATATACCCTGTGCCACTCAGGTGATATTAATGCATGTATGTGTTGGAATTTATCAATTTCATAAAGTATAAATTCAATTCCATAAACATCGATACTCGATTATCAAAGATTATAGGAATACCTGGATCCATAGAGATTGAATTACTAGATGCGGAATAACTTCAAGAACAATCTCAAATCCTCAATCACGAACACAAACCACGAACACGAACAGATTTGGAATTATGGTCTTCCTCAACTAAATCACCTTATGGGCCTTACGTTTTCTTCCAGATGGGGAGAAGATAAACTTTGTTCGATTTTGTATATTGGGGACCATAACCAGAGACTCTTTATATACTAGTGAATTAGGTTACCCATAAACACCTAATTGGACTAGTATTAGGTATCCACTCATAAGCCCATATCAATTACATAGCCCATGGACTAATACTAAATTAGATCACTTAATTAAGTCCATCAATAATAAATAGCCAATATAATTGCAATAATAATATGTTGCCCACAAAATAGATTAATAGAAAATAAATTTTCTAACAATCTCCCACTTGGGCTACATATATTAATACCTAAAGCAGTTATATCAAAGAATTCCTTAGTGCGCAACTTTATGCTATTTATTTTCAGACTATGCCTTAACAATCTGGTCCATCTCGTATACTAGAAATGAAACTACCGCGATGTTTGCCACATTATAAATCGTGGCTTAACCCCGATAATTACCATATCTAATATATTCAATGACATAGATCAAATATGGTGAGTAGCATGGAAATTACATGTAATGTGACCTCTATCATGTCTATTTCCAACTGGTCCTACTTTAGTTCTTAATGAGATCAATCCATAAATGTAATGTAAAACATCACAAAAGGATAACTTAACCGAATTCAAAATGAAATCAAAACCATCATCTTATATTCTGCAGAAAACTGAACAAACCAAAATAAGTGTATCACATAGAACAAAAACTCCCACTAAACTAAGGCAATGTCACAAATAACACCCATATGAGCAGTATGCTCCTGAAAGACCTTCGGTGTTAATGCCTTAGTTAGAGGATCCGCTAGCATTTCATTTGTTCGTATGTGCACTATAGAAATATGTTCATTTTGAACTCTCTCCTTTACAACAAGATACTTGATGTCGATAAATTTTGACTTTGTAGCACTTCTATTGTTGTTGGAGTAAAGCACAACTGAATTATTGTCACAATAAATCCTCAACGGTCTTTCTATATTATCGACCACCCGCAGTCTTGTGACAAAGTTCCGTAACCATAAAGCATGATCGGATGCCTCGTAACAAGCAATGAACTCTGCCGCCATGGTAGAAGAAGCTACAAGAGTCTGTTTTACAGACTTCCAGGAAATAGCTCCTCCTGCCAACGTAAACACATACCCTGATGTGGAACGCATGCTATCTTGACATCCAGCAAAATCGGAATCAGAGTACCCAATGATCTCCAAATTCTCTGATCTCCGATAAGTGAGCATGTAATCCATAGTTCTCTTCAAATATCGCATTACGCGTTTGGCTGCTCTCCAATGTTGCTCTCCCGAATTGCTCAAATATCTACCTAAAACTCCCACTATAAAAGCTATATCTGGACGAGTACAAACTTGAGCATACATAAGACTTCCTACTGCCGAAGCATACAGAATCTTTTGCATCTTACTCTTCTCAAAGTCATTGTTGGGGCACTGATTGAGACTAAACTTGTCTCCCTTAGCCACAGGGGTATCTAAAGGTTTACAATCTTTCATGCCGAATCTTCCTAAGACCATATCGATATAGCTCTTTGTGACAATCCAAGAATGCCTCGAGAACGATCTCGTAGTATTTGGATCCCTAATACAAAAGAGGCGTCACCAAGATCTTTCATCTCAAATTTCTTCTTGAGAAAACTCTTGGTTTCGTGCAATAAGCCTATATCGTTGCTCGCAAGAAGAATGCCATCAACATATAATATCAAGAAAATGTATTTACTCCCACTGAACTTGTAGTATACACAATCATCAACGACATTTGCCTCAAAACCGTAAGAGGTAATGACTTGATCAAACTTGTGATTCCATTGACGAGATGCCTGCTTGAGACCATAGATGGACTTCTTTAGTTTGCAAACCTTAGACTTTGAATCTCCAGATACAAAGTTTTCCGGTTGCACCATATAAATCGTTTCCTCAATGTCTCCATTAAGAAACGCAGTCTTAACATCCATCTGGTGTAGCTCTAAATCAAAATGAGCCACAAGTGCCATTATAGTCCTAAAAGAGTCTTTCGACGAAACTGGAGAGAAAGTCTCTTTATAGTCAATGCCTTCTCTTTGAGTGAATCCTTTCGCGACTAGACGAGCTTTATATCTTTCGACATTGCCTTTTGAATCCCTTTTGGTTTTAAATATCCATTTGCAACCAATAGGTTTCGCACCTTTAGGCAATTCGACTAGATCCCAAACGTCATTGTCACTCATAGATTTCATCTCCTCCTTCATGGCATCAATCCACTTTTGAGAGTTAGAACTACGCATAGCTTGTCCAAAGGTGACCGGGTCATCCTCTGTCAAACCAATGCCATCCTCATGTTCTTGAAGAAATACTATATAATCATCCGAAATTGCATTTCTTCTCTCTCTAGTGGATCTCCTTAATGACACCTCTTGAGGTTGTGTCGCCTCTTGAGGTTGTTGAGTTTGAACTTCAGGTGAAGGAAGAATCTCAATTGATTCTTGAACAATAACAGGTATGGAAACCATATCATTGTCTATTTCAGATTCTTCTTCAAAGACAATATTCCTAATGATATCTTCCCTCCCAAACTCAATATCCTCAAGAAATTTGGCATTTTCTGTCTCAAAAAATGTTCTTGATGTGGGATGGTAAAATTTATACCCCCGAGAGCGTTCAGGGTAACCAACAAAATAACAGCTAACCGTTCTTGAGTCCAATTTTCCTTCATACGGCTTGTAAGGTCGCGCCTCAGCTGGACAACCCCAAACATGCAAGTGCCTAATGCTAGGTTTCTTGCCAAACCAAAGTTCATAAGGGGTTTTGGCTACTGCTTTACTTGGTACTCTGTTCAGAATATATGCTGCAGTCTTAAGAGCATCTCCCCAAAGTGACTCTGGCAAAGACGAATGACTTATCATGCTTCTTACCATATCCTTAAGAGTCCGATTTCGTCGTTTTGCTACACCATTCATGCTAGGTTTCCCCGGCATTGTGTATTGCGGAACGATCCCACATTCTTTGAGGAAAAGTGCGAAGGGTCCTGGATGTTGTTCTCCTGATCCATCATATCGTCCGTAGTATTCACCACCACGGTCTGATTTGACAGCCTTGATTTTCTTTCCTAGTTGAAGTTCAACTTCAACTTTAAAAGATTTGAAAACATCCAAGGATTGAGACTTCTCATGAATTAAATATAGATAGCCGAATCTAGAGTAATCGTCTATGAACGTAATAAAATATCTTTGTCCATTCCATGAAGCTATAGGGAATGGTCCACAGATATCAGTGTGAATAAGTTCTAAGACATCCTTAGCTCTATCGGCTTCTAATTTCCTCTTGTTCGTTTGTTTCCCTTTGATACACTCAATGCAGACTTCAAAGTCTGCTAAATTTAAGGGATCAAGGATTCCGTCAGATACAAGCCGTTGTATTCTTTGTTTAGAAATATGTCCTAAGCGCTTGTGCCACAAAATGGCGGAATCTTCATAAAATTTTCGCTTTGTACCTCTTGAACAAGTTTGCAATATAACATTATTAGAACTTACTACATCAAGCATGTAAAGATTATCAATTAAAGAGCCATCACCAATAAAATTTGAATTTTGAAAGAGACTGACTTTATTATTTCCAAAAGACCAGGAAAATCCCTGTTTGTCCAAAGCGGAAATAGAAACCAAATTTCGTCTAAAAGACGGTACAACGAATGTCTCAAACAACTCCAAATAAAACCACTCTTTAAATGTAATCTAAAAGTTCCAACAGCTTCTACTGCAACTTTATTGCCATCACCCACAAAGATGAATCTTTCAGCATCACTTGGTGGTCGGCTCCACAGGCAACCCTGCATTGACATACTTATGTGAGTAGTAGCACCGGAATCTACCCACCAAGTATCCAAAGGTACAAAGGATAAATTAACTTCAGAACAAACTAAAGTTAGAAGTATACCCTTCTTTGCACGCCAAGCGGCATACTTGAGGCAATCTTTCTTAAAGTGCCCCGACTTCTTGCAGAAGTGACATTTATCATTTTCATGATTTTTCTTTTGCATCTTCTGTTTAGAAGATGCTACCGTAGTATCCTTAGCTCCATTTCTTTTCTTACTGTAAGAAGAAGATGCCAGATGAGCACTTTCAGTCTTATCTCTCTGCAGTCTCTCTTCCTCTTGCACACAGTGAGATATAAGCTCATTAAGGGACCATTTGTCCTTTTGAGTATTATAACTCACTTTGAATTGCCCAAAGTGTGCAGGAAGTGAGATCAAAACTAAGTGCACAAGCAAGTCATCAGACAGCTCTAACTTTAGTGCCTTGAGTTTTGATGCGAGATTAGACATCTCCATAATGTACTCCCGAATGTTTCCTTTTCCATTATACCGCATGGCGACGAGTTTAGCCAAATGACTACTCGCCTCCGATTTTTCATTCTTGGAAAAGTACTGCTCAACAGCAGTAAGAAATAATTTTGCATTTTCACTTTCAGTAATAGAGCCCCGAAATGCCTCCGGAATGGAGCGTTTCATGATCATCATGCACATTCGATTTGACCGTTCCCACTTCTCAATTTTGACCTCATTTGGATTTTCATCCGTTGCAGTGGGTTTTTCAGATCGAAGAGCTAGATCTAAATCCATACAACCGAGAACAATTTCTACAGATTCTTTCCAGACCTTAAAGTTTGTCCCAGACAGCATGGGGATGTTGTTAACTTGGGTAGAGAGATTTGTAGCTGTGGCAAGAGAAACTAAAACAGAGAACAAATTATTAACATACTCAAATACATGTCACAAAACATAATTGACATGCATAAATAAACAAATTGGGGACCCATCTCAAGACACCTAATACAACATTAATCTCTGTCTATGGACGGAAAATTAACTGCAGTGGTAATCTTGGTGTAATGATCAAGCACTAATAATAAGTTCTGTCAAACAAAAGTCTATCTATGGACGGACTAATGTTCACATGAATATCTATATAATTATCACGCACTTATCATCACATGTATGTTATTATTTGGCCAAACTGTGTCTTCCTATGGGCCGAGCACAGAACGCATAAATAATATCACACGCCATCTATGTAAATTCAATAAATCGATCTCCACATACAGAGGTTACTATGGCAACATGAAGCTTCGATCAAATAAATTGAAAATTACTAGACCAATTAAGCTAAATTCGAATAAGCTCAATTGTGAGAAATAAGAAATATATCTCCCCAATTCGACATATATATATTTATATATAAACGATTGCTACCAAAAATGTGCATAATAACCAATAATATGCATCCAAATTAGCAATTAACTGGAAGTTTATATATAAATATATATAACGAAGATTTGTAACAAGAAAAAATTACCATAACAAATCATCACTTGCCGTAATTATCAAAACAAGATTATGAGCATAATAATCAATAAACATTAAGCTTATCAATTAATCAATAATTATTCGCATAAAGCAACAATAAGCATAACCTTGAGTAATATACGTAATCAACTGCACATGAGACGAACTCAACCTGAATCTATATGTTTATGCTAAGCATAAATTTTGAATTATAGATACAAACAACATAATTTCATGCTTAGTCAACAGCGAATACACATATTCTTATATACCTTATCATATCCAACAAAAATATGATTTGGCTAAATATATATCCGAATCATATAGCAATTAATGAAAATTATATACATACGCATATTCAAAGTTCTCCGAAGCATGAAGTTACTCTATGCGTCATCAATTAATGAAAAAAAATAAATAAAAATTGCACGCATGCCTAGAATAAAAACATATGGCAAACAAAACAATCAACTGACTAAGCATGATGACATGTGAAACAAGAACCATAGTTATAATAATCCATTTCAGCCTATACGATTTCAATATAATCTGAAAAACAAGATTACCAAATAATCTCATGCGTACATATTATTCCACAGATCCCAATAATCGAGCAGTCGATGACTGCTCTGATACCACTTGTTGGAATTTATCAATTTCATAAAGTATAAATTCAATTCCATAAACATCGATACTCGATTATCAAAGATTATAGGAATACCTGGATCCATAGAGATTGAATTACTAGATGCGGAATAACTTCAAGAACAATCTCAAATCCTCAATCACGAACACAAACCACGAACACGAACAGATTTGGAATTATGGTCTTCCTCAACTAAATCACCTTATGGGCCTTACGTTTTCTTCCAGATGGGGAGAAGATAAACTTTGTTCGATTTTGTATATTGGGGACCATAACCAGAGACTCTTTATATACTAGTGAATTAGGTTACCCATAAACACCTAATTGGACTAGTATTAGGTATCCACTCATAGCCCATATCAATTACATAGCCCATGGACTAATACTAAATTAGATCACTTAATTAAGTCCATCAATAATAAATAGCCAATATAATTGCAATAATAATATGTTGCCCACAAAATAGATTAATAGAAAATAAATTTTCTAACAGTATGAGCATTAATAGTATTATACAATTATTAATTAATGTATGAGCAGAGTTCGAGGAAGGTGATATTAGTCCACGAATTGGTTAGCCGCAGCATGTGGGGATTTATTCCAACAATTTAATTAAACAATTTCTTTATATTTATTTAATTTATTAATAGTATATGGGAGGATGTGTCAGCATAACAAACAGAAGCAGTATCAAAACTAAATAAATTATAATTTTGAAAATTGTGTATCATTTTTCAAGATCTGTTATACTGTAATCACCCATGTGCGCCCCGAATATTTTGATTGAATAATTACATATACTAATACACGTATATTAATTATTTATTGATACTATTATGAAAGACAATTATGGTTTGTTATTTGAGTTCTATGTAAGTTTGTTTTTGGTCGGCAATAATCAAGTATTATACTATAAAATTCTGCGTAACATGGGCGTTTTTATTATTAAGATATGGCGGTTAAAGCAATCTCTTTCGAGTGTATTATTATCATTGTAATCATTATTATTCACTATGAGAAAAAAAAAATGGAAAATAAATCTTAGTATTTTCTTGGATAAAATAAAAAATTAAATCTTGTAAACTTTCAATTTCATCATACCTATGTCGATTGAACAAAATCATAGCTAAGTTTTTTTTGTTTTTGTTGGAATTTATCAACATTACCAATAGATGGATACTATAATCCAATTGAACATAACCAAAAAAATTAAATTAAATAAATAATACTCTTAGACAACCAATTTCCATATTATAATAATACACCGATAAGAAATATAATGTGAATCAGCACATTTTTCTTTCCTTAGTTTTCTTCTTTTCTTCAATTCTAATTTTTTTAGGCCTCATTTCCCAACTTAGAAAACTAATGATGTGGAACTGGACTTCATTTTTGGGCCCATTATGGGCCTAATAGTTTGGGCCGGGCCGAACTTACCCTTTCGGTGTAGGGTAATTCTATCCACAACCCCCGATTTACTCCACACAACCTCCGATTTAAAAAATAAAGTAAAAATAATATTAGGTTTACTAATCTATCCCTTAGCCCCATAAAAAGAGACGAAAATTATTTTCATAACCCCCAATACCAAAACAATTCTTAATCACATTCCAATCTCCTTAATCTGCAAATAGTAATCTCATTGAACTGCGAGGGGCTACAACTAGCTACACCTTAATTCTTCTTCGTTCTTTCCTTTTTTCTTTTTGAGAAAGTTTACTTTAATTATGAAACTCCCAATAATTTGCAATATTCTGCAAATCAAATCAAGGTGTTCTCTCTATGCGGTGTTCTCTCTCTGCCTATGTTAACTTACAAGAAACCTATAGCAAAGTGAAGGCTTGAAGCCGCATCCCGTCATGGTTGCTTACAAAAAATCATATGTTTCATTCATTTCGATAAAAGGATAATGAATTACTGTAGCTTTGAAGGTTAACTGAAGAAAATTGTTAACTTTCATAAGTTCAGTTGATGAATTTTTCAAAACTTTGACGAATTCATAGTTCCAAATATTTACTGGGGTTATGAAAACAGTTTTCGTTTGTTATTGGGGGTTGTGTGTGGATAGTTTATTCATTATTTTAATTTGGGGGCTAAGGGGTGAATTAGTAAAATTAATATTATTTTTAATTTACTTTTAAAGTCGGGGGCTGTGAGGAGTAATTTGGGGGCTGTGGATAGAATTACCCTTTGGTGTAATGAGCTCGAGGCTGCTATATTGAAGAATCAACGCCTCTAATATAATCACACATAATTTCTCAATAGAGAAACTAATTAAGATATTAAATAATTATTAATTGAAAATTAACACATCAGATAAATACCAATGATTAACATAAAAATTAAATTAATATCAACCATTTTTTTTTTTCTTTTGAGAATCTTAGTATCTTACCATCATCGAATAAGTAGAAACTAAGTGAGAACTTCTACTTTCTAATAAAGATTATTGGATTCTATCCTCAAATTAAAAAAAAAAAAGAAAACAAAAATTACTCTTCCATAAGAAAAGACAAAGAATAAAACAACTCTAGATGTATAAAGACTTGAGGCTCCACGAGGCTCTATTTTTGTGATTCTGCATGTTCTTAATTTGTTTGAAAAAGTCTGCATAAAAAAAAATAATAATAAATAAAAAAAAAATCAACAAACGACTAATAGAGCCACAACTTAAAACTGTGTCATTGTATGGAGGCAACGAAAGACTTTACTATAAATCCCATGATATTATAAATGAATTCTTTATACGATCTTGTTTTAATGTCTAAGCATGTATTCCTTACTTCATCAATTTAAGAAAATGGATTGTTTCACTCTAACTATCAATAATGAATCACAACTCATTAGCAAGAAGCACTAAGACTATGTTTATCAGCAATCTTCTTCACTTCTCAACCATTCAACCTCTATATTATTAAATTAATTTCTTCTCTTCTTATCAATTTACTATTCATCTCAAACCAACCACATTTACTTTTATAGATTTATCCACAACCATTCCAACCACTCAACCACAACATTATTTATTATTATTTAATATGATTTTTATATACAACATAATTATATGTATCAAGAAAATTAATAATTAAAATATTTAAAAATATAAAAATTTCAAAAAATACAAACTAGTATTAAATTGAGTTGCCTCAAATCAACACGAAAATTACAACAATTGAAATACAAAAATAAAAATAAAGAACTGATAAAAACGTAATACTCCGTATGAAAATTAAACATTTAATTATCATAACCGATTTTTTGCCATATATGCTCGATCAAGTCAATTTGAAGAGCGTTGTGAGCTTGTTTATCACGGAGTTGTGTCCTATTTGTCATGTATCTCTTCAGGCTTGCAATCCTATATGTAGAAAATACGTAAGTGTCATCATCAGTTTCTTCTACATCTTCATTTTAACTATCATTTTGAGTAAGCCGATCAATCAAAATTATGTCTGATCCTGATAGTTTAGATAAGTGCTTCTTTCATCTTCTACTATCATATTGTGCATAATAATTCAAGCAATCATGATTTTTGCCATCACATCACGATTCCACAGAAGGCATAGACGTCTGATAAATGATAAACGAGCTTGTAGAATGCCAAATGCCCGCTCAACATCTTTTCGGGCAGCCTCTTGATGTTGAGCAAACAATTTGTCCTTCTAAATTTGTGGAGCAATAATAGATTTTAAAAATGCTGGCCACTTTGGATATATACCATCCGTGAGATAATATCCCATTTTTCTTTATTGACCATTTACAACATAACTAACCTTTGGAGCACGCCCTTCTAAGACATCTTTGAAAATAGGAGAATGATCGAATACATTGATATCATTTCTGGAACCTGGAGTTCCAAAAAATGCATGCCATATCCACAAGTCTTGAGAAGCAACTGCTTCCAAGATGATAATTGGCTTACCATTTCTTCCTCCATATTGCCCCGCCCATGCTTTAGGACAATTTTTCCATTCCCAGTGCATGCAATCAATACTGCCAAGCATTCCTGGAAAGCCGCGTTGTTCACCAACTTGCAAAAGATATCTTGTGTCTTTTTCAGTTAGCTTTCTGAGGTACTCATTGCCGAAGTTAGAAATTACACCCTCAACAAATTTGATAAGTGGTTTTCTTATGACTGCAACATTCATCCTCAGGTACTCATCATGCAAGTCTGTTGTCGTTCCATAGGCCAACACACTTATAGTTGCAGTGCATTTTTTAATAAAAGACATTCCTAAACGACCAGTAGCATCACGACTTTGTTGAAAATAATCATCAGCCGCAACGACCTTGTTCATTATACGTTCAAACAATGACTTTTGCATGCGAAACCTTCTACGGAAAATTTATGGAGTGTAGATTGGATCAGGAGCAAAGTGCTGCTCGACACTACAAAAAATTAGTCTTTTAGCTACACATGCATGTGTGAGTAATTATGTGATTATGTGTGACGATTGCGATTTATCCACACATACCGCAAGTGTCACCATGTGTCCCTATTTATTCGTGGCAAAAGAGTATTAACTACACATATGAGTATGTGTGAAGAAAGGTTTGTAGCTACATATATATATGTGTCCCGAAAGACATCATATATGTGTGGATAAATATATTTATGATTTAATTTATTTATGATGTCGAAATGAGGTGGATGATGATGTGGAAATGCCACGATGGATGATGACATGAAAGTGACACGTGTCAAATCTTATGTGTGGGTAAATGTATAAATTATGAATATAATATGTATAATTATAAATAATAATTTGTGAAAAAAATAATATTTTTATAATGTCACAATTAAGAATGTAACAAAAGAAGTATATACATTATACACGAAAAAAAAAGATTCTATTAAGATAATTTAAGTAAATAATATTCAATAAAATTGCACTATACAATATGTAATTTACAACAAACTCCAATTATCTGAACAACTAAGATCATCTTGTTTTCCTTCTCAATCAAAGGAACATAATGCAATCAAATATCTCTTATGTCTCTCTGTTAATAATATCGAAGGCTTGAAGTTACTCATCTCCATTTTTTGTTTCTCCTGAAAAATAAAACAAAATGAAGAAGAAGAATATTATGAGTGAGCAACCAAATCAATTATTTAAAAGAAAAAAACATTTACAATTACGTATTCACATTCCATATTTGAGAAAAGGAAAACAAAAATACTAAAAACAACAGAAACAAGGATTATGAATTACCTTTTCCTTGTTGGCTGCCGAAAATTCACATGAAAGGTCTGGATTATTATCCGTGCTATTGAGATGCTAAAATCTACACAAACAGCAAATCAAGTCTCTCACTGAAGAATTAAGAGATGAAACAACAACACAAGAGCAACAAATGTCAATAATCACAAAGGGGGAAACCTCATAAATTTATAAGTATCTCACATAGTTCGGGGCAGTAGATAATGATCGCGTTGCCTGTAAAAAACATAAATCATAATCGGAAAAAGAAAAGAAGAGAAAATAGATGGAAAAAACAAAAACTTGTGGATGCAAAAATCTCCAGAAATGATTGGGAGGATAAAAATATGAAAATTGGGAGGTGGGAGGATAAAAAATGCACGACTCTTTTGTTTTTTCATAAATTTCAAATTATTAGTGTGCAGGTGGTGTTGAAAATTTTGAAATTGTAAAATGACTTCCATTCTTTATATTTTAATTATTTCTTTATCTATTCAGTTCAGAAAGATCATTTATTTATTTAATATTGAATTTTTATGTTCTTCGTAATTGATTAATATGCTTAATGTGAATAAAAATAAATTATCCGAAACATATAGATAAGATCAATTAAATTATAAAAGTTCAAATGAATTAATAATAATCTTATATATAATTTCGCAGCGGATTGAGAACACCACGTTAATTCATATGTTTACGTGGCATCACCTGCGGCCTCCATTCTTATTTATCTAAAATCTATATATTTATATACATTAATTATTATTTATATATATATATTATATATATATAATATATATATATAATTCATATGCTTACGTGGCATCACCTGCGTATAAGATATTTGCTATGATAATTTCTCTCATTTTTATTGGTGAAGAATACAAGTATATAAAGGATACACGGGGATGACTAGAAATTTAGAAGGTAAGTGAATCCCTAAGAATACGTGAAAGAATACAACAGAATAACAAATTGATTTTGTCAAATAATAAGATTATATCAAATCTTTTTATTTGACTCAATTGTATCCTTAATACGCCCCCGCAAAATTGACGTGCCGTCGGCAACAGAAATTTTGGAACGTAGGCTCTCGAATCTAGTTCGTGGCAGCGATTTCGTGAGCAAATCAGCAAGTTGATCCAAGGTGTTGACATAAGAAACCTTAACTAAGCCTTTTGATGAAAGATCTCGAACAAAATGGATATCAATCGCAATGTGTTTCATACGAGAGTGTTGAATAGGATGTAACGCCAATCTAGTTGCACCCATGTTATCATATAAAATTCTAGGAGGAGATGAAATAGGCAGTCCAAGATCACGAAATAAATGAGTGATCCAGCAAACTTCGGAGGCAGCGGAAGCAAGAGCCCGATATTCTGCCTCAGTAGAAGAGCGAGCAACACCGCTTTGTTTTCTAGATCTCCAAGAAATAGGATTTGAGCCTAGAAAGACAATGTAAGCAGAAGTGGATTTGCCATCTCGTGAATCACCACCGAAATCAGAATCAGAGTAAGCTGTAATCAAGGATGACGATGAGGTCCTTAGAAGAAGGCCGTGGTGTAAAGTGCCTTTTAAATAACGAAAAAGGCGCTTTACGGAACTCCAATCTGTAGAAGTAGGTTTAGACATGGCCTGAGCAAGTTTATTTACAGTAAAGGCAATGTCAGGACGAGTCAAAGTCAGATACTGAAGTCCTCCAATAGCACTCCTATATTCAGTTGGATCAACAAAGCCGGTAGTAGATCCAGGTTTAGATGCACTAGGCGTATTGATAGGCTTAGCTCCGTCCATGGAATGACGACAGAGAAGATCAACAATATACTTATGTTGAGAAAGAAACAAGCCTTCAGCACATCGAGCAACTTCAATGCCCAAAAAGTAAGATAACTGACCAAGATCTTTAACCGAAAAAGAAGCATGAAGGTGTTTGGTGAGAGAGGCAATATGATAGGTGCTTGATCCTGTGATGATCAAATCATCAACATAAACAAGTACAATAAGACGAAGAGTACCTTGGTGTAATGTGAACAAGGAATCGTCAGTACGAGATCTCTTGAATCCGAATGATAGGAGTGATGTACTAAGAGCGTGATACCAAGCACGTGGAGCCTGTCGAAGTCCATATAAGGACTTCCGTAGGAGACAAACATGAGAGGGAGCACTTTTGTCAACAAAACCAGGTGGCTGCATCATATAAACAGGTGTAGAAAGTTTACCATGCAAAAAGGCATTACTAATATCCATCTGCCGGATTAGCCAATTTTGAGCAAGCGCAAGAGATAACACCGTACGAATGGTGACAGGCTTGACTACGGGGCTGAACGTTTCATTATAGTCAAGGCCGGGGCGTTGATGAAACCCCTTTGCCACTAATCGAGCTTTGAATTTATCAATAGATCCATCCGGCTTTCTTTTAATTCTAAATACCCACTTGCAACCTATAATATTTGCATGTGGGGGTGGTGGTACCAACTCCCAAGTACCATGTTTTTGCAAGGCAGTAAATTCATCATCCATAGCAGCTCTCCAATGCGGGTCAGTGAGTGCTTTGGAAACACATGTAGGCTCAATCTCCACTGGCAACGGGTGTTTGGTAGTCGAGAACAACCTTTTCGGCTTATGAATATTATTCATACTTCTTGTGCGCATGTGGTGTGTGCGTTCATGCGTGGGAGCAACTGGAGGCAGGCTTGGTGAAGAAGCAGAAATAGCAGGTTGTTGTTCAATACCAGTGTCAGTCGAAGAGACCGATGGAGTAGGAGAGCTAGGAGCAGGCCCAGGTTGTGGACTAGGTGGTGGCGAACTTGAGGACATAGTTTGTTGTGTTAATTCTGTAGTCATCGGTAGATTGAGAGAAAATAAGCAAGATGAATAATCTGGTGTAGAAGAAGGTGCAACAGCCGGCTTTTTCCAGAATTGAGATTCATGAAATCGAACGTGGCGTGAAATGTATATCTTGCGCGTAGAGGGATCGAAACATTTATAAGCACTCTGAGAAGTAGAATACCCCACGAAAATACACATCTTGGATGGAGGGGACAATTTGCCTGGATAATATGGTCG
Organism: Mentha longifolia; assembly: GCA_001642375.2. Taxonomy (NCBI): domain Eukaryota; kingdom Viridiplantae; phylum Streptophyta; class Magnoliopsida; order Lamiales; family Lamiaceae; genus Mentha; species Mentha longifolia. The sequence goes on from CM038116.1 coordinate 9,077,094, forward strand.
GAGCCATGGAAAGCAAATGCAACCAACAGTCCGAAGCTTTAAGTAATTAGGGGCTCTTTTAAACAGGACCGCAAATGGGCTTTGAGAGTTTAAGATAGGTGTGGGCAGCCTGTTTATTAAATAAACTGCAGTAGAAATAGCAAATGTCCAAAACTCATGTGATAAGCCAGAATAGTGTAGCAATGTTCTACATATTTCCACAATATGGCGATTTCTCCTCTCAACGATACCATTTTGTTGGGGTGTATATGGAGCTGTGGTTAGCCAGTTTATGCCATTTGAATTTAGATAGCCGCGCAAAGCTATAAACTCCCCCCCATTGTCGGTTAATTTTTTTTTGATGGTCGAGTCAAATTGCTTCTCGACCAATCCCCGAAATTGTGCAAAAATAGAAGCAACTTGTGATTTTGCTTGCAATGGATAAACCCAACAATATTTGCTGTAGAGATCAACGAGTAACAAGAAATAACGACAACCATCAATAGAAGGTGTAGAAGCATGCCCCAAAATATCAGCAAAAATATATTGCAATGGAGAAGTAGCAATAAATGATGAATCAACAAAAGGTAACTGATGAGACTTGCTAATGCTGCAAGATATACAATCTTTGTCCAAAACAACAGACTTATTTAAAGTGGGAAGTTGAAAACGATTAATAATAATGGAGCTAGTCTTAGAAGATGGATGTCCAAGACGAGCATGCCAAATATTTGGTGTCGTTCGAACACCGAGAGCTGCCGCAAGCTTTTTATTTGTAGGGGGCTGCAGGTAGTGAGATGGAGAATTAATGTGGTAAACACCATCCTTACAGTGACCGCTGGCCAGTTGAACTCCCGTTCGTTGGTCCTTAATAATGAAATAAGAGGGGAAAAATTCCATAGATACATGATTAGCTTTAGTGAACTGATGCACAGATAGTAAATTCTATTTTGCAGCTGGAACACATAAAATATCAGATAATATAAAATCACAAGATGGAAGCCTAATAGATGAAGTACCAGTATGAGTAATAGGAAGTCCGGAGCCATCAGCAATCTGGAGTTCGTCGGTACCATCATATTCCGAGTGGATGGTCAAGTTTGCAAGATCATTAGTAAGGTGGTGTGAGGCACCTGAGTCGACTAGCCATGATCTGGAAGAAGAACTAGTAGGTGACTGAGCCACTTGAGCAGTGGGTTGCAACTTGCGGCAGTAAGGAGCCGTGTGACCCTGGTGACCACAAATTTGGCAATAGACGGGCTGACGGGAGCCGAAATTAGGAGATCCACGTCCAGGGCCGCGGTTCTGCTGGTAATTCGAGCTATTATTTCCACATCCTTTGCCATGGTTGGAATTGTTGGTGCGGTTACCTTGATAGTTACGAGAGTTCGAGGATTGATTGCGGGAACTATTCTGAACATTGTTAGCCGTAGCAACTAATGCAGAATTATCGGATTCAAGAGTTTTCAAATATAACTCGTGCTCAACCAATTTATCATGGAGTTCCTCAAAATGATAAGGAGTTTCACGAGCACATATAGCACCAACAATATCACGAAATGCTTGACCTAAACCATTTACGACATAAAGAGTGAGATCATCGTTACGTACCGGTTGATCGATTAAGGCCAATTCATCTGCCTTGGCCTTCAGAAAATGCATAAATTCTGAGATGGAGCGGGAGCCAATTGAAGCACGAGCAAGATCTGTCTTCAACTGATTTACCCGAGAGCGAGATTTGCTGGCAAACATCCGTGAAAGAGTTTCCCATGCGCTGGCAGCAGTAGTGCAAGTAGAGATCATTGGGAGAATCTCTGGAGACGTGGATGCAAAAATAGCAGCAAGGATTAACTGATCTTGCTGATGCCATTGAGGACGCGTTGCGTCGCCTTCGGCCGGACAAGGCTTGGTACCCTCAATATAGCCAATGAGGTTATAGCCATTTAGGATGGCCATTAAACTTGCACGCCATGATGTATAATTTGTATTGGTCAATTTGACAGGAACATGGTGATGGGCTGATATGGTGATTATGGGAGGAGAAGTTACTGAAGTGGTGACAGTGGATGAAGAATTAGACTCAGAACCCATGGATGAGAATGTTGGAAGAAAAAAAAAACTGCGCAGCTTAGGGTTTCTCGTGAGAGAATAGCTCTGTGGATACCATATAAGATATTTGCTATGATAATTTCTCTCATTTTTATTGGTGAAGAATACAAGTATATAAAGGATACACGGGGATGACTAGAAATCTAGAAGGTAAGTGAATCCCTAAGAATACGTGAAAGAATACAACAGAATAACAAATTGATTTTGTCAAATAATAAGATTATATCAAATCTTTTTATTTGACTCAATTGTATCCTTAATACTGCGGCCTCCATTCTTATTTATCTAAAATCTATATATTTATATACATTTATTATTATTTATATATTTTATATTATATTATATATATATATATATATATATATATATATTTGCACTTCAAATTTAAAAATTTAATTATGAGGATGAGAGGATTTGAACTCATGATCTCCAATGTTATTTAAGGCATACAATATATTATATGTTCCGTTCCGGATTCGGAACACCACAACCACGTGCCTACGTGGCGTCTCTTACATTCTCCATTAATTATTTATCTAAAATTTATATATTTATACAAATTAATTCTTATAAACTATTATTTTATTTCCATGTTTATCTTATATTTAATTCTATATTCTATATATTAATAGAATTTCAAATATATAAAAATATGATAAGAATATGTATATTGATACATTTGTAAGTTTATAAGATAATCATTAAGCTATTTATGAATTCGTAGTGTTAGTGCGCACAAATCAATTCATAGTTGTTAAGATAATAATGAATAAAATTTCAAACTATTGATTTAATTGTGTTTATGGGTAAATATAGATGTATTTTAGATAAATAAGAATGAAGGATGAGAAATATCATTTTATATTGTATTTCTATTTATTTAAAATATCTCATCCCACATCGAAATCTCAAAACTAAGCACATACATATAGTTGCATATAAAAAGATAATTTAGATAATATAATTATGCGATTTTTTTTGGTATTTCTCATAAAAGTAAAATAATAGTATATGTTTTCATTCTTCAAATTGACCATTTGACACTCAAAATAAGTAGAACTACACAAGAAATAATTGAGTCTCTAATTAAATGAGTTAGACATGCGTTTGGTCAATTCGTGCTTTTTACCCATATTTATCGGGCTATTCGGGTTGGCTCGCCCAAATCGAGCTAAGCTAACTTTCAGAATATATTTTTAACACAAAATTTAAGCATCGTTTCAAAATTTTCGAGTTTGTTAATATATTTTGGTCTTAGCAAAACTTTAATTTTGAGGTGGCCAGTTGGCCAAGAAATTTGTAAAATTCGTTTGATATGTATCGATAGATAACTACGTTTGTCAAATTCTTAAAACACACACACACACACACACACACACACACACACATATATATATATATATACTATTAGACATAAAATTAATTTTGAGGTGGCTTGTTGGCCAATAAATTTTTGAGATTTTCGATTTGAATCGATCAGACTAAATTATTTTTGAGTTAAAATATGACATCTCACATCGAATAAGTATGGGATGTGAAGACAGTATAAGTATAGGCTCAATGGACTGTTTAGCAACTTGAATTAACCATTTTAGCAGAGCGAGGACGAATGCCAAGTAGTTGCTAGTGGGCCCATTGTGTCACCGCAGCGTAATGGGCTTCCACCCCGTGGAACCGGGGCATTACAAATGTTATCAGAGCCGACCCCGGGCGAGCTCCATGTCCCCGGGGGCGGTCCTGCATGTAAGTCACGATGTAGACGTCGTATATTCAACAGGGGGAGATTGTGACATCTCACATCGAATAAGTAGGGGATGCTATTTTTGAGTTTGTTAGGGTGTGTTTGGTAAAGAAGATGAACCAAGATGAACCAAGATGAGAGAGATCATCTTGGTTCATCTCACTGTTTGGTAACCAACTAAAATAAACTGGAGGGCCCGAGATGAATACAAGGCCCGTTGATATTTCACTGTTCCGCCTTGTTTAGTCATCTCACGTTTTTGGTCGGATGAGGTGAACTCATTCAAACAGTAACACAATATTTTCTCTCTCTTACCATTTTACCCTTATGTATTTATACGATTTTAAATAATAATAATAATAATAATAATAATAATAATAATAATAATAATAATATAATAAAATAATAATAATAATAATGTAATAAAATAATAATAATAATAAATAAATAAATAATAACAATAATAGTAATAATAATAATAAATCAATAATAATAATAATGTAATAAAATAATAATATTAATGTAATAAAATAATCATAATAATAAATAAATAATATCAATAATAGTAGTAATAATAATAATAATAATAATAATAATAATAATAATAGTAATAGTAATAGTAACAATTATAATAATAGTAATAATAATAATAAATAATAATAATAATAATAATAGTAATAATTATAATAATAACAAGAATAATAATAATAATAAATATAATAATAATAATAATAAATAATAATAACAATAATAGTAATAATTATAATAATAACAAGAATAATAAAAATAATAACTTAACAATATAATAATAATAATAATAATAATAATAATAAATATATTAATAATAATAATAAATAATAACAATAATAGTAATAATTATAATAATAACAAGAATAATAAAAATAATAACTCAACAATATAATAATAATAATAATAATAATAATAATAATACAGAGTAATAAATAATAAATAATAAAGGGTACTATTTAATCTCAATGATAAAAGTGAAATCGGTAGGGGTATTTAATAAGGGTAAAATAGTCAATTTAAATTTTAATCTAGAGTTTTGCAATTTGTACCAAACACAATATGATATCATCCGGGTCTGAATTTTTTGCTACCAAATGGTGAGATGAATGATTCATCTTGACACTATTCATATGAGTCATCTTGAGATGAATCATCATTCTTCATCTTGAGATGATTACCAAACGCAGCCTTAATATATTTTAGCCTTAGCACAACTTCAATTTTGAGGTGGCCTGTAGGCCAAGAAATTTATAATTTTTTTTTAATATGTATATATATATATATATATATATATACACACTATTAGACATAAAATCAATTTTGAGGTGGTCCGTTGGCCGAAATTTTTGATTTGAATCTATCAGACTAAATTATTTTTGAGCTAAAATGTAACATCCCACATCGAATAAGTATGGGATGTCAAGACAGTATAAGGTATGAGCTCAATGGACTCTCTAGCAACTTGAGTTAACCATTTTAGCAAAGCAAGTACGAACACCAAGTAGGTGCTAGCGGACCCATTGTGCCAACGTAGCGTAACGGGCTTCCACCCCGTGGTACCAGGGCGTTACAAATGGTATCAGAGCCGACCCCGGGCGAGCTCCATGGGTCCGTGGGCGGTCTTGCATGTAAGTCACGATGAAGACGTCGTATATTCAACGGGGGGAGATTGTGACATCCCATATCGAATAAGTATGTGATGTCAAGATAGTATAAGTATGGACTCAATGGACTTTCTAGCAACTTGAGTTAATTATATTGGCAAAGCGAGTACGAATGCCAAGTTCTATTGTGCCATCGTAGCGTAACGGGCTCCCACCCGGTAGGCCCGGGGCGTTGCATAAAATATTTTGGCTCTAGACCAAGAAATTTTTGAAAATTTATTAAACGGTTCAACCATAGTTCGACTGGTTCAATTGCTCGAACCATGTAGAGGTGACCAAATGCGGGTTCAGGTACGTAACCGTACCCGTACCCAGCGGGTATGGTTTCACATAATTGTTCACGTACCCTAACCGCCGTATAGGCGGGTGCGGGTACGAGTACGAGTACAACCTGACGGTTCTAGTGGGTTTTACAATTATTATTTTAATATTAAAAATTCATTTTAAATTCGATTAGTTGTACCTCGAATTATTTAAAATAAAAAAATATTATTTTATTATAAATAATCCAACAATGTAAACCAAAACCAGACCTCTAAATAATGAATTAGAGGATGTCAAGTTATTTAAAAATTTAATCTCGAAGGACTGAGCACCATTAAAACAAATTTGGTTAAAATTTAATGAAAAAATGCTAAAGTAGGCTAAAGTGTGCATTCTAATTAAAACTAATTAATAAAAAATATATTTTTAGATTAAATACATATCAAAATGGAGGGTCAACTGGTATAGGAACCAGCGGGTCGGAGGTTCAACTTTCAGTACCCGTACCCGAACCGCCGCCTTCGGCGGGTACGGTTCTGAACCCGAACCGACGAGTACGGGTACGAGTACAAATCCTCCGGGTATGTATACGAATGCATGTACGGGTTGACATGTACGATTATTTTGGCCATCTCTAGAACCATGTCCCGAAAAACGTTCCGTGAGGGATATTTTTGCTTCGAAGTACCAACGTGAAGGGTGTTTTTGCTACTTTTTCAAAATATAAAAAGAAAAAAAAGAAAAAGAAAGTAAAATATAACAAAAAATATATTTTTAATTTCAAACACTTGACAATATATTAGGCACAAAATTGATTTTAAGGTGGCCCGTTAGCCAATAAATTTTTAGAATTCTTTAGTATGTTTCGATAAGTATAATTGTCAAATTTTTGTAACAAAATTGTATATTTTCAATTTAAGACACTTCACAATAAATTAGACATAATATGAGAATCGTTTCAAAATTTTCCGTTGATCGGGCAGACCTTTATGCTATTTTCTAAGCAGATTCAACATATTAAAATATTTTTCTAATAAAATTTAATTTGACTTTGTAACATTTTTTTTAACAAATTATCATAATATAACCATTTTAATAAATATATACAATAAAATGACATCCTGTTGAATTTCGACGGGATACAAACTAGTTATATATAAAAGCTCAGTAACCTTATATAGATAGAAAATTAGTAAAATTATAATTGGCTAAACTTTCGCAATATTTCACCACGTTTCCGAGCTTAACAAACGGTTACAATAATACTCCACATATATATAATTAAGTATTAAATGTTTATCCTCACTCTTCATTGAAGTTAGTAAAATTTAATTATAAGATTTCATAGCCACGTGGAAATTAAAAGACACATGTATATATGATTGTATGAGCTAAACATTTTTTGTTTTGTTTTTATAAAACGTAACCATTACCTTTTCAAAAAAAAAAAAAAAAAAAATCCTAGCAAACTGTAATCACACATGTAAAATTTTGAATTTGGTGTGACTAATAAAAAATCTTTAATTTACTACGTGGGAAAATAAATTGAATTACATATTTGGTTGAATGAAGAATATGATAATAAAATAACTAAATCAAAATGCAAATGTGATTATAATGATTTGATACACGTAATAAATATCAACAACTAAAGATAATAAAGTGATTAGATTCACCTACACATTTTTTTTAATTATGTGTCGCTAAACTAATCACACATAATTATGTGTAGCTGATTATGTGTAGCTAAAACTTCACCTACACATTTTTTTTAATTATGTGTGGCTAAACTAACCACACATAATTATGTGTAGCTAATTATGTGAAGCTAAAACTTTACCTACACATTTTTTAATTATGCGCGACTAAACTAACCACACATAATTATGTATAGCTAATTATGTATAGCTAAAACTTCACCTACATATTTTTTAATTATTCGTGACTAAACTAACCACACATAATTATGTGTAGCTAAAACTTCAGTTCTTGTAGTGCGAACACACTGTCATGACCCTTTTAACGTATACGTTCAATATACCGCCTGCTTGCTCTAGAGGTGTCATCTGTAGGTTGAATAGATAGAGATGGAATACGACAGACTACATCTTCGACGATGCGATCAATATGTTTGTTTTGATCAGCAATACGTTCTTCCTACTCATCAAATTCAATGGAATTGGAATCAAAAGTGGAACATGAACCGTCGTAAAAATTTGAGGATGATGACATTTTTTGTTGAGGAATTTGAACTGTTTTTTAGTGTGATTGCTTTTACCATACAGTATGCATGCGACAAAATATAGATGAATTATTGTACCTTATCTTGCATGCATCTGTTTTCGGGCAGCATGCTTTTTGACTCATCTACTCAATAAACCGAGCCACACAAGTGACAAAAACTATAGTAAAAGAAAATACTTCAATTCAAAATACAGAAAATCAAGTTACATAAGTTGAAATTACAATAATTAAAATGACAAAAACTAACAATCACTTCCAAATGAAAATACAATATTCTACGGGAACAATTCCGCCATTAGACGACATTTTAGGCCTTCTTCTTCTGGAGATAAGTTGCTCTTTCCCATTAAGATATTAAACATAGTTGATTTCATCCTCATATTTGTCAAATTAGTCATTGTATCAATCTCCTTTTCACGTGTGATTCTTATTGCTCGCAGCTCAGAAGTGAACTCATCTGGAATAAAAGAATATTGTGATACCATACCTTTTCCTTTCCTTTTAGCCTTAGCTTTACTCTTATCTCTACCAACTTGACGGCGAATTGTTGCTGCATCACTGACATAAGCTTCTGGAGTGGAGTCAGTCATATCATCTCCATCATCACCGGTTCTTGATTTTTTGAGCTGTCACGATCTTCTTCAACACTATCTTCTCCTTCTGTAAGATAACGTTTTAGATTTTCATTCAAATTTAGCTCCCACTTCGGATGGTGACGCATCACTTCATCGAAAACATCTTTGTTCGTAAATTTAGGTTTCCTATAATTTTTTTGGGCAACATTCTCAATATCTGTATCTGACCAACCACTCTTTCTTAGGGCATAAGCCTCCTTGTATGCACCAACCCACTTGGTTACATTCTAATTAAGTCGCCTATAACGATTTCTTAGCGACTCATCAGTTCTATCAAGATCCAACTTCAATCTTGGATATTCTCTTCCACAGGTTTTGAATAGCTCCAAAAGACTATCCCAAAAAACGCGCCATCTTTTTTATCAACTCCAACAATTGGATTCTCTCTGATTCTACAATATGAAGTGTTTGGACGCGCCAAAAGACTATCCCAAAACGCGCCATCTTTTTTATCGACTATGTCTTCATTAGTTGTCCAATTTTTTGGATGGCTTGAAGTGTTTGTTTGTGTTTGCTGAGCATTTTGAGCGGAATTTTGAGAAATATTTTGAGTGGGTTGGTGATTTTGAGAGATAGGAGATTGAGTGGAATGTTGTGGAAACTGTGAATTCAAATCAGTTTTGAAATTTTAGAATTTTTCAGAGTTTTAGGTATTGTCAAGGTTAGGATAATAACCTTGAGAATGAAACAAATCTTGATAATTTGAGAAGGAATTAGCATTGGGATCCATTGAGAAGATAAAAATTGTAGCAAAAGAGGAAATTGTAGTGAAAGAAGAGTGTTTTTTTTTTTTTTTTTTTTTTTTTTTTTTTGCAGAAATATATGAAATGTGGTCTCTATTTATAGAGAAAAAAAAAAAGTTAAGAATTTTGGTGTATTTTTTTAAATATATATAATATATCATATGTAAAAGATATGATAATTCTATCACAATATCCTAATAAAATTCATCTGGCCAATTAAAGTACGTCATGTGTCATGATTAAATGAAAAAAAGAAGGAAAAGGCGGAGGTTTGAGATCACCAAAATATAGACCGACCAAATCCACTGTTCACCGATAAACATTTTCTTTAAATTCAATTACTATGTGAACTCCATCAGGAGGTCGCCGATAAACTGAGTCTAATAAACAAGAGGACATCAGATATTCATTCCTAGAGCCGTTAAAAAACGGACCGGCCCAAATTCAGGTGGTTATGGGCCGCAAATTTTAAAACATGATAAAATTTTTGACCGGGCAACTCGATCTAAAATGATCTAAAGTCCGATGGGCTCGGGGCGGTCCAGTCACCTGATCAAATTTGCACTATTCTACGAGCTGGGTTGCGATGAGCAGTCATTTCATGAGAATTGTCAACTGCTTCGGGCCAAGTACGAGTCAACATGAAAGGGCATGCGTCACATGAAAGGGCCTGAGTCAACAGATGGTGCTGGTTGGGCAGGGTTGTTCCTTTGAAATGCCCCCTATTGAGTTTTTCTAGGTCCAAGTTCGGGCCAGGCTCGCCTCAATTAGGGGTATGGGTTGGGCCTAAAAGCTGGTTGATAAAAGCGGGTTTGATCGGACCGACCAAATTGACAACTCTACAAAATGTGGTTAGACCGGATTTCCGGTTAACCTGGCCCGACCCAACTTTTACCTCTAGTTGCATGGGCTTGAGCTGGGGTGTTTGAGAAGTCGAATTTATGCCTCAGTTATATTTATTCCCTCGGTCCCCCATTTACTGATACTATTACTATATTATGACGTCCTTCATTTACTGAACTTTTTCATTTTGGGATGTAGACCCCACAATCACTTTAACACTTTATCACTCTATTTTTTAACACTTTAATGCTATTAAAAATATTAGATGAGCCCATAATTATTCCACTTTAACACATTAATTTATTAATAAATCATCAAACTACATAAAATCATGCGTCCAGACTTTTAGTTTACTAAATCAAGGACAGAGAGAGTAGTATAAACTATGGCTCGTTTGGTAACTTTCATGAGAAAATACTAGATAAGATAAAACCGTGAATATTTATTTTGATGAGGTACTGTTCAGCCAAGATAATTTTTTCCGAGAGGGAAGGTCAGATAATTTATCAAAAAAAAACAATAATTTTATCTTGGGCTAGACCTATTTGACGAGCCATCAAGATATGACTTATTTATGATACCAAACAAATATGGAGAATAACTTATTTCGGATACCAACCAAATATAACGTTTATCAACTTTTCTTGACTATCAAACGAGTCGTACACGTAAATAGGCATGGGCAAATTATTTTGTGATGAGGGTTAGTTGCAGAATATATTGAAAGATAAGGTCCTTGATTGCAAAATGACGATATACACGAAACATGGAAGAAAGACGAGAGTGAAAAACGGACATGGGAGAAAAAAAAATGCGTATATAAATAAACTAGGGCATGTCTAACATCCCTGCGCCTAGCCCTATAGCCCAGTTTTGCACCTATGGAATTCTTTCCATCCCCTTAGAGTAATTATTTTTGTAATATTTCCCTAATTTTTACCAAAATTAACGAATAAATTTGATCTATCTAGGGTTAGGAGGTGTGGATCCGGCGCAGAATTTTAACCGATCACAAGAATTTTCAAAAGATTAGGGTTTCGCACCTGTGTTCATTGCCGCCACTGCATATACGTACAGCGATACATACTAGTTTTGGTGTTCATGTATTTCTGATTCGTGGAGTTTTGCTTGATTCTACGCTGTAATTCCTTTTTCATAATCTCAATACCCAAAAAAAACACAACATTTTTCGTTTATTATATAAGTAGCACTTTTTTTTTTCTTCCCGAGGCAATTGGGCGTATTTTTTTGGTGTCAATTGTCGCAATTTTACGATTGGATTTGGTTTCTGGAGCTGTGATCGTGGTAGTAGTGTTCTTCTGCTGTTGATTTGGAGTATTTGTTTGTACATTTGGAAAACAAGAGTTGTTTTTGGGGGAAATTTTTAGGAATTTGAAGAATGGATAAGAAGAAGGTTGTGGCTCCGTTGGTCTGCCATGGACATTCGCGACCTGTTGTTGATTTATTCTACAGTCCGGTGACGCCTGATGGATTCTTCCTTGTTAGTGCGAGCAAGGGTAACTAATCGATTACTTTTTGATGGAATGCGTAGTTTGATTATGGTGCTTCTTTTGTGCAGTATGTGAAACTGATTAATTAATCATGTGTGAATTGTTTTTTGTATCGTGTTTGCCCTTTCACTGTACTTTGTGTTTGTGTTTGGTAATATATTGATGAATGCGAACATCATGATCACGATTGATCAACATGTGGCTCTGTGTGGAAAAATGCTTTGTTTTCTGGAACCACTTGAAAAGTGGAGAATAAGAACCTACATTCATTGTTATGCCCCCTCCCCCGGTGTTGGGCCTTTTCCGGAGATAGACATATTATTTCCCTGAAGTGTGTTTGTGACTCTCTGGGTTCTTGCATTTATGGATTTGTTAAGTGCATCAGATGCAGTTCAACAGACTTTTCCCTTAGTATGTAGGGTGGATATATTAACTTACGTATCGAAAGGGGAATTTTATATGAATTTTGATGATGTGAAAGCATTTTCTGTTATGCTACTTTTCTTTGCTCAAGTTTAATGAACTGTATTAAGGTATATATTTGTTGATGTCATAGTTGTTCTGGAAAAGTACTAATAGATTGAAATTGCTTTTGCATTTTCTTTTCCTCTGTTGTAAATTTGTCATGCTGTCCATTTATTTTCATCTGTTTAGTTAGGCCTGTAAATAAAGGAATACTGTGCTAACGATGTTGTTTAGGACATAATTGCATTCTTGCAACAAGACCTTGATCAAGTCGTCTAATCTTTGCTACGTTAGAATCTTGTCGTATCTGGTTATACCAGAATTGTTATGATGAGTGTTATTTTGAATAGACGGAAAGCGCTTCCGAGATTTATGAAATTCAAACTGAATTGGTTGACATGTCTTCTTATCTGGAGAAAAAATGTATTGATTGTATCAAATATCTTTTGATTTTTTGTGCAGTCTTTTGTAAATAATGCACATAATTGTGACAGGGAAGTCAAGGTTTGGAACTGTGTTTCATAACATATCCTAGAGCAGTTACTGTGCCACAATTCCATATTTTTCCTAGACACGGATTCATGTGTTTTAGACTCTTCTATGAAATGTGTATTGAAATTTGTTAGATGAATCTTTCATGAAATACTAATGGGCATTAACACAACTTTTCAGACTCGACACCAATGTTGAGAAATGGAGAGACAGGAGATTGGATTGGCACCTTTCAAGGGCATAAAGGTGCAGTGTGGAGTTGTTGCCTGGATAAACAAGCCCTGCGTGCTGCCTCCGCATCTGCTGATTTTTCTGCGTATGTGTTCAATTTTTTGTTGTTAGTTTTCTGATATTCAGTGTTGGAAATTATTCTAAGTAGAGAACTGTTTCCACGTGCTAAACATTGTCAACCACTATGAGAGTTATGTACCTGATTTTTTGTGATTGTTTGCAGGAAACTATGGGATGCATTAACTGGGGATGAGTTGCATTCGTTTGAGCACAAGCACATTGTCCGTGCTTGTGCTTTCTCAGAGGTCTTTTTTGTACTTTTTGCTTTGAATGCTTTTATTTTTCTTTTGCTCTGAAGTTAAGATTAAATTGTAATGAGTCTCACAACCAAGAACTATTTGCAGATTAACGTTCATGATTTGATAGTTATGTGATTAGGTATTTATGTGGATTGTGCTGATGGAAATCTTTTTTTTTTTTAATCAATTTTCAGGATACCCACATGCTTTTAACTGGAGGAATGGAAAAAGTTTTACGCATATTTGATTTAAATAGGCCTGATGCTCCTCCTAGGGAGATTGAAAAGTCTCCTGGTTCTGTAAGGACTATTTCATGGCTCCACAGTGATCAGACTATATTAGGTTCCTGTACTGATATGGGTGGTGTGAGGTATGTGATAGTGTGCGAATCATTTTTCATTTTGGTTGCTGATATATACAAATTAATTATAATGATTATTATGAACATGAGTATAGCTGCCATCAGGTATTGTCTGACCCTGATGGCCAGTTTCTAGTTTGTAGGCAATACCTGATAGATTAAAGAATCTTGTTATGTCCTTTTTTTTTTCCTTGACTTCCCGTGATTTTGCACCTATTTTTCATCCTTATCTGTATCTCACAAAGGATCCCTCTTTAACTGGATTGCATCTTCTGCTATTATCTGTGTGTATTTCTTTCTTTCTTGACTTTTACATGGACAAATTCTGGTCTGTCTTATTAATCATTTTTCTGTTCCATGTTTGTTGTGGTTACCTGCCGTTCCTAAAGTTTCTGTTGTTCCTAATATGTGAAAGTGATTTCTCATAGGTTATGGGATGTGAGAACTGGCACAATTGTTCGAACTCTTGAGACTACGGCTTCTGTAACCAGTGCTGAAGTGAGTCAAGATGGCCGCTATATCACAACTGCTGATGGAACGAGTATTAAGTTCTGGGATGCAAATCAGTATGTTTTATTTTTTATTTTTTTAAGGACCTTTTGTCTAGTTTTTGTGGTAAAATATCAAAATGAAATCATTCTCATTGATTTCGCATGTGTTGTAATACATGGACTCTTCTTTTGACAGTTTTGGATTGGTAAAGAGTTATGAAATGCCTTGCATTATAGAATCAGCTTCTATGGAACCAAAGTATGGTAACAAGTTCATTGCTGGTGGAGAAGACATGTGGGTTCATGTGTTTGATTTCCATACTGGAGTTGAAATTGGTGAGTCATTTATAATTCTGTTTGTTTTTTCATCAGTTTTCCTATTTTGTTTTTGCACAACTACAAATTACGCCATCCTGGACCTCTCTTTGATCCTCTTTTCCCACCCTTCCCCATTGCACGTGTAATATACGAGCTTTTGGTGCCTTCTGATGCATTTGATGTTCTTTACTAATATACGAGCTTTTGTTGCCTTCTGATGCATTTGATATTCTTTAATGTTATAACTTCAATTTAGACACTGAGATCGGAGTTTGTCTTTGTCACAGACTATGATATATGAGTAAGATATTACACATGCAATTTAATGTGCTGCACATCCTTTGAATCCTTCTCTTGATAACTTTTGTCAGTGAAGCTTTCTAGGTTGCTATTTTCATATTGATCGATTTAACCCATTTTAGACTCTTCTTATGGGAATAGGCCCGGTTCTTGGTTATAGCTAGTAGTTCCTACTATTTCTTCCTAAGAATTATTTAGGCATTTTTGTTTAATTAAATGACCCCGGTTGATCCTTGGCTAGGTTGCAACAAAGGACACCATGGTCCGGTGCACTGTGTGCGTTTCTCGCCAGGTGGAGAATCCTATGCCTCTGGATCTGAAGATGGAACTATTAGAATATGGCAGACTGCTCCTCTAAACAACTCGGAGGAGGAAACGTCATCTGGTGCCAACAGTACACAGAGGCCGAGTTTCAAAGAGGTGGATCAACTCTCTCACCAGATTGAAAATGCTCATATCGCCGAACACGACACAAATGATGTGAACGATAAGCCGACAACAACTAACCAGAAGGAATCGGAGGCCGATTAGGTTAAAAAGATTTACTATATGTTTTCCTTTTGTGTGTGTGTTGTGTTGTAGTGTTTTTTTTTGCCTGACCAGCTGCAAAGGTTTGTAAGGGTGGCGTAAAAAGTTCGGTGCTTCGTCTTTTGCAATAAACTTAAAGCTTAATCCTTTTTTTCTCCTCTCTTTTTGATCGAATCATTTTTTGTCTCGGTTCATTTGCACGTCCAATTTCATGGGTTGGTTTTTTTTTTTTTTTTTTATAATTCAAAGGGGATGAAAATGCTGTTTTCATGTTTACGCAATTATCTTTAGTATAATACTCACTGAGCTCGGATTAGCCAAACTTGTTTAAGTATTTAATTAATGTTTAAACCGTTATGAAAATTTTGAATTTTGGGATTCTGCCCTTTTTATTTTATGTGCAAGTACTGTAGTTGTGAGTTGTTTGTTTGTCTTTTGTCTTTCAAAAAGCATATTGAATGAATGAAGTGCTAATTGGAGAAATCGAGTCAAAAAGTCGCTCAAAAGGAGAGATGAACTTTGTCTCTCCTTTTGAGAGAAATAATTTACAAGGAACAAAAAAAGGAAAAAAAAAAAAAAAACAAACAAACAAGAGAAAAGGGGACCATTAAACAAAAATGCTAACTATAATTGTGCTCTGCGATCCTGCTCTGACTTAAAAGCCTAGAAATGAAAGGTGAAATTGCCGCAAGCAGCGCCTTGGGGCATTCCTCGTGTGGAAGGTGGCCACAACCAGATATTGCAACCAGTCTCTGCACATTCAATCAATTTTAATAATATTAAATAATCTATATCTATAGTAAAAAGGAAAAATAAGACTTGAGAGGGAAACATCTTACAGAATTTATAAGTTTGGAAGCCATAGTTTGAGCAGACTTTAGTGGGACAAGTACATCTTCAGCGCCAGCTATAACTAAAATTGGCAAAATTTCAACGGCTTTGAGCATCGATGCTGCGTCTTGCGGGGATAAGACTGTTTCGTTAGATAGTTTTCCGATTTCATGAAGTGCCTCGTCCCAACCTTCTACGTGCAATGGGGCCTGATACAGTTAAGAGCAACAAAAATGATAAATTGTTGTGGAAACAATAATATGATTTGGGGAGTCGCAGATAAATGTCACACACAATGATGTAATGCAGCGATGTAACTTTGAACAAAATAAAACCTTTACGCATCAAGACCGTAATAAAAATGAGTTTTGAGAGATCATTCAATCCAGCCACATATTTTATATATATGTATGTTTATTTTGGGATGTGTTTTCCAAGTGAAATTAGGAAAACATATTTATCATCAAATCAAAATCCCATATCTGTATCCATGTAAATAGCAGAAATCGTCACACGAGAATTAAGCGCAGGTGTGGTATCTTTACCTTGTAAAGGCTAAAAACTTCTGTTGTTAATTTGGTTTCATCGTACCAAGCACGTCGATTCACCACTTGAGTGATTTCTGTCCGAAGAAGAGGTCGCACCAAGTGTTTTTTTCCAAGTGAAGTGCGTAGAAGTATTCTGGCAAAGGCTGGAACCAATTCTCTCGACAGGCTTACATTTAGTAGTACGACCCCCTTTATTTCAAGCTGCAAAGCATAACATAGAAAAAAAATCATTTCATGTTAGCAGTCAAATTTCATAGTTTTTTGGACCAGAATCCAAAGTCCTCCATGTTGGCATCATAGTCAAAATAGTTTAGGAGCGGACATTTAAAATTTGATACACGTTTGATAAGGTTCACACGCAAGCAGCCAACTCACCTTCATGGAATTCTCTGATAACTGAACTTTTTGTGCAGCCTTCAGTGCAAGCAGTCCTCCATCATCATGACCGACAAGCACCACCGAGGAGAACCCCATTTCCAAGCAAAAAGAAATAAGCAGGTCAGCCTGAAAAGGAAAATTAACTGCTGAAATGATGCTCAAATTAACAACTACGAACTCTGAGCTAGCAAGATATTGTTTGAACTTTGAAAATATAAAAGATGCATCGTTTCTATTTAGAATCAATTCAGGCACAAGAAAGTTACACAATAATGTGTCTTGGGGAGTCATGCATGTACAGATGACACACATATATATATACAAAATTCGTATAACAACGTTACAATATAATATCCATGCCACAATAGAATTATAAAAAAGGGTGAACCTTGCATTTGAAATCCTAATATTTTATGCGTTTGCAGAATAATTCATGCCGCAGCCTAACATACTATTTATTATAGACAAGAAAGATATTATAAACAAAATAAACAAAGACTGTACAAAATATAGATAATGATATCACCCTGTACATCAAATGAGCAACAAAACTATAGTAAGCAATAATAGAGTAGACAAGCTGAGCAAGCACTCAGAATCTGATATAGACATTAAAGTGGACGAATAAATAATACTACACAAGCAAAACAACAATCACCTGGTTGTCAATCTTGTAAGGATTTGTAAATGGATTTTCCTCCCAGTCCTTTCGTCGTGGGCGTGATGTCAAGCCCCATCCAGGTCTGTCAAAAGCAGCTACTGTACAACCAATTTGCCTGGCCAGAGGGCCCATTACCTTTCTCCAAGAGAAAACTCCTCCTCCAAAGCCATGGACCAAAACAATCCCAAAATGTTCGCTTGTCGCCATCTCTTGCTCCATTGGTGGGGACTCCAGTTTACTCAGACCCTCCTCAAAATCTTCATTTAAGCACAATATAGGCACATCTTCAGACATTGGGGAAGTTGGACAGCTGGAAAGGAGTGGTGTATACAGAGCAGATGTGTTGCTGCAATGAAATGTATTACTGACACTTCTGTGAATATTAACATGGTTCTTTATCGGTGTAATAAGCAACGGATGATCAGGAAAGGTTGCTGAGGATAAGGAACGTGAAGGTGATCCTGGCATGATCAGCTTGTAATGAACAATCAGCCCTCGAAAAGAAATGAATAAGCTGTCTACATCAGCAAGTAAACTAACTGAAAGTTGCCCTTTATCATGAACTGAGCCTGGTGCTTTTCTCCTCGTTTCACCAACACTTCTGAAAGATTTCCCAGCAGATGGTGTGGGAGAGCGCGGAACCTTCTGATGTGTGGAGAAAACCATTTTGCAAGAAAGGACCTGACGATCATGTGAAGGATTAGATGAAGTCCAGTGAAGGAATGTAACTTGCATAAAAACCATAATCTACAAGCATTAGTGTATTAGACTATAAGTAAACTATTTATTTCCCAGCTCAATCTTTGAAGAGAACATATTAGACATAATTTTTGTGAACCCTGATCAGTCTGAGATTAGTTTTACCTTGGATTGTAGAAGAAAAACAGTGAGAGGGTCACAAAGTAAAGAAAAGCTATTTATTGCACTTACTGCTTCTATATCACCACGGTGAAACATAACTTTCCTCCTAGCTTTGCAACTTGTATGATAGGCAACAACAATGTGTCCCAGAGCAAATACTACAGAAGAGAGAAACAAGACTGGCATTCCCCAGGACTTCTTCAGGTGGGGCCTCTTTCTTGAAAGAGAAATGGAAGAATCTTGCTCAAATTGGGAATTGATAGTGAAAATACAAGCCTTGAAGGAAAGAAGTAGTATCGAAATGAATGAACAGAATGTTACAGTTCCTAGATAGGGCCCGTGCGACAATGCTTGTAAATCGCACATGGAATATGCACCTGTCATCACAAAACAAAACCAGAACAACTATATTAGTGTTGTGAAGTTAAAAGGCGATCTCCGAAACAGCAAGTTTTTAGTTCAGTTTAACTTCCTCCAAAACTTGGTTAAAGATTCACCGTGTAATATTTGTAAAATATCGTTTCGCTACACCTTACTAGCCATCAATTTCAATTGAATCCAGGCAAGGTCCATCCAAATAACAAGCATGTAAAAAAAATAAAAATAAAAATAAAATAAAATCTCTGGCATTCATTCTAGGAGCATAAGAGCAACAAGGAACTCGATAGTATTTATGGATTAGCTGAAGTAACTGAAACTCTTTTTAAGAAAAACAGAATAAGCTATCTACTATAATGCCCTAATCATGTATGGTAATCCAGACTTCCTACTCACGAACAGCGATTGACGATCAATAATAGAAAGTTATCAGATCTAAAACTGATTTGACCAGCAACAGCTCATGATTAACTAACTCTTCGATGGAGGATAAGAGAAATCGAAGTCACTGGCAGTGCAACACCGCATTTACATAACAATAAATGCTGCACTCATCCAACGACTAGTTTACACAATGATTCAAAAAAAGCAGAAAGAGCAGACATACACATGATGATGAGAGATCTGACGATGGAAACAGCAGGAATATCCATAAGCGAGCTCCTGAACGCGTATCTCCTCAAATGCTCCTTAACACCAACACATCCGACGCACGTGAAGCTCGGAATCAACAAACAAGGGACGACGGCGTCGGAAACCGCCACCACCAGCGGCAGCGACACCGCCAGGAGAGACGCCACCATCACCACCACGAAATACGCCGTCCGCACGCCCCTCCTCAATTTCTCCCACCACCAACCGCCCCTGGCCGCCATTTTCGTCTCCGGCTCGGAATTTGAAAGAATCCTCAATCGAATTGGGAAATCCTCAGGTAGGTCCGCATGCAATGCGATTGTCGAGGTGAATCACGATTCCAGGAGAACGAGAAGGCGTCTCAATGGCCATCTCCCGGCGCCGAATCGACGGCCGGCGCTTCCTCGTTACGCCGTGGACAGCTATAGGCGGTGCAATCAATTGATTGATCCTAAGATTTTGTTCATATTCTCGTTTCTCCAGAGTTCAAACACAATTTATTTTTTGACAGAAACGGAGATTGAATCTTCTCAGTTTTTTCTTCTGTATTCAAATATTCCGTCGTCGGATTCTTCCGATTGTCTCTGTGCGTGAGAGAGAAAGTGCGAATCAGTGTGTGTTATGTGTTTAAAAATTGAGGTTGTTTTAGAGAGAGAGAGAGAGAGAGAGAGGGGAGTGAGAATGAGTGTAACGGTAACGCCGATGTGCTCATGGCCAAAGTTTTTAAATTTAAAGAACACATTACTTGCTGTCTACTATACAACCTGATAATTACAAAAATAAAATAAAATAAAAAATAAAAATTGACAAGGATAATTATAAAACAAACAAAGAAAAAAAAATCATTTTGTCTTTAGTTCTTTTCTTAGATATATATCATTACTGATACATTTATTAATTATTATTACGCTCATACCTTATACATGTGACATTATCCATTCTTAGATTTCTTCAATTATCATAAAATCACATCTATCAACTAAAACCACTAGTAGAGACTAAGTTTAACGAGTATGATAATAATTTAACATACTTTTATTTTCTCTCAAATTTTATTTTTTTGTAAAATATTTTGATAAATCAATTTATAGTACAAAAGTGTAATTTACCATAAACGTACTGAGTTCGCGTGTTCCAGTTATGAAAATATATTTTAACATATTTGGTAAAAAATATACACAACTTTTTCCCTCCAGAATAAATCCTCTTCGCGTTTTTCTCTGCCCATTTCCATGCCTTGTCGGATTAATTTTTTTTTATAAAATAAAACGAGCTTTTTTAATGGAAAAGTATTTGTTTTCTTTACTTATATTATTACATAAAAGGGACAAAAAACAGAAGGGAAAATGCTATTGTAATTTGCGACATGACGGAAATGCCCTTGAAGCCTTGACGCCTTAGGCTGTTCAGTGTTCACTGCGGTATGCAAATAAGTGAAATAAGCAATTTTGTTCAATTATTGAAAAAATGAACTGTAAAGAAACGCCTGCAGAGCAGAGGAATAGAGTACACGCAAAAGAAAAGTAATCCAAAAGTGTCTTCGTCCTCCAAATTAACATTACTCTCCAATCGTTCTCCAAATTCATGTCTCGGTTCATCGACACGAGTTTTAAAAGGGAATATAATCGACTTATGTTGTTTGTAGTGATAAAAAATTGGATCACACATATTGTGAATAGAGATTGAGTCTTATTGTTCATGACTGATAAAATTCGTAAATATTATGTAATATATATAATAAGGGTATAAAAGGATATGATTATTGTGACGATCAATTTCGAGCATAGATTTAGAAGATGGGAGAGTATTTGATTTTCGAAAAGAAAATAATACTTCGTGCGTCAACATTTTATGTAATGTATGCAATTAACAAAGTCTAAACGTGCATGCGTAACTGCATAAACTGTACCTTCCTTCATTAATTTATTATGCATATACTTTGTTTTTAGGAAAACATGTACATGGGCTACAAATTTCAAAGTGCTACTATTACTTTTTTGAATTACCAAGGTAATGTTTGACTTAATTTCCCCTCACTATCATCAGAAAAGGAAAAGAAAAAAAGTTTAGACATTTACAAGGTTATTAATGTGTATATATATATATATATATAAATTATGAAAAAATTCAACTTGTGCAAAATCAAGAATAATTGAAATGTGCCCTTTAGGGGTGGCCCGATGGTAGGGTGGTACGCTTGTTGCCGAAATGGTCACGAATTCAAATCTCGTCAATGTCTCTATGGGTCTGAGCCTATCACATATGTCCTCTCAAGTGTGGTTTACCTCTCCTATATAGGTTGCAAGCTATTGCACAGGGGCGGGGGTTTACCCAGTGCACACCGAAGGTAGCAGCTGTGGATTCCCACGATATCAAAAAAAAATAAATTAAAATGTTATGTATTTATATGAACTAGCATGTGAAACGTGCGTTGCACGTTGAATCTATCGATTTTAGAAGTATATAATCTTACAAAGAAATTTTTAAAAAAATAAAATAAAAATTGGCTAGCTCAAGTAGAAGCCTTGAAATTATAACTTATTTATTTCCATATATTGTATGAGCTTCAAGCAGCCTTTGTTTTTCTAATTCAAAATTGTCGCTGTGCACAATTCAAAATTTGATAAGGTAGCTTAACAGTCAAAATTAGTACACAATTCAAAATTAATACAAGCAAATATCAAATGTAGCTTAATACCCTATGAAACAAAAAAAAAAAAAAGAAAGCAAATCCTCATACATCTTAATGAATAAATTCCTCCTAACCAAAATTTTTGTGTCGGTTCCCCGCATGCATTATCTGAACATCATTAATCAGCTTACCACGTGGCTCTCACTAAAAGAAATAGATGAGTATTTCTTATGAAATATAGTGCATCGTAGTATAGTATGCAAGAATACATGTATTTCTTATCTGAAATATAGTACATACATGTATTTGAAATCTATGTGTTACACTAATGAACAAAAATCTCAAAGCAGCATTTGAATGTCAAATCTAATCGAACTGAATGGTCCAATTCAGTTTTAACCATGAAAAGTCATAATTATATATATGGATGATAGTGCTTCATCATCTTCCGTAAGATGCTTGGAGTCACTTCTTTCATATATTCCATCCTATGTATCATTTCTAACCTCATCGATTATCCATACTTAGAGAAACCGGTTTAATTGCTCCATTGGCTGATATGATTTGCAATACCGATCACTTTGTCGGGGTATGTATTTCCAAGAAACGTGAAATATTTATATATTGTTCGTTATTTATATCGTTATACCGAACATAAATTTTGCAAAGACATGCGTGATGGCAATATTTGACTTTTGGTGTAGCATATTTTGCAGTTCTTTTCCTTCATTTTTTTGCCAAATCTTCCCACATACATATCTTTATTTATTTTGGTCTGTAAAAAGAAAAACAGAAAATTTAATACATACATACATATATATATATATATATATATAATATGAAATTAAATTAAAATGTAATATAAAATTAAATCATTTAAGAGCATAAAATAAGTGACTTATTTTTTGTTTCTGATAGTAATGTTTCTCACAGTCCAAGATTTTCCTTCAGTTTTCCCATTAACGACTTTGGTGCCTTCAACTCGTACCACAGCTCCCGTAATATCTGTGCAAGGTCATATTCATTAAATATAATCATATATAACATATAATATATGTTTAAAATCCATGCGTATGTGAATCTAGGGGTGAGTATTCGGGTTTCGGATCGGGTTTTTAGTAAAAATTGAAAAATTGAAAAAAATTCGGAGTTTGAAAAATACACCTGAACCCGAACCCGAATTAAAAAAAAACTCGAACCCAAAAACTCGAAATTAATTTCAGTTTTTACCCAAAATTCGAATTATTTTAAAAACATAGAAAGTATATATTTTGCTTTATTCACTTCTAAATTTAATCAACACTATCTTCCATCTGAACTCAATACTAATAATATTTTACTACAATAAAATCGTAATAGCAAAATTATCCATAATCCATTACAATGCCTATTATCCATAATCCATTGATAAATATTACAACCTGAGAAGAGAAGAATGAAAACCTAGTTATTTTATTAGTTTTATAAATTTTATATAATATATAATATATTAATAATAATTCTAATAAATATAAATTTGGGTTTTGGATTTTCGGGTTTAAAAAAAAATTACCCGAACTCGAAACCCAAATAGCACAACCGAATAAACCCGAATTTATGAAAAAACACGAATAACCCGAACTGAATTTTTATTTCGGTTCGGTTTCGGTTCGGTTTTCGGGTTTCGGCTAATAATGCTCTCCCCTATGTGAATCTTGAAGGATGATGAATAACATTGGAAATTATTTTTTTCACAACATAAAATTTGTATTGCACGTTCCAAACTCTTCTTTTCCCGCTATTGGTTTCATCCTTTAAGAGCATAATATAAGTGGCTTATTTTTTATTCCTGATAGTAATGTTTCTCATAAGTTTTCTGATAGGATATGGCCTAGCTACTAGGCCCAAGCATCGAGCCCAATATAATTGGGCTCCGACTGTCAAGCTCGGCCTATGCAGCTCGGCCCACTTAAGAGCCTTACTTGGCTCGGCCCAAACAGCCCACCTAGGCCGAATCCACTTTGGCCCACCTCAAAGGAATCTCTACACCAAGACAACTCCTACATCGACTACAATTCAAGCTCCACAAGAGATATAGAAGCTCGGTGTTTATCCAGTAAAGGAGGAGATCAAGCCAAAGAGTCCTAATAGGAAAAGACTTATAATCCTAGTCGAATTCCATATGTAAACACTTATAAATAGGGGTTTAGAATAGGTTGAGAGGGGAGAACAATCTTGTAATCACTACTCATACAAGCAATAAAGATATATACTCTTTCCACCCGTGGACGTAGATCTATTCCAATAGATCGAACCACGTAAATCCCTTTGTGTTCCGTTCACTTTTGTGTTCGTTAAATCCCAGTTTTTGTGCATTAACTATCTTGCGAAAATAAGATCGATCACTGGCGCCGTCTGTGGGAAATCAAAAATCTATAAATCTTGATCAAAATTTTGCAAGTTTGCTACAATCACGATGGCCGGGAAATCAACACGATCTACTGCTGCCGCTAACAAGTCTGCCGCCGCCGCCGCCGCTGCTAAGGAGAAGGACGCCCAGCAAACCGCTCATGAATCAACCGAAGCCTCCAGCCATCCACCCAGCTCTAATCAAAGACGCCCCGGGAAGGAGCGTGCACTAACTCCGGAAGGGCATATCGGAAATATCCCGGTGGATCAGTTCGGCAGACCGCTCCACCCCAGCCAAGAAGGTCACAACAGTGGTCGTGACGGAGAGGAGGCCCCAAAGCTCCAGCCGCATAAACTTGAAGATGCAGTGAAGAGTTTCCTTGCATATAAAGGCACAGAATTCTTACAATTCGTCAACCAACAAAGAGCTGGACATCATGGAGAATGTGGAGCTACACCCCGTTCCCATCAGCAACACGATTCTCAAAGCATACAGATTGTGGGCGCACGAGACGCGGCACCTCGTCAGGGAAGGTTCGATGATAAACGCCGAGGAGACTCCAGACATTCACCTCGCCGTACCATCAGCCCACCTCGTCGTCATACTGCTTCACCTCGGCATGGCGACGATCACCGAGGAGGGAGATTTACTGTTTACAGTAAGATCTCTACTCCCTTCACCAACTACATACTCTACACTCCTCTCCCAGAGAAGTATCGAGTACCTCCTATCACGAGGTGGGTCAAGACGCCGGTCTAAGGATAAATACTGCCGATTCCATGAGGACTACGGTCATGACACAGAAGACTGCAGGGAGCTAGCTGCGGATATCGAGCACTTGGTACGTGACGGTACGTTTAGAAAGTACCAAAGTCGCAGCCAATATGATGCCCGACCCCAGGGTAGGGGAAAGCGCAGGAACCGAGGAGGGAACAATTGCGCCCCCATGTCGACAAAAAGCCCAGGCCTGATGATGAGGAGGGAGACGAAGATCAACCCCGGATCGACGGAGTCGTCACTGCTATTACCGGGCTCCCACAAGGAGCAACGAAGTCGTCACTCAAGGCCGAGGCCAGAAGTCCCTCTACAGACGAGCCTTTACAGAAAAGGTTCAAAAAAGATGAGGTCATTACCTTCTCAGAGAAGGACCCAGTGCCACCAATGATACCTCACCAAGACGCTATTGTGATTGAGGCAGTGGTGGCTAATAAGCTCATCCATCGAATCTTCATTGACAGTGGGGCCTCAGTAAGCGTACTCTTTAAGGATTGCTTTGAGAAGTTAGGGGTCGAAGAAGCTCGTTTAACACCAGCACCAATTCCCCTTAGAAGCTTCGTCCAACAAGAGATGCAAACTGAAGGGATAATTCAACTCCCAGTGACAGTGGGTAAGCACCCATTGTCATCCACCAAGTTCGTCAGTTTTTTTGTTGTGAAGGCGAACTCCCCCTATAACATCATCCTAGGAAGAGATTGGTTGGTTGTAATGAAGGCAATATGCTCGGCGTACCACCTAACGATCAAAATTCCATCGAAGAATGGGGTAATTATAATTTGCGGTGACCAGAAAAGGGCGAAGGAATGCATGCAGATCGCCCTACGAGGTGTTGGGACACCTCAGCATCCGCAAGCATAGCAATTACAGAAATCCGAAGTGTCGGAAGACAATTCTGCATTCTACGAGCCAGTAGGAGCTGTTGTAGTGTACGAAAACGACCCAACTAAGGTTGTTAAGGTTGGCTTCGCTGGAGGAGCCGAACTTCGCAAGCAAATTGTCCAACTACTTCGGGAATATAAAGATGTCTTCGCCTGGTCACCACTCGACATGACCGGAGTTTCACCAGATGTTATCACACACCGGCTGAATATTGACCCCGGAGTAAAGCCAGTCCGGCAAAAGCAGCGAGTATTCGCAGCAGACCGGAACCAGGTCATACATGATGAAGTGCACCAACTGTTAGAGGCACGAATACTCTTCGAGGTCAAGTATCCGACGTGGATTGCTAACCCGGTGATGGTGAAGAAACAAGGAGGAGGTTGGCGAATGTGTATTGACTACACCGATCTAAATAAACACTGCCCCAAAGACTGTTATCCTCTCCCCAACATCGACAAGAAAGTAGAGGCTCTGGTCGGCCACAAGGTTTTCAGTTTCTTAGATCTGTATAAAGGATATCACCAAGTCTTGATGAGTGACGAAGACGCACCAAAGACAGCTTTCATCACTGACTTCGGCGTCTTTGCATATAAGAAAATGTCATTCGGACTAAAGAATGCTGGAGCTACTTATCAAAGAATGGTGGACAAGATATTTGAGCCCCACATCGGTAACAATGTGGAAGTATATGTGGATGACATCATCGTCAAAAGCAAAGAGCCAACCACCTGTGTCGACGATCTCAAGATCGTCCTCGGCCTCCTTCGGAAAGTTAACCTGAAGCTGAATCCTGAAAAGTGCACCTTTATGGTCCGATCCGGAAAATTTTTAGGATGCTGGGTTTCTCAAGAAGGATTAAAGGCTAACCCTTCCAAGGTCCGAGTTGTTCAAGAAATGAAAGTTCCGGAGAAGATTCACGACGTGCACAAATTGACGGGCTGCCTAGCTGCCCTTAGTCGGTTCCTCTCGAAAGCGGCAGAGAAGCAACTCCCGTTCTTCAAGATTCTTAAGAAGAACCTAGTTTTTAAATGGGAAGAGGAACAGAAATCAGCGTTTGCCGACCTGAAAAAATACCTCTCTAAGCTTCCAACTTTGTCGGTCCCGCATGAAGGTGAGATTCTATCCCTATACCTCGCGGCTTCGGATGAGACTATAAGTGCAGTCCTAGTACGTGAAGAGAAACATCGGCAACTCCCGGTCTACTTCATCAGCCGAGCACTCAAAGGACCAGAGACGAGATATCAGCCACTAGAGAAGATCGCACTAGCGTTAGTAAACGCAGCGAGGAGGCTACGACCTTATTTCCAGGCACATCCTATTCAGGTCCTCACTGACCTCCCACTTCGGCAAGTGCTATTGAAGTCTGAAGCTTCGGGGAGAATTGCGAAATGGGCAGTAGAGCTAGGTGAGCATGACATCAGCTACTGTCCACGCAGTGCTATCAAAGGCCAAGCCTTAGCTGACTTCCTTGTGGAATCTAAATTTACGGAATCACCAAAGCCACTCGATGCCGCCTCGGATATTGTCAGAGCCGAACCCACAAGTAAGCCACCAAAAGACTGTTGGAAGGTATATGTGGACGGGGCTTCTGGAAAATTAGGAAGCGGTGCAGGCATCATACTTCTCAGTCCAGACGAGCAGGAGATAACCTATGCACTTCGGTTCGACTTCCCTACCACAAATAATGAGGTGGAGTACGAAGCCCTAATTGCAGGACTTCGCCTCGCTCAAAGTCTTCAAGTACGAGCTGTACAAGTCCACTGTGACTCCCAAGTCATAGTTAGCCATATGCTCGGCACATACGAGGCAAAGGGCGACAGAATGAAGAAGTATCTCCAAAAAGCTAAGAGTCTGCAAGAAAGCTTCACCTACTTCGAGTTGGTACGAATCCCAAGAGGAGCAAATACCCGAGCTGATGCTTTGAGCAAATTGGCGTCCTCGTCCACAAGCTCTCCAGTGGAAGAAGTCAAACACCGAAGTATAGAAGAAGCCGAGGTCGGCCTCGTAATTGATGATGAAGCACCAAATTGGATGACTCCTCTTCGGAATTATTTGGAGAAGGGCGAACTGCCCAGTGACAAGCTTGAGGCAAGAAAGATCTTAAGCAAGTCACCAAAGTACGTTATACAAGAAGGAATTCTGTACAGAAAGTCATACCTTCAACCTTTCCTAAGATGTGTCGGGCCGAACCAAGCAAACTATGCGTTAAGCGAAGTTCATGAAGGGTCATGTGGAAGCCACATTGGAGCTCGAGCACTGTCAAAAAAGGTCATGCGCTGGGGCTACTATTGGCCTACAATGTTTCAAGACGCAGTCGAACTAGTCAAAAAGTGCCCAAAATGTCAAATCCATGGGACGGTACCGAGACTACCTCAAACCGACCTCATAAGCATGCAAAGCCCGTGGCCGTTTGTGCAATGGGGAATTGACATCGTCGGACCATTTGATAAAGCTCCCGGACAACTCCAGTTCCTCATCGTAGCCATAGACTACTTCACTAAGTGGGTCGAAGCTGAGCCCTTGGCAAAGATCACAAGCAAGAGCGCCCTCAACTTCGTATGGAAGAATATGGTTTGCCGCTTCGGTGTACCTCGCATCCTCATTTCGGATAATGGAACGCAATTCACCGATCGGACATTCAGAGAATGGTGTGAAGGGCTTCACATTCACCAAAAGTTCACTTCGGTAGCTCATCCTCAAGCGAACGGCCAAACCGAAGTTACGAACAGAACGATTGTCAATGGACTCAAAACCCGCCTCGACAAAGCCAAAGGAGATTGGGCCGCAAATTTACCCCAAGTCCTATGGTCGTACCGAACAACTCCCCGGACCTCGAACGGTGAAACGCCTTATAGTTTGGTGTACGGAACCGAAGCAGTGATCTCGGTAGAGATAGGCCTGCCGAGCCCGCGCACTATCAACTTCACAGCCGAAGTCAACGAGGAAGACCTCCGAACCGAACTGGATCTGCTGGAAGAAAAACAAGAGCTCGCCTACATAAGAGAAGCTAAGTACAAGCAACAAGTAGCTCGGTACTACAACCAAAGGGTGAAGTACCAACAATTCCAAGTAGGCGACCTTGTACTTCGGAATAATGAGGTCAGTAAAGCGGAAAGGCTCGGCAAGCTTGAAGCCACATGGGAAGGACCATACCGAGTTGAAGAAGTCCTCGGCAAAGGGTCGTACAAGCTTGCCCATTTATCCGGTGAGCCCTTACCCCGCACATGACACATTAATCATTTAAAAAAATACTTTGTATAAGTGGAGGAGAGTAATGTCTAGGATCAGTTCATTTAAAGTCGTAGGTGTCAAGAGTCAGGTCGTCTTGTCAGCTGTTTTTCTTTTTTCGGTTTTTTTCAATAAAGTTTTATTTTTCCTTCATTATACGTTTAAATTCTTGCATATCATATCTTGCATGTCTCTCTATTCCACTTATGCTTAGTATTTTGGAAACCCTGACGAGGGTAGTTTAATAAACTCCACATTGGGAGTAAATTCTAAACGCGCGCGTACCGACCTAACCTTGTTAAAAATAGAAGTTCAAACTGCCTGGGCTTAAAACGAAGCAACCACCTTTGTTAAAAGCTAGGAAGAAGTACTTTTGTTTAAAACAAGGAGGCACCACCTCGGTTAAAAACAAAGATACGGCCTTTGTTTAAAACAGAGAAGAGCCTAAACCTCGTCGGACGACGAGGTCGTGCTAATTAAAGCCTAAACTTCGCCTTTGACGAAGTCGTGCTACTCAAAGCCTAAACCTCATCGAATAACGAGGTCGTGCTAATTAAAGCCTAAACTCCGCCTTTGACGAAGTCATGCTACTCAAAGCCTAAACCTCGTCGGACAACGAGGTCGTGCTAATTAAAGCCTAAACTTCGCCTTTGATGAAGTCGTGCTACTCAAAGCCTAAACCTCGTCGGACGACGAGGTCGTGCTAATTAAAGCATACACTTCATCTTTGATGAAGTCGGGCTACTTAACCCTAAACCTCGTCTTTTGACGAGGTAATGCTCATTATGGCCTACCTTTGTATAATACAAGGAAATATATCTATGTTAAAACAAGGTAAAAGGCTAATATGAGTACAGAAAATTCCGTTTTTATTTCAAAAATGGAAGAGTACAATACATGGTGATTAAGACGAGCTCGAAGGCTTGGGTTTGCTAAAACTAAGCCATCTTGTAGGAAAATCACCGTCGGAGTTGAAATTTAAAACATCATCTATATTAAAGCGGCCTCGACCTCGTTCACCACTACCTCGTCCTCGACTCCGACCCATACCCGGTTGAAGACTCCGACCTCGACCTCGTCGAGCCAATCTTTGCCGTTCTTGTTCATAAATCTCTTTAGAGTGCCGCGTATATCTCATGTCTGATCGATCCGCGGGAGTCGACGATCTCGAGGGATCAGTGGTAGTGGACGAACCTGAAGGATGAGAGTTCTTTCCCAGTCGAGCAGCCAACTTCGGACGCCGAGCTAGAATCACATCGTACATACCAGCTATTCGCTTCAGCTCAGCCATCTGATCTTTGAGTTGCCAGGAGTTCGCCCCGTATCTTTCGTGGTAATCCTTACACCGGGCTGCGATTTCTGTTACCTTTGCATCAACTTCGGCAATGGTTTTCCCGCCGTTTCGGCGGACAATGGCCTCGTATTCAGCATGCTCCTCGGCGATCCTTATAGATTCTTCCTTCATGGCATCATACTTATCTCCAAGCTCTAGGAGCCGAGCTTGAAGCTCGTCATTTTTGATTTGAGCGGCTCTAAGTCTCACGTCGGCCTCGTCCTGGATATGGTTAGCTTGGTCTCTCAAACGAAGAGCTTCGACATTCTTAGCTTCAAGAGCCCGTAATAAGTTGTTGATTTGAGCTATGTACGGGGATGCATCAAAAATAGTAGGGGAAGACTACAACGCAAAGAAAAAAAAGTTTCAATTAAATGTTGAAATTTTATTATACCACAAAGGCGAAAGTCAAGCGACATCCTACTGATACCGCAGTACAAAAGCCTTACAAAAAAAAAAAAAAAAAAAAAAAAAGAGAGAATATACAGAGGTGATCAACTGACCACTTCAGCATTCTCCTCATTCTGACTAGGGGACTTGTCGCCGTCAGCATCGCCTTCCTCCTCGGCCTCCTCTCTGCCTCGACCAGCATCGTCAGCCCCGGGCTCGGCAGTACGGCTGAGGTCGGCAATCAGCCCTTCCAACTCCTCATCCCTGTCAACTGGCCATCCCTCCACCACCTCGGCAGTCAACACAGTAGACGACGAGGTTACGCTGTCCAACACGGGAATGCTTTTGAGGCCTTCCACCAGCGCCTCAGCATATGCGCGGTTGACAGCCGCATCTGACATCTCCTGATATCCGTACTTGGCCTTGTCGAAGTTCGGAATATCAGAAGCGATGTTGTCGATAACGTCGCTAACTGCACGAGTGTTTAAGATGGTGGCGACCTGCCCGGCCAGCTCCGAGAATCTTTCAGAGCGGAAGAGCCTCTCCGTATAAGACCGAAGCAGCGACCCCTGCATGGCTACCGCCTCGGCCTCCTGTCGCTTCGCCGCCTCTGCCTCGGCCTTCCACATGGCCGCCTCTCTCTTCGGTGACTCAGCAGCGTCCTTTGCCGATTCCACCGCAGCCCGTTCTACCGACACCCTAGCTTCGGCCAATGCCAATCGGTTGATGAGGCCGCCCTTCTCATTCTCTAGCTCGCGCTGAACTCGGACCACCTTGTTGAAGCGGTCGACCCCAGCGGTCAGGAAACTGCTTAATTCCGAGGTAAGGTCGCTCAGCCTTGCCACCATGTCCTCGGCACCCTATATAAACACACATTAGCGTTGAAAAATATATAATAATGAAATGCCGAAGTACATCTGTAAGTGTGATACTACCTCGGGAAATGGCCGAGGCTGATTCACCAGTTCTCCAAAACCCTGGCGTCCAACACCGCCAGATAACCGGACTGCAGTAACTGTGCAATCCTCCTCTCCAGTCGGAGCAGCAACAACCAACTTCTGCTGTTTTGTTTTTCGAACGAGAGGTCGCTCCGGAGGGGACCCCATTGGTGAGGAACCTAGTCCGCTCTCTGTTCGTTCCAAAGAAACCTCGGATGCTGACTTTTCGGTAGTGCTCGACCTTGCCCTCTTCTTACCAAGAAGTTTCACTGTAGAAAAACAGTAAGAGCCTCATCACAATGAAACAGAACACATACAACAAAGAAACGGACCAAGTGGAGCCTCACCCTTCACCGGCTCAACCATGGAGTCTGGATCATAAGGGCTCAGCCCCGCCATAGCAAGATTGGCCTCAGTGAATTCTTCATCAACTAGGCTAGTCAACACTTCATCAAGCACACCGAACTTTTCTTCGGTGCCTTGGTTTCTCAATTTACCCACATTCCAGACGAAATGTGGGACCTCACCGAACCGACAGAAGAAGAACTTCGACTGCCAGTTCGGGATTTTTGACTTCGTCTTCACTCGAAAGCCAAGACGGGGTGACAGATAATACCACCCATTGTAGGAATTAAATTGAAAATATTTCAGGATCAGCTCTACTGACAGGCTGACCCCGTGACGACTACTAAGTATGCCTAAAGTAGTAAGCTGCCTAAACGAGTTCGGCGTTATTTGCGCTAGATGAATGCCGAACTTCCGAAGAAGATCGGCAAAAATAGGGGGGAGGGGAAGACGAAGACCATGGCATAAGCAATCTTCGTAGATAGTTACGAAGCCAACCGGAGGGTTGGACGCCCTATCCTCCGGCCGAGGTACTAACATCTCTATCCAATCAGGAAATAAATAATTTTTTGCAATTTTCAAAATTGCAGAGGAATCTAGGGTTGAAGAAAATTTTGACACTGTTCCGACCGAATCACGGGGAGAAGCAAAAACTACCCTACAATTCGACGGAATGTCCGACTCTATAGTATATACATCTACCTCTATATTTTCCGGCGAATGAGATACCGGCGGCGACATAGACCTTTCGCCCGAATCCTGGCTACCACTACCGCTAGACTCGCGCATAAAAGAAGAGGAAGCCATGGACTTACTTTTTAAGAAATGGAAGACTGTGATGACAACGAATGGGTCACTGGATTCTGGTGTAACACTGACGGCAGCACTGCAAGCGTGAAGGAAGAAGATGAATTGCCGAAAATTTTTAGGGTTCCAAATTTCAAAAATGTTGATTGTGGCGTCTGAAAAAAGTTTTAGTAACTTTCCGCCTACTTTATCAGGACCCCAAACGGTGCATTAAATGTAACTGACACATCACGTGTTCGACCTCATCCTAATGAGACGGTTCACATTCTGACTTCGTCAAAATTTTATTTCCGAAGGGGCAATGTGAATTCCAATTCCACCTCGTTTTAACGAGGTGGCAAGCATTCCGACTTCGTCGAAATCCAATTTCCGAAGGGGCAATGCAAATTTTATAACCACCTCGTTTTAACGAGGTGGCAAGCATTCCGACTTCGTCGAAATCCAATTTCCGAAGGGGCAATGCCAATTTTATCACCACCTCGTTTTAACGAGGTGGCAAGCATTCCGACTTTGTCGAAATCCAATTTCCGAAGGGGCAATGCAAATTTTATAACCACCTCGTTTTAACGAGGTGGCCAGCATTCCGACTTTGTCGAAATCCAATTTCCGAAGGGGCAATGCAAATTTTATAACCACCTCATTTTAACGAGGTGGCAAGCATTCCGACTTCGTCGAAATCCAATTTCCGAAGGGGCAATGCAAATTTTATAACCACCTCATTTTAACGAGGTGGCAAGCATTCCGACTTCGTCGAAATCCAATTTCCAAAGGGGCAATGTAACTTTCACTACTCATGCTTCACCTTTCTACCCCAGCTCACACCCTCACTTCCATATCTTTTTGGGGGGGGATGTGATAGGATATGGCCTAGCTACTAGGCCCAAGCATCGAGCCCAATATAATTGGGCTCCGACTGTCAAGCTCGGCCTATGCAGCTCGGCCCACTTAAGAGCCTTACTTGGCTCAGCCCAAACAGCCCACCTAGGCCGAATCCACTTTGGCCCACCTCAAAGGAATCTCTACACCAAGGCAACTCCTACATCGACTACAATTCAAACTCCACAAGAGATATAGAAGCTCGGTGTTTATCCAGTAAAGGAGGAGATCAAGCCAAAGAGTCCTAATAGGAAAAGACTTATAATCCTAGTCGAATTCCATATGTAAACACTTATAAATAGGGGTTTAGAATAGGTTGAGAGGGGAGAACAATCTTGTAATCACTACTCATACAAGCAATAAAGATATATACTCTTTCCACCCGTGGATGTAGATCTATTCCAATAGATCGAACCACGTAAATCCCTTTGTGTTCCGTTCACTTTTGTGTTCGTTAAATCCCAGTTTTTGTGCATTAACTATCTTGCGAAAATAAGATCGATCATTTTCCCACTAACGACTTTGGTGCCTTCAACTTGTTCCATAGCTCCCGTAATATCTGTGCAAGGTCATATTCATTAAATATAATCATATACAACATATAACATATGTTTAAAAATCCATGCGTGTGTAAATCTTGAAGGTTGATGGATAACATGTGAAATTATACTTTACGTGTTTTGGGTTATGTGAAAATAGTACGATCTCAATATGAAGAACGACAGAGCATAGAATGATGTATATTAACTAAACTTTAGGTTAACGAAAAATCCATGAAATTATGCAAATTTTACATGTTCATCTATGTTGGATAACACCAAGAAAGAAAGAGAAGTCTGATTAAAAGCACACGTCTCATAAACTCAATTAGACAGATAGCAAGAATATGAATAGATGGAACTCAGCATAAATCTATGGTACAATTTGATAGATTATTCAAGTGAATTTAAATGAATCGAACCCCCTCTTGTGCCTCAGTCTCTATGAATTTCTGATCCACAGCTCGGAACTTTAATCTTTTTCATCTCCAATTGAGAATATGAGAAAGATACAAAAAACGTCTCCCCAAACTGTACTATTATATTAAAAGAATAAGATTGACTTTAAAATGTATGAAATCATC
Organism: Mentha longifolia; assembly: GCA_001642375.2. Classification (NCBI taxonomy): domain Eukaryota; kingdom Viridiplantae; phylum Streptophyta; class Magnoliopsida; order Lamiales; family Lamiaceae; genus Mentha; species Mentha longifolia. The sequence goes on from CM038116.1 coordinate 9,112,349, forward strand.
TATTTAAAAGATAAACTATAGAACACTAAAAAAATATGGGAATAATAAAAGGGTCAAAATTTTAAATGCCCTGTTTGAAAATGAAGATGTGATAAATGCCCCATTTTTAATTTGAATGTGATAAATGCCCTCTTTTTTTAAATAATGAGTGTAGGGCCCACATTTTGTATCATGCGTGTGTTGAAACTTGGGCTGCTGACAAAGATTCTTGTTTTGCCTTTATTTCTGCTCATGCTGTAACATAATTTGACCGAGAATCTTGGGCAAACGACAAAACTAAACCCTAGCCCACCCTCACCTCATAATCTCATTCCACCGCCGACTCCCTCCACATTTCTTCCTCCTCACTTCACCGCCGCAGCACCTCGGAGCACTCCCACCGCCGACCAAAATTATTTCCTCCATTTCCGGCCACCATCCCCTGCCGACGACAACCATGCCCCACCTCTTGTGACGTTTGTGCCGCCACCTACACTCTCTCTCAAACCCTCCCCCTCCCATTGCAGCTCGCCAGCCGCCCCCTTTTCCACCGCCCCGTTGATCCACTTCCATAAACTCATTGCCGAGCCGTCTCACCGCCGAGCCCTCTCAACACCTCACCACCACCGAGCAATTCCTCGGCGACCCACTCCCCACCTACATCCATAGCCCACAACTCTACTCCGACCCACTCCCCACCATTCTCCCGTCGTCTCTGCCTTCGCCGTTGCTGCCTGCCGCCGGAGTAGCACGCCGCCCTCGCCGTCGCCGGATCATTGACAATGGCATACGATTCGGAGGAAGAACTCACCGACGAAATATTGGTGAGTTAAAAATAATTTACACTTCGGACGCCCCCACCGCCGCCAAACGTGGCCGGAAACTTCCCACCGCCAGCCGGAATAAATTCGACGGCGGCAGTGGAAATGTCCGGAGATGATGGTGGGGCGGTGGAGGTGCCCATAAAATGTATATAAATTGTTGTGAATTTTCAGCCACATTCACCGCCGGTGGAAGTCGCCGGAATATGCCCACCGCCGGCGACATGTTATTGCCGGCGGTGGGCATATTCTGGCGACTTCCGCCGGCGGTGAATGTGGCCGGAAAATCACGTTTTTTAAAACAATAATATTCATGAATTTTTTATTTTTATTTTATTTGTTTTACTTAAATTTCTTAAATTTTCGCATTCATTAATTGATTAGTTTAGTTTTATTTTTTTATTTTAGGCAATGTTTCATAATATTTGCAATTAATTAGTTAATAATTAGATTAGTACTTTCTTTATGATTAGATTAGCATTAGATTACTTCTTATAACAAAGCCCTTATTAGATTCGTATTTGTTTGCATGTAATTCGTGTATTTTATACAATTTATGAAGAATCTAATGAGATTAATAATGGGATGCAAAGTTTAGTGAAAATTAACAGCGGTTTAAATTGACTAAAAATGCAATCGAATTTAATTAACAAACTCCACTCATTTTTTTTCATGGAATAGAAAATATAAATTTAAAATAGGAACAATTTAAATAGGAACAAATCGTAACATATCATTAACTTAAGATTTCATAAAATAGAGAGACGAATTAAAGTATGTCAACTAAAACTATTGAATTTACAAGTACTAAAGCCTTAATTAATCATTTGTATATATACACTATGGAAATTAAACATGTAATTATAGATAAAATAATTCAATTCATAATAATATGGTATCCACCGCCGGCAAAAGTGGCCGGATCGCCGGCGGTGGATACCATATTATTATGAATTGAATTATTTTATCTATAATTACATGTTTAATTTCTATAGTGTATGTATAGAAATGATTAATTTCGATTTTAGTACTTTTAAATTCAAGAGATGAAATTTAATTTCTTTAATTAATCTCTTAATTCATGAAATATTGTTGTTATTATTCATGTAATATATGTTTTGAGTTTAAAAAAATGATTCAATGCATAAAAACTTATCCACCGCCGGCAAAAGTGGCCGGATCTCTCCCACCGCCGGCGAAGGTAAAGGTGAGTAAAAATAGAGAATAGTACGTGAATTTATTAGATTAGTTCTTATAACAAATTTGTTATTAGATTTGTATCTTTTTTGCATGTAATTTGTGTATTTTATGCAATTTATGAATAATCTAATTTTTTTTTTTATTTTTAATGAAAAAATAGGCTAAGCCCGCACCGGGATATCGTCGTCCACATTATATCAACACGCTAGCAAAGCCCAATACATGCTATTACATTGACCAGTTGGAGGGCATCAGGAAAGCATTGGACAATGTCGGGGGTAATGCTTTAGTGGACAGATTCAGAGAGGGACCTTTCGGTCATTTTATCGGTTGGAATCCAAAGAGGAGCTACGGGGGCGTACTAAACAGTATACTGTCTCGGGCAATTCATTCAAAGCATGGACTTTGGTTCCACATCGGTGGTCAAAATATAGAGTACTCCCACCGCGACCATGCCTTGATTACAGGATTGAAATTTGGGCCTACACCATTTGATCCTTGCCGTAGGCGTAATCCTAGGCATTCACGTGTTTGGCAAGTTGTTTGTGGAGGGGCAAACGAGAGCGCCAACACATTGCTTCGGATGCTAAGTCAAAATCCTAGCCCCTTTGTCAACCCGGACGGTGATATCCACTTGCGACTGGCGCACATGCTGATAGCAAATAATTTCCTTCTTGGCCACGATGCGCGAAAACCACCGTACAGTTGGCTATGGTTCTTGGCTGATGATATGCACACATTTATCGAATTTCCGTGGGGTGCATACACTCACAAGACTCTGCAGTATTATGTGAGAACGTTTGGTGGGACCGATACGAAATACCATTTTCGTGGTCCGGCGTGGGCGCTCATTGTATAGGGGTTTGAGATAATCCGAGGGCTCGGGCATGTAGCTGGGATGTTAGTGGCGGGTCATTTGTACCCCCGAGTTCTGAGATGGCATTACAGGGTATCGCTCAGACGTACGACTGATGAGGAGTTGTACACATTGTTTGATGAGATTCAGTATCTTCTTGAGAATGTAAGTGTCGAGCCACGTGAGGTTGAAACTCAAGGGTATCGCTCTGTAGATGTCGAGGGTTCTTACTCCGTAAGCTTTCGCGAGCCGGTGAACGCAGTGGAAGGCACACCAGAGATTACTGATGAGGCTCGTGATGGTTCACCGTTGCAATTTCCTATGCCCGATGATCCGACAACCTCCGGAGCCCGACCCAGAAGGAGCGCACGCAGTAGAGTGCCTGAGCATGTTCCCGATACCGGCATGGCCACCTCCCGACCGCATCGGGAAGCACGTGACACTGGGAAGCGTGTGTGGGAGTCATCTTCTACCAGCAGTGGTGGGCACCATCAGGATTCATCTTCTCGGCGTGAGCAGTTCAAGGAAATCATAGAGGAGGTGGTGGGGAAACATACCGATAAGATCATGGAAAAGCTGGAAAACGACAAGAAAGAGGTTAAAGCCGATATCAGAGCCACTGAGAATCGACTATTGGCGTTCATGAAAGACCTATTCGGCTGCATGTCCGCCCGTCGTTCGCCCCCGGTTTACGAGCCACGTCGTCGTAGCCCACCAATCGTTTCATCAGCTCGGGATTCGGGGGTAGACCTCCTTGAGCCTCGATCTATTGGGCATGTCGAGACGGTTGGCCTTCGTAGGGACACATCTCTCCCTATTTATTCACATGATGCCACCACATCTGCAGCCGAGCTTATCTTCACTTCGATCTTCGGAGAGGTAGAATCTTACATGCAACTACGTTTTATTTTTTGCATTAATCTTTTTCTATAGATTCGTCTTTTTGAATTTAATATTTATGATCTGCACAGACGGCTCCCGTCACTACCCGCGCCAACATCATCATACATTCCGTCATATGGAGTCCCCTATGAACCACCTTTAAGCTATGCTTATGAGCCGTCGCGGCATTCGATGTTGGAGTTCTCTACCTCCACACCGGACTTCTTGACACCGACGGCAGGGTTCTCGACTCCATCTGCACCATTCGTTACAACTCGGCAACCAAGTCGCAGATCTGCATCATCGGTGGATCTTGGCCAGGTACTCTTCGTAATTGTTTTTAAGTAATCAATTAAATAATCATGAGATACGGAGGTAACTGTTACTTGATGAGTATGAATTTTATTTTATTTAGTCTTCTAATTCAACTAAGAAGGCCAAGTCAAATAAGGCAAAAAATACTCTTTTGAGGCCCTCATTCCCGGCTCCCCCACCGGATCAAATTGTCAAGTATTACAATCAATTCATGCGGAACGAAGACGCAACGGCGATTGCGGTGATGGAGGCTACTGAATTGGTTTCAGTATTTGATTTCAAGCAGATGTGTAGGGAGGGAATTGATTGGGATCCGCTGGTATGCAATTTGACATTTTAATTGAATTTAGCTTTACCTATATTTATGATGATCTACCGTATTTATTCGCATTTTCTCACCCTTATCCACATGTCGTGCGCAGATGTTTAACTTGGCCATGATGACATTTCGCACCCGGCTTAGGAGCGGTTTTCAGTTGTACCCAGATTTTGGAAACGGACGAACCATCGTATGCAATCTGGATGTCATGGTAATTTTTTTTTTGAATTAGTTAAACTTTTTGACATTTATATAGTTAATTATAAATTTTACTTTCTTATGATTTAGGTGGAATTAAAATCCGAATATGAAAAGCTAAAATCAAGAGCAATACATGAGTTTGCTAGCAGAAGCTTGGCAGAAATTGATCAGGTCGTCACTTCGATGTGGGTACCCGGGCCAGAATTGTGTCAAATCGTAGAGGGTCAAGAGGTCCCTTATAAGACACCTAACTGGTGGAAAGCAGATAAGGTAACAATCTCATTTCACATTCAATTTTATTAATTTAAAATTTATATTTATTAAGACTCCCTATATAATCTTTTTTTTTTTTTTAATACTTGTATTAGGTTTTCATCCCTTGGATTGTTTCCGATGAGCGATACATTTTCGTCATCATCGACCTGCGCACAAAACGAATAATCGTGCAGGATCCATTAGATCGAGGCGCAGAAACGCTGGATGAGATACGTCCCTTGATCACTATGGTACCAATTTGGGTTAATAACACAATGTATTGGAGGATGAACGAACTAGGGTTGAAGATCGAGGACAAGGTGTTTCATGTGACTTTTTACCCAGTTTCGGGCCTGATTAAGTATCCACAACTCAAATGTAGCGGTCCGGTCGCTTGCATGAATTTGGAACGAACATCAGTGGGTGCCCTGCGCTAGAAACGAGGGCTGCAGCCGTGACCGACTACCGAAAGATTACTGCTCAGAGGATTTTTGGGCATGCTAGAGCATCTGATTTCGAACGTTAGCTTTATTTCTATTCTAAAATTGATCCAAAATTGTTGTTTTTATTTTTATTTCTATTCTAAAATTGATCTAAAATTGTTGTTTTTATTTTTTTTATTCTATATGTTTATATATCGATGTTTGTAGTCGGGAAAGAAATATAAAATGACAAGTTAACAAGACATAATCTTAATACAATCGATTCACTCTAAACACTAATCAGCTAGATTCGGGCAATCTGCTGGTTTGTGATCTGTAAGGCCGCAATGACGACATCTACGACCACG
>CM038116.1:9118066-9318119 GCA_001642375.2 Mentha longifolia
AGATTATATACATAGTACGAAAAAAGGAGATGTTGCTCGATTATTTTGAGTAGGAATATTAATTATATTTGTTTATAGTGAGTTTTTGAACATTTTGGCAAAACTAACATGGATCTAGGATGGATAGATACTGCCACTTTTTCTATGCCAAGAAGATATTGCACATTTGAGAAGCTGGGAATTTGTATCTGTTTTAACATTCCTACATGACAGTTTTACAGGGTTCAAGTTGGTTTGCAGTCGCCTGAAGGGGTTAGCACCATGAGCGGAGTGTTGAGGAGATTTAGTGATTTTTTAAAGCTGTCATCTGATGTGAGTTCAGGATTGCTTATGGGGCAACTGACTAAAATCACACTATGAAATTCATTTTATCTTCGATATTGGTTTATTTTTAGCAGTGATCTGTAATCTTTTGTTTGATGATGCTTTCAACGAGAATGGCCTTTGACATTGTTATTGTCTTTTCCAGCTGAAGCAGTCCTTCCGCAACAAAAGGTTACCCCCTGCTCCTCTGAAGGGGCTTTTGAGAATGAAAAACAGAACACTCTTGGAGGAAGTGCGTAAATTCTAAATTATGTTTCTATCTGCTCATATGCAATTTGTGAATTTATCAGACAGTGATGAGTATTTCCTAGTCCCTTCAGTTTTATTATGAAAAAGCCGGAAATGATGCTGATGGGTGTTTTTGGGGGCTTGATGTACAAACCTGCACCGAGTTTCTTCATATTTAGAGGAGGCACTCTTCTTTCTTATAGTCATTGAACCCACTAAATAAGAGTTTCCAGTGACATAGATTAGTCAAGTTATTTTGTGCTTATAGTTGTCTAGTACTTTTATAACATTACACGAACATGATGTAAACATTTTAAGATATGTTACTGCATATTTTTTCTAAGAATATTTGCAATCAAGGATAAGTAAAATTGTCAGATGAACTATTCTCGGTGATTGGCTATTGTACAGTATCTTTTATAGAGACAAGTCTTTTAAGTGAAATTAGTAGTAGCCACAACATTATTGCTTCTTGGACTAGACATTTCTACATTTCTAGGCATACTGTGATAGATTCTATTTAGGTCGATCATCACATGATTCAGTGCTAGTGAAAAGTATTTTATATTTATTCGATTAGTCAAGATCTGGGCAATACCAATGTGATCTAGTGCATGTTTTGTTCTCTGCAGCTGATGTTATAATCTGACGCAACATTACTGATCACTTATTTTATCACTTTGATTTATAACCATTATCATAAAAAATGTTCTAAGTTAGCAAGGTTCATCACAGCGTAGGTGCTACTTGGAAGATTGGATGGCAAAGGTGCTCTCAGATATTGATGTCTCAAGAAGTGCTTCTGTAGCGTGCTTTCTTGAACTAGAAGCAGCTGCAAGGTCATGTATGTATCTCCCTGCTAATTATAAAAAATATTTATTCCTTTTTAGGTTACTGATTGTACCTTTAAAAGTAAAAATAGAAATCGTGTTGAAGCTCATTTGCCTATACTGACCTTCCAGCATTCCGGGAGTCAAACCATCATGACGTAAATTTGAGTTCCGAAAGCAGCAGCTCAACGGATCCACTTTCAAGCCAGAGTGACATTTCTGTGGCTTCTGGCACTTCAGCATTGGCATCAAGCTGTAGTAATGGTTCTACTAGTGAGACATCTGAAATTCAATCAGATCTGCATGTGGGGGATAACTACTCTGAATCTGATAAGGGAAACCTAATACTTGCAAACAATTCTGTGAGTCTTGCAAAAGCAACCATAAACGAAGCCCTCTCTGAAAATAAAAATGAAACCCTCTCCAACGGTGGAGGGAAGGAAGAAAAACATGTGCAGAAGTCTTTTAATGGAAAAATTAGCTCAGACCAAGAAAAGTTAATAAGTAGCCAAGGTAAAGGTTTGTCAAGGGAGATCCCCCAGGAATGTACCCCATATGAAAATTCTACTCCATGGGACATTGATCAAAACAAGGGCACATCATCTAGATGCTCTGAAAGTGTTGAAACTTCAATGGCCAATGACACACTTGACATCTCAGATTTGCAAACTTTACCTGATACACTGGTGGTTCTTCCATTAGATGAGCAGCAGAAGATGAGCAGGCTTCTAAATAACATGCAACAACGCTTGGTCACATCAAAAGCTGATATAGAAGATCTTATAGCCAGATCAAGTCGAGAGCGTGCTTTAAGTCAGTATCTTACCACTAAGGTGTCTTCAGTATTCTCATCTGTCTTTCGTGTTTCTCTAATTAATGTAAATTTAGATACTCTTGGTTCATGTCTAATAAATTGTCTGCTCAATTGATGGATGAGGGTGCCTCTGTTCACATTACATGTTTGCATATAGCTTGATGACGACATCCATCTTATGCCAGCACTAGGCTACTGTATCATTTTTCTTTCAACTTATTCTTTTTTCTTTTGGGTGGGAGAATGAAGTGCTATTTATGCAGTTTTCATATTGAAAGAAAAGGGATCAACTTAATACTTCCAGTTACCAACCTGTCTTCATCCTGGCATTTCATATGATCACCTCATTTGCAAAATCATCATGCTCAGCTATTTGAACTCTAAGTTTGCATGATTCCTTGTTTGTTACTATCAGCTAGAAACATCCCAACTGAACATTGTAAAATTAGATCTGACTTGTGAAGTTTAAGTAACTGAAAATGAGCTATTTTCATTAATCATTGTCATCTGTTACAGGTCAAAGATTTGGAAACTGAACTTGAATCTTCGAAGCAGATAGGCAAAGAAAATCTCGAGCAGGCACTTTCAATTGAGAGGGAAAGATTTACCCAGTTACAGTGGGATATGCAGGAATTAAGAAGAGAGTGTATGGAGATGGAGTTCAGATTGAAATCAGAGCAGGTTTGCATTTTCTTCTTATGTTCAACTTGTTTCAATCTACAACTTCAGGTGAGTTAATAGTAATCATCAAATATCAGGATGAGAAGGCTCATATTGAAGAGACGAACGCTTCAATTATTAAAGAGAATGAAGCATTGCGGCTAGAGTTGGATTCTGCTAGAGAGCAGCTTAGAAACGTACAGAAATTTCATGAAGAGGCTGACCTGAAATCAAAATCAGATGCCAAAATTCTTGTGAGGGAGGTTAAATCACTTCGAAGTTCTCAATCAGAATTGAAGCAGGAGCTCGATAGAGTATCAAAAGAGAGGGTGGATTTCAAGGTAATCTTTGATAAGTTTTACTGCTGATTTTAGATTTATGCTAAAAAACAAGCAGAAACTTCAATAAAGCTCTAAAATAATTAGTGGATAGCTAGATTAAATATGTTGCACTGAGAATGCATTGAGAATATTTGTATCTTAAATTTATTTGATCAAGCTATGCTCAAGACATAGTCTCACCCTGAATCGTTTTCAATTGCATGTATTGACCCTAAATAAAATAAATAAATAAAAAGTTGCATATGTTGACTGCTTTCGTCTTCTGTGACCTTGGTCTCATTAATGCTCCCCTTGATACAAAATAATGGATCATGCTGATGTTCTTCTCTATAGACAAGACTGGAAAACGAGAGGATGAAAATGGATTGTATTGATGCTGCCAACAGAAAGTTGCTGCATGAATGCGAAATTCTTCGTAGTCGGCTTGAAGAATGCAGTGCCAATTTTCTGGTTGAGCAAGAAGACAAGTTAAAGATGGAGTCACCTCCTGATGCTGTGGATATACTAGCAACTTCTGAAAATCGAATTGGTCTTCTTCTAGCAGAGGTAATCTCCTGACCAACTGCACTCTATTCATATGAGTAGTTCGCCATTTGAGAAATGAATTGCTAGTCTTAAGATCCCGTTATGCATAAGGGAGAAAAATTCCCTGTTTTTGACATGTTGGACTTGCTCATAAACGGTATTTAATTTTTTTAGCAATTTATTTCGATATTATGCAATATGCAATGAAGTATATATGTTCTAACATTGTTGCCTGGACTTCTTTTTTCATTGTTCTTGGTTGCATTGGACAGCTAGAATGTGTGCTATTTATGATAACCTTAATTAACGGTTTATGTCGTGAAACAGGCACAGCTCCTTGCACAAGAAGTTGCAAATCCAGTGGCAAGTTCAAGTGATGAAAATTTGATGACAACAGATGATGAATTGAGGGAGATGCTAACGCGTGTTCTTGTTGACAATGCCATTCTGAGAAAGCAGGCAAATTCAATTATCCGTTGTGCTTTAGATACAAGTGATAAGTCTCCCAACAGCACTCAAATGACGAGCGGAGAAGATGCTCCTTCAAAAATAACTGCAATCAGCAAGTTTTTTGATATATGATGAAATTCAACCTGTTTTTGCGTATAATTCTTGTGGATTGCAACACTTTTTCTTTGATCACGAGTATAGCCTGGCAGATAGATAATGTTATTTTAAAACAGAGATATCTTCGCCCCTTCTAAAGCAACACTGAACCCAACACTCTTGCAGTCACATGGATCCATTAATACAACTGAACTAATGATGGCAAGAAACACTTCATTGCTGGAGAAAATTAATGCTACAACCAAATAAGTGTAGTTTACTAGCCTTCTACTTGATAAAAGACATTTCGGTATTTAGTATTAACCCAACAGCCTCTAATATGAACACCACAAGAAAAAGAAAAAAAAAAAATCTGTCAGCAATTTTTTAGAGCTAATATGTGAAATCAGAATTCACACCGCACTCTACTTTTCCCCAGCACCACCAAACATGCCCATCATATCTTTGGCAGAACCCATTTGCTTCATCAAGCTTTGTAAGCCGCCCATTCCGCCCATTTGCTTCAGCATTTGAGGCGGAAGCACCTTGCTCATGTGCTGCGCATTCATGTTTCTCGATAGTGCGCTCATGTCTCCCTTCTTCGGGATCTTGAGTCCCTTCATCTTGCTCCATATCTTGGCCAGCCTCTTGTACTCTTCAAGCATTTCCATCACATCCCTTACTGGTCGACCGCACCCCCTTGCTATCCGCATGATACGGGATTCGTTCATGAGCTTCGGGTTGGAGCTGTCCAGCTCTATAGTAATAATTTATGTGAGTTCGTGAAATAAAACTAGATTCGTGTAGGAAGATATTGGAACAAAAATTAGGACTAGCAAACAGATAACGAGGATACTATATGTTATAAATACTCGCCTTCATTAGTCATTGAGTCCATCATTGTCATGTATCTTTTAATCTTTGCCTGGCTTTCCTTTTCACGGCCCTTGGGCATTAATTCTTGGCTAAATCCTGGAAGCATAGAGAATACCTTCAAACAAGAAAATGTGGTCTTGGTAAGTACACAATTACTGCAAAAGTTTATCCACTATTAAGCAATATGTGTGTAAAGAAGCCCAAAAAATTAAAAGCAGGTCCATTGGAAATAGAACATATATAGTTTTTCTTACCCAACTATATGTATTATAATATCTAAGTAATCGATCTAGGAAAAATTATCATGCATTCCCCATGTCTCCATACAATGCTAGGAGCATTTATTTTAGAGTAACACAACGATATGCATGATATCATCCAAGTAAGAACCACTGTTTTGGTTCAATTTACGGACATCCCTGGGCAGCCGGCAAAGACATCAACATAACAAATTTTAACAAAAAACCAGGCATCAATACATCTCACTATAAGCATTTTTGCATAAAATAACTGCAAAAAGTCTATATCCTTCTCAGACTTATAGTAAAAGGTTAAAGGTGAAGTGAAAATGAGAAGAACATAAGGAAGAAAAGAGTAGTGTAGTCATAACATAGACATCTACAAAATTTGAGCACGCAATTATAACTCAATTGAGATAGGTAGTTTACTAACCAACCTGACCAATAGGGCCCATTTTAAGTATATTCTGAAATTGCTCGTACATGATTCTCAAAGTAAAATTTCCTTCAGAGAGCTTTTGGAGAAGCTCAGGCTGTTGATCCATTGGGACAACCTCCTGAATTTTGTCCATGAACCCAGACCAGTCACCCATGCCTGTAGAATTCAATACATTAGCATGCTTGTTTAAATATAAATTAGCAAAAAATGAAGGTGTCTATAATTAGGAATTTCAACCTAAAAGACGGCTCACAAAGGGTTTGACATCAAATATCTCGAATTCATCCATATGTTCACCCGTCCCAATAAATATGACAGGACTTTTTGTTGCTGCAACTCTGTAAATGTAGCGAAGGATTGGATTACAGTTCTATAAATGAATTATAATAAATTGCGCAAAGAAACTCCAACAACCCAAAAGTACAGTACAACATCACCATCCCATCATATAACATATGCGATTTAGTATTGAATACACATCTAATTTGTTTAGCTGAAGAGAAATGAAGAGATCAGCACCTAAATGGTTCTGCTCAACATTTGTTTATGTGACTTTAGTTCCACAAAGGACGTCATGTGTTTCCGTAACTCTATAAAGCAGCTTTCAAATGAAAAAATAATTCCAGTCCTATCAATTATACTCATTCTATCATCCAGAATATGTTGACCATTTAGTTGTCATGGAAGATCAAGCAACTTCCCCAATAACAGATTATGTTTTCCTACATAATACTACAAGCAGAACAAGAGGCCCAATACCAAGTGAAAAATCTCTAGCCCTTCCATGAACAATGCTGGACCAGCCCATGACAAAATATAAACCATTACCACATATTACTTTCTACTGCATCATTATAAATGAAAATTACAATATGTTTCTTTCTACACTTACGCGCTGAGAGCACCACCTCCCTTAGCATGCCCATCCATCTTCGTGATAATCACAGCTCCAACTGGAACACTTTGTTTGAATGCTTGAGCCTGATCAAATGCAGCTTGACCAATACTGCTATCCATGACAAATATAACAAGATCTGGTTTCTGGAGAATCCAAAAAGAAGTCACCATCACTGAATTTGTAATCCAAATAAAGATCACAAAATACTACAAATACATACCGTTGCTTCAGAAACTTGACGCATCTCTTCAAAAAGTGCTGCTTCTTGCTTGTGACGTCCACTAGTATCAACAATTATCAGATCACAATTTTCCTTCCTAAATCTGTCAACTCCTTCCACCGCAATTCTTACAGGATCGGACTCTGTATAGCTGTGAACAGGAATATAAATTACGTATCACTTACCCGCATAAGGCTTGAACATCTAACAAAAACAAGCAATATTGAAGTATACATTCAAGAACTAAGAGTATAGCATGTATTTGTTTAGTTTTGCACAATGTTGAAAAGAAAAGTCTAGAGATTAAAAAACTATATGCTATTAATGTAAAAATAATATTCCACAAAGCCGAGCACCACTTTTCATCAGGAATCCATCAGACAGTGAAAAGGAGAAACACTACAGATAAATGCATTTGATTGTCTCAGTCAAGAAAAGTTCTAGAATGTTACTGACAGAGACAAACTCAACTTTCTAAATTTACCAATAACTTGTTTTCTAGAGATGTTAAAATTGATACCTAATCATGCATCATCCTCTTTTCCTACACCCTGCTCAGCTTCCCCAACAACCACCTCAGCCCCCCACTCACTCTCCTAATCTCCCAGCAAAACCAGAAAGGTAACATAGAAAGATATCATGCAACTCTTTATGTATTAAAAGGACATTTTAGTAACTATAATGACTCCATTTAAATGACCTCCGTTGTCATGGAATAGCTCATTTATCAGATGGTAAAACCCATATACTCAGGTAATTTAGCAACAAACAATTTTTATTTTTTTTTCCAATTCTTCATCTCAGCAAGGGTGGCAAAGGCTTATCCGTTGAGCTGACAGGATTTCCAAAGCAAAGGGATATGGTATTCACCAATAATGGATAAAAAAGGTATACCTTCCGTAAAAAGGAATTTTAGCTTTTGTGGCATTCTGCTTCAACTGGTCAAAAGCACCAGCTCTGAATGTATCTGCACAGACCAAAGCTGGTTTATAGCCTTTCTTCTGGTGGTAGAATGCGTACTTTGTACAGGTGGTTGTTTTTCCAGATCCTGAAATCAAATTCAAGCCACAAAACTTTAATTCATACAAAATATCACAAGTTGAATATTTAAAGAGGTGATTGCAAAATACGAAACACGAGTAACATTATCATGATTCAACCCAGAGGAGAGCTATATACAATCTATATAAATGACTATCATGGGCTAAACATGCTCTAATTTCATGATACCAGCATACCTTGAAGACCAACAAACATTACAACACTCGGTTTTCCTTTCTTTGGAGCGAAAGAAGTCTTCCCTGGATCCAATATCTTGCACAGCTCATTAAAAACAGCCTGCAGAAAGAAAGGGGTGTGGAAAAGAAAATGTGATATTAAGCATAACTCGTTCAAAATCATTACCACTCTCTAGCTTATTCATATACACATTCATATATATATGTCATATAGAATGTAGTACACAAGCACTCCTAAATGTGTTCTCATAATTAAGTGGATTTTCAAGACCAAATCACTCACAAACTCACCTTCCAATGTTTCCTTCACCAAATCCAGAAAGAAAACAACATAAAAGCTATACTCCAACTCCATAATAAACATAAAAACAGAATTATCAGCGCAGAGAAACTAATTATAATCAATGGATTTTTACAAATCGCTTGAAAAACTTTATCCCTCTCTTTTAATATCTACCATATTAAACCCTTTCAACTAAACTTTCTTACGCGCCCTCAAATCACAACAAATATCATCCAAGCCCCATAGACAAGGCTCTCAACAGTCAATCGAACAAAAACTTTAAACAAATTAAACCAAATTTGGAAAGAAAAGGAAAAAAAGAAAGAAAAAAAAAAGGCAATCTCTAATCACCTGTTGGATGATTTTGCGCTTATTGTGGCCAGCAGCTAGATCATCGAGATTGACGATCTTCTTGATATTGGTCTGCATGTCACGAACGAGCTTGAACTGAACATCGGATTGGAGAAGAGCGCGCGAGATCTCGTTGAGGCAATCGTTGAGCACTTTCTCGTCGATTATTGTCGCATTGCTCATCTGTTGAAGAGCACGCGAGATGCTTCCTCCCAACTGCGCGAGCACCATCTTCACCGATTGTTGGTGATCCAATTACAATTAGGGTTTATGTCGGAAAAAACTTTCTCCGGCCACCGGTGGCGTGAGGGAGAGAAAGAGACTGTTGCGGATTGGGCGACGATATCTGCAAACGCGAAGACTAGTGAGAATTTAGGATTTTTCGGAAGAATTCTGGCCGATGTTTCTACCCCCGTTTTACTTATTGCTTTAAATTTAAACAAATCTATTTACTGATTTTTCGTAATTTTTATTCCTGGTTTTTTAAAATAATTATTATTCTCCTCACTTCGCACAAGCAGTTAATTCGTGTGTTTTTGTTATTTCTAAATTTAAATAATTAATTAATTATATTCATTTAAATTTAAATTTAAATCTCACTAATCTTATCAACTTACCCGTCCTTTTTGACACCATTTTCAAAAGACACAACTCTTTGAATGGACACGTTACTTCTATACATACATTCACCTTTGGAGACCAATCATCAACATTTAAAAAAAAATAAAAAATCATTTTACAGTCATAAAACTTGCCCATAGCAATTTGTGGAATTAATCACCTTTAACACTTCCATGTTTTGGAATTAATCACCTTTATACATATAAAACTGCCCATAGCTAAAAGACATAAGCTAAAACACACAAGAAAAAGAAAGTATTACCCCTTAATCAAACAAGTACCCGAGCAATATGAACCGACCATCCACTGTGAATTGGTAAACCCGTTTAGTCTCAATTGTTGCATCATTTTGCAATTTCACTCGATTATTTGTAATCGTTCTGAACTCATCCTGCAATCCAAGTGTATATCTCCCCCTACTGGAAGTTCCAAGCGTAAATTGCACGACCTTCGGATTCATAGACCCCGGATTGATAAATGTCTTGATCTCATTAGCAATATGTCAACTCTCGTAGATATGCTTCATAAGTTTCAACACGCTGATTTAGTACGACCACCCGATCAATAGATTGTGGGATCTCGATTGCTAGTTGATTAATGTTATTCATCTCGTTTTATTCATTGCGGCTTCCAAAGCTTGTGTTAGCCTCTTTAATCCCATCTGCTCCCTCCTGTTTAAGTTATATGTCCGCATCATAAGGTTTCTAGTTCGTTCTCGAAGAGTCGACTACGAAAGAATATCGTGACCCACTACCGGTAAATGAGGCTCAGGGGATCCATAGAAATTGAAAGAAATATATAACAATTAATCAATAGCAAGGTAATTAGAACAAAATTTTCTAATCAATCCAAGTCTTATTAATTTAAAAGGCATATAATAAAACCAATAAGTTTCTAATATTGTGTTGGGCTATAAGATTAATACTACAAAGTTTCAATTAGTGAAAAGCCTGGAGCCAATAAGAAATGACTTTGATGCCTCGACAACTTAATTTATTTTTGGATGGATCAAAATCTTAAAAGTAACCAACAGGTCGGGGGTTCAAGTAATCCCGGGTGCGTGCGTGTTGTGTTTGTCTGATAAAAAATATAAAAAAAAGGAAAAAATCTATTTTTTTTCCTCTCCCTTGCCCAAACTGTAACGAACCAATCTTCTCGTCCAACGAACTTCGCCACCGTCTCGATTGAATTTTAGTAAGATGATAAATATTGAGAGAAATGAATCCAAGAACCAGGGTGATTTCCCAATTTCCGGTACACCCCTTCCCCTTTAAATCCGACGATGAATTTTCCAAATTCTGATAGAAACAATTGGCCTTTTTCTTTCCCTTCAAATTCAAACACAGTCTTCGTACAATCAGAAGGCCATGTTTCAACATCATTTTTCTCTTCTACGGCTTCTCCATAATTAACAACTACTGTATAAATTTTCCGTAAACTGTCTAATTAATACGCATTTGGATCTGGATCTGTAGAAATATTCAAAAAAAATCTAAAATTGCTCTTTATAAAACCATATCAAAGTACACTTTACATATACCATCTCGAAAAGTTATATAATTTTGATAATGAGCCATAAGTCTGAAGACGAGCAAACGAAAAGGGAGAGCCTAGGGCGAGAGAGACTGATAATGCAACCTAAAATTGATTATAAAAAAAAGGTGTAAGCTGAAATTAATTATTAAAAAAAAGTGTAAGCTGAAATTGATTTTTAAAAAAAATAAAAATAAAATAGGAGATGTGAGGTTCGATTTCTCGATTGCAGCTCGCTTATGAACACAAACCCTTATTGGTAATGTTGCAGATTCACCAAGAAAGCATGCTATAAAGGCATGTACAACAGGCCGAGAGAGGGGGGCTAACAGGCGGAAGCGAACCCGCGCTGGCGAGCCCCTCCTCCGGCGTGACTAGGGCTCCTCCGGCGCGACTAGCGCGCACTTGCTTGCCCGGCTCACGCCATTGCTGACATCAGCTGGCTATTTAATTTTTTTTTAAATCGAATTTTATTTTTTAAAAAAATAATTAATTAAAATTCAATGTAGGATAAATGATAAATCTATTATGAATTATCTTTTTCTTTTTTTTGTGTGTGTGTTTTGAGATTGAGGTGGAAGAAAATATTTATAAGTTACTCCTCTAAAATTTTTCCTCATATTTTCAATGTGGAACAAGGAAACAATACATAATACTCCAACTCTTCCCACTTTTCCTTATATTTTGAATGTGGGACAAGAGAAAAAGAAGATAACCAATAACAACTATACAAAATTCTTTCCATTTCCAACATTTTATGTGTAATAAAAATTACAATCATAACAAAAATAAAAATAAATGTTTGAATTAATTAAAAAAAATCCAAAAGTTTAGTGTTTATTTTTAAATAAAAAGCATAAATTAAATAAATAAATAAAATCGAATCGACAATTGAATTATAAAAAAAATTAAAAATAATATATTAAATCGGAGAAAGCCCGAAGAGAGAGCCCCTCGGCTGTGGCCGATTTTCGGAAGGGGCTCCTCCACCGGAAAGTGGGAGAGAGCCCCTAAAAGGAGCTCTCGGCTGGAGATGCCCTAAACAATTACAGTGATCTCAGCCTTAAAAATAATCAGAAAACTGATTCAGGCAAGAAATGGCCCCAACTTACATATTTCTTTATATAAATATTGAGGTTTTATACATAAAACTTAGTATCGAACATTTTGCCTCACAACCTATAGAAAACCTAGGCAGCAGTTGGTGCCCACACACATAATAAACTCACTTCCACCTTTTTCATTAGAATACATCTGGATTGAAACGTCCAGTATATGAGTTGTTCAGCTGAGCATGTTGCAAACGCAATGTCAAGGCGTAGTTGTTCGCCTGTACATGTAGCAAGATAAATGAATAGTACAAGATTGATCAGTTCAAGCATTTTCCTTCACACAACGAGTTTTCATACAAATATATATAGACACCAAACACCATAAAATTTGAATATCGAATCTGTCAAAACACCAAACAAAGTGAAGTTTAATCCCCTAACCTCAAGAGTTCGCAACTGATCCTGATACTGTGCTAACAATTGCTTTACATGCTGCACCTCCTCATTCTTCTCATCATTTTCCTTTTGGCGCTCATGCTGTATTGCTACAGCACGTTTTAGGATGATATTATCCCGAAGAAGAACCTCAATTTGTTCCTTCAGCATCACATTTTCCTAAATTGACAGAAAATATAATTATTAACACAGCAATGGAGTTTAATTTCTCAATTTGCATGTACTAATACCACCAAAAGCACTTAGCCGTGATATTTTCTCTAAATCAATAATCAAAGCATATTAGATTCAGCGTCATCCTTTCGCACAGTATAAACACTTAACAATTCTTAGCTGATAATCAGCAATGCCATCAATACGTGTGAGAAAATTGCAAGTCAGATATAGACCTGAGCTACTATATTTTATATTTATTAGATCACTAGCCACACAAAATATGGATCCCCACCTTGTGAAAACTTTGAGCTACCTCAACATTGGTCCGAGAGCTGATGGATTTCTCCAGACTCTCTAATATGCTGGCTGCTCGGAATCTTGCATCATCTACGCTACTAGCATTCATCATCTCCCTCACAAATAAATCCACCCATTCTGCACCATCTGCTGGCAAGTTGTTTTGGGTTTGAGGCTCCTGCAAAGGAACTGAATCCCCACCAGTTTGTGTTGCATCTGCCAGTAAGCACCGATAAATATCACCAGACACTCCATACAAAATAATTCCAAATTCTAAAGAGCATTGTAAGAAAAATCGAGACGTAAATAAATTTAGAGAACTCAGTATAGCATACAACAACACACGCCATGATGTCAAAGGTATCCTCCAATAAAGATTTCTGTATGAACAACATTTAAGAGAGTCAAGGATCAAGCAATGGATTATGTAACCGCCCCAACACGCCAGGACCTGAAACTGATTCCTTCACATGGAGCTGAAGCTACTAACAAAAACATGTTTGGTTTAACAACTAAAGATATTGTACAATCTCCAGGTTGTTCAGCAGTTTCACTAGCAGTAGGATACTTTATCTATCAAGAAAATATGTAGCCAACTAGACATGATCATCCGGGTTACAGGAGCAGAAAGATATTTTCCTATAAAGGGGAATGGGAAGTCATTTTGCTAAGATTGTCTAGTTGCAGGATGCAGCTCAACTACATGCCATGTAAACTCAGAAGCTGACTAAATAAAAATGCATCTGATTCGAGTCAGTAGGTAGATACAGTATAAGAAGATACAAGCAATAACTATGAAGAAAACATAGAGCAAAAAAAAAAAGACTACGAGAGAAAGCAGATACGATTATCAGGATGCAAACATCTGTTATCAGAATGGTGATTAAATCAGGTTATCAGATTTCCACATGTACTTCGCCAGCATGTAAATCTAAGACCGAAGTATCAATCCATGTTTATTTACATTGTTTAAATTCAATGCAAACACATACCCTTTTCAATGGTTGCATTTTCTTCAGCCCTTGTGCCAATCTTGCTGTTCAAATGCCCGCCAAAAAACTCATGGAGTTTCTTAACAGCCAAATCCAAGTCATAGACGGACTCTTCCAAAGCTTTCTCTAAAAGCTGATAGTAAGTACGAAATTATATGAGCACAAGTATACACACAAGTTTAATGAGATGAAATGTAATACTGTACTACCAAATACTTGCCATTTAGGGTAAACAAGAATCACTCATATTATACAAAAAGCGTAGAGCCAGAGATTACAAGAGATTACAAGGATATTGACAATATTGCAAGTTACTAGTATTTATTCATTCACAACCAAACTGCAGATATTAATCGATATTCATCAACATGTCTAAGGTATCAAAGGCATTAAATCTGATACAGACTTGTCGATTTATTAAAAAACGAATGCTAGAAGTACACATATTGATATCATAACCCAAAACAAAACAAAAAAACAAAACAAAAAAAATCCTACAAGATTGGAATTGGAATTAGAAATTCAATTATGTAAAATCTAATCATTTCGTGCTTTCATATATTCATTAGAATGAACCAAGCAGATGTTTATTTCTATAAACCGAAAACATTACGTAAAAATCCAATCATTTCTATCATAAATGCCTAAAAATCCAGATCCCAAACCCAGCATAAAGTGAAATTTTCACCTGAACTTCCATTTCAGGAAACAAAGCCTTTAGCTGATCAACAGAGCTCGTCTGAACCGGAGTCGAGAACGTGAACCGGACCGGCGACGTCGACGAAGAGCATCGGAACTTCTTGTAAGCCGGCGGCGATGCAGCGGCCGGCGATGACGCCGCGGCGTCAATGTCCTCGAAGAAAGATCTCTTGCCACACACAATTGCAGACATTTTTATTAAATTAAAAATATTTAAAATCGATTATTCGTATCTTCCTGGAATTCAAATTGAAAAAAGTATTGAATCAGGAATTAGGGTTAGGGTTTTGAGGGCGCAATCAGCATCGGATGGATAGGATTCCAAGCTTTTGCTTCAGGGTAGAGATGTACTTTTCTTCAATTCCTGTTTTCCCCTTGCACAAATGTTATACGGCGGCGGAGGTGGGTTTTTATAGAGGAGGAGCGGCGCTTACGCAAATATTTTAACGTTACTTTTTCTTTTCTTTTTTTCTTTCAAAATTCACTTGTAGTTGTAGCTATATCGTGTTAAACATTTTTCGAATATGTTTCTACTTTGTTCCCAAAATAAGAAGAATAAATTTGTGCTTCTACTCTAAAATTTTGTTTCATGACCATTTGTAAGTACAATATACTTAATGTGTCCACTTATAACGTGATGATGTTATATTTAAGAAAATTATTATGGAGGCAAAGATTGTGTTTCATATATGTAATATTGTGAGTGTACAATGGTATTTATAAGCTACGATACAACATGAATATATGGGCTAAATATACACAACTATTGGGCTTTAACACGCCCCCGCAAGATGGAGGATCCATTCGGGAGACCCAGCTTGGAACGCAGACGATGAAACGATGTAGTAGCCAAGGGCTTTGTGAAGATGTCAGCTATTTGATCGTGAGAAGAGATGTGAGAAACAGAAAGAAATCCCGCGTGAACAAGTTCACGAACGAAGAAGTAATCAAGGGCGAGATGCTTCATTCTAGAATGGAAGATTGGATTTTTACACACATACGTAGCACCAAGATTATCACAAAGGAGAGTGGCAGGACAACGAACGGAGATACCAACTTCGGATAGAAGATTGCGAATCCAGATCGCTTCAGCAGAAGCATTTGCAATAGCCTTGTATTCGGCCTCCGTAGAGGAACGCGAGACACACCGCTGTTTAGAAGACTTCCAAGAGATGAGGTTCCTCCCAAAGTAAACGGCATAGCCGGTGGTTGAGCGCCCATCGTCAAGAGAGCCGCCCCAATCAGCATCAGAGAAAATAGTCAGAGAAGGCGCAACTTGACGATGAAGAAAGAAACCAAGATCCAAAGTGCCCTTGAGATACCGAAGCACACGTTTGACCGCCTCCCAATGCGGTTCACAGGGAGTGTGCAAGAATTGAGAGAGTTTGTTCACCGCAAAAGAAATATCGGGCCGGGTAAGAGATAAATACTGAAGAAGACCGAGAGCACGACGATAGGTGCTAGGATCCGACACCGGTTGACCATCAGAAGAGCGAAGCTTGACATTTGTAGCCATAGGAGTTGCAACAGGCTTGGAGCCATCCATATGAAACTGAGAAAGAATGCCGGAGATATAAGTACGTTGAGACAGGAAGAGCCCAGAGGCAGTCGGAATGACTTCGACTCCAAGAAAGTGGCTGAGAGGCCCTAATTCCTTGAGGGAAAACTTGGCGGCAAGGGTAGACACAAACGTGGCCAAGAAGGTAGAATTGTTGCCTGTCAAGATTATATCATCCACATAGACGATGAAATAAAGTATAACACCGTTCCGACGATACACAAAGAGAGAGTTGTCTGCAACAAATCGTTGAAAGCCATATTGCAGAAGAAAAGCCGAGAGAGAAAGATACCACACCCGAGGAGCCTGTTTGAGGCCGTAGAGCGATTTGTGAAGACGACAAACATGATCCGGGTAAGAGGAATCCCGGTACCCACGAGGCTGGTCCATATAGACTTCTTCAGATAAAGAGCCATGAAGAAAGGCATTGTTGATGTCGAGTTGCTGAATCGGCCAATTTGCAGACAAAGCCACAGAGAGAATCAGGCGAATGGTGACCGGTTTGACAACCGGGCTAAAAGTCTCAGAATAATCACGGCCAGGTTGTTGCATGAAACCACGAACAACAAGGCGAGCTTTGTACCTAGCAACAGAACCATCAGGATGACGCTTAACACGGAAAACCCACTTACAGTTGATTGTGGGACGACCATTTCGAGGGACAAGCTCCCAGGTTTGATTCTGAACAAGTGCATGGTTCTCATCATCCATAGCCGATTTCCAATGAGGAAGACGGAGAGCTTCAGTGACAGTGGAGGGTTCGAGAGCAGAGGGTAAGGGATGGAGAGTAGTGTGATTGATGAAAGAAGAGTTGAAGTAACGGGAATTGGGTCGGCGATCGCGAGTTGGGCGACCATGCGGATGAGGAAGGTTGGGAAGCGGCGGAGGAGAAGGGATAGGGGCAGGAGATGGGGGTGGCTGATCCGGAGGTGGGGGAGGGACCGGAGGAGGGACGACTGGAGGTGGCGGATGAACAGGTGCAAGGCGAGTAAACCGACTTGGAGGAGGAATGGAGGGAGAAAGTGGAGAAGACGTGGAGGGAGGTAGATGTTTAAAGGGGAACTCAGTTTCAACAAACCGAACATGGCGAGAGTAATAAAGACGAAAAGTAGAGAAGTCTAGACACTTATAAGCAGACTGAGTCATGGAATAGCCCAAAAAGACACAAGGCGTAGAACGAGGTTCAAGTTTTGTGGAACGATATGGGCGCAGCCATGGAAAGCAAAGACACCCAAAAGGTTTTAACTTGGCGTAGGAGGGTTCGGAATGATATAAGGCTTGATATGGAGAGGAATTAGCAAGGATAGAAGAAGGAAGCCGATTGATGAGGTAAACGGCTGTTTGGAAGGCGTGAGACCAGTATGATAAAGGAAGTGAGGCGTGATGAAGGAGGGACAGGCCGGTTTCAGCTATGTGACGATGACGACGTTCGGCGGTGCCGTTGTGTTCGGGAGTATGAGGAGGTGACGTATAATGTGTGATACCGAGTTGATTAAGAAGAGGCTTAAGTTTGATAAATTCCCCACCATTATCAGAAAAGAGAGATATGATATTGAACCCAAAGAAACGGTCAACTAGACGAGCAAATTGTGGAAAAATGATGGCGACGTCGGATTTTTGTTTCAACGGATACAACCAAACATATTTAGTAAAATGATCAACAAAAATGACATAATAGAGATAACCATCAATAGAACGAGCAGAAGCACTCCAGACATCAGTGTAAACCAAATCAAAAGGTTTAGTACTAGACATGGAATTGTCATAAAAAGCAGTTTGTGACTCTTGTGAATCAAACAGGATTCACAGTGAAAATCAGTAGGGAATTTAACTGAAGGTGCAAAATGATTAACTAAAAACTTGGAGACTCGCAGAGACGGATGACCAAAGCAGTGGTGCCAGTTGGAGGCCGAGAGAGTTGTGAGATGGGTGCGAGGAGTGGACTGCATTGGTAGAGTGTAGAGATGATTAACGTTCTGCCCCCGTAGAAGAGGAGTCCCCGTGTGTAGATCCTTAATAAGAAAATGAGAAGGAAAGAATTCAACAGAAACACGGTTAGTATGACACAACTGGGAGACGGAGATGAGATTGCTACGAAGATCAGGAGTGCATAAGATACGAGAGAGGGACAAGGGACGAGACTGAGTAGGAAGTATAGAGTGACCAATATGGGTTATGGGAAGAGTGTTACCATTGCCAAGCTGAATTTCGTCCGGTCCGCCATAATCAGAATAGCTATGAAGATGAGAAGCGGAGTTGGCCGTGTGGTGAGAGGCGCCAGTGTCGAATATCCAAGATTGCTGAGGAGAAGTGGAACCACGCGGCTGTGTGTGATGCACCCGCGGAGGAGATTGAACAACAATATTCTGCTCGCGCAAGAAGGCTGCCAGCTTGCGACAAACACGAGCGGTGTGACCTGGGTAGGAGCAATATTCACATACAGAGGAGGTAGCTTGCCCTGAAAAAGAATTGTTAGGATTAAAACTGGTGGAGAAGCTCCTTCCACCATGGCGGCCACCGCGACCGCGATTGCCACGACCACCACGACGGCCTCCGAAAGTAGATGGCGGAGCGCCTCCCGAAGGGAGAGAGTTGGAGCGGGACTGCGTCTGATTGACGGAGGGTAGCAGCGGCGGTGCGTCGGACGGCGTGGCGATGAGTCTTTCAATATCTAAAAGAATATCCGACAAGTCTGCGAGAGACACAGCTGTTTCGCGCACACGAAGCGCAGAGTAGACGGAGCGGTAGTCGTCGCCAAGTTGAGTGATGATAGAAGCGACCAAGTCAGAATCAGAGATCGGCTGTCCAGCGAGAGTGAGGGAATCTGCGATATCGCCCATGTCTTTAAGGTATTCAGCGATCGTCCGAGTGCCTTTGGGGTTTGTGGCTAGTTGCGCCTTGAGGAACAAGACGCGGCTAGGCGTGGTGCTGGCATAAGTGCTGGACAGTCGAGTCCAGACATCTCTTGCAGAGGCGGCGGTGGAGATGGTCGGCTGGATGGTGTCAGAGCAACTGCCGAGGAGCGCGCTGACGATGATTTGATCTTGGCGATACCAAATCCTGTAGAGAGGATTTACGACGCCATCGTCAATAGTTTTGGATGGGGCGACAGTAGTGCCATCGACGTAGCCTACGAGGTCGAGGCCAATGAGAGTGGAGTGAACTTGTCGACTCCAGACGGAAAAATTTGTGGGCGTGAGTTTGATCGGAAAGTGCGTCGGCGCGTTAAGCTGCACGACAGTATTGGAATCAGTGTTTGGAGCCATGAGAGGCGTCGGAAGTGAAGGAGAGCGTCGAAGGCTGCTCTAGGGTTTTGCGTGAAGGAGAAGAGCGCTGCTAGGGTTTGCGCTAGGGTTTGAGAGAGGTGGCAGCGGGCGGGAGAATGATTAGGCTCGTGATACCATATGGAGGCAAAGATTGTGTTTCATATATGTAATATTGTGAGTGTACAATGATATTTATAAGCTACGATACAACATGAATATATGGGCTAAATATACACAACTATTGGGCTTTAACAATTATTATCAATATATTGTATAGAAATAAACTCTATAAAAAGGATTAAATGAAAAAATTATCAGTGTGAGACTGAGGGAGTATCTTATAGAGTAATGCTCTCTTACCCACTGTGGGCATGCTTAATATGCCCACGGATGAGGTGACGGTATTATATTTAAGGAAAAAAATTAATCAATATACCTTATAAAAATAAACCCTACCATTAAAAACTAAACCCTAACAAAAAAAAAACTAAACCCTAAAAGGAAAAATTATTGACGTGATATCAAAATATACAAAGAGAGCATGCATATTTTTAGCTTTCTTGTAGTCGTGTTTTTAGCATTATTATTTACTTTACATTTTCTAGCTTTACACGTAAGCAGCGACTTCTCCTGCTATTTAAGGAAAGTTGCTCCTTGTAATTAATGAGGGGACAATTTTGGTCTGGTTTCTGAATCAATGAAGCTTTTCTTCTTCAAACACTTTCTTCTTCATTGAGTTTTTATGTGCTTCATGCAACATTCAATATGGTATCAAGAGCCTACTGAGTTGCTCAGTTCTACTTTTCTTCCGCTGCATATTTTTGTTTGATTTCTCCTTTCTATGGCCGGCCGTGGAGGTGGTCGTGGTGGTCGCGGTGGTGGCGGTGAAGTCCCCTTCTTCCCTCTGACGATCCATCTAATCCTTTATACTTACACCCCAGTGATAATCCTGGCACTGTTTTTGTCCCTGAGCTCCTTACTGGCTCGAATTACATCACATGGAGTCGTTCCATGAAGACAGCACTCCTCACCAAAAACAAATTTGGTTTCATTGATGGTTCCGTGAAGAAATCTCCAGATTTGAATGATCCTCTGACAGCTACGTGGGAACGTTGCAATGGAATGGTTGTTTCTTGGCTCAGAAATTCCACATCTCCTCATATCCGCTCCAGTCTCATGTACATCGATTCTGCACTCAAGATCTGGAATGATCTTCATGACAGATTCTCTCAAGGTAACAAGACTAGAATCTATGAACTCAAACAACAATTATTTTCTCTCAAACAAGGTTCAATTGATGTTAACTCTTATTATACCAATTTAAGAATTCTGTGGGATGAGTTTGTTGATTATCAACATAAGGAATGGTGTAGTTGTGGTGCTTGCCGTTGTGATAGTTCACAGCTCTGGCGAAATCATCAGCAAGATGATTTCACTATGTTTTTCTTGATGGGTTTAAATGATTCCTACTCTCAGCTCAGATCTCAGCTTCTTAGTAAAGAACCATTTCCATCCTTATCTACTATATTTTCCTTAGTCCTGCAAGAAGAACGCCAGCGTGAACTTGGTGGTAATTTTTCTTCTATTTCATCTTCTATGCCTATGAGTGAAGCTCCATCTATGCTTGCTAGTGCTGCTCAATCTACTAGCACTCGTTCTAGAGATAGGCTTTACTGTTCTCACTGTCATAAAACCAACCACACGGTTGATAAATGCTTTCAACTATATGGCTTTCCCCTGACTTTGGTAGAGGTCGAGGGCGTGGTTCTTCTTCTTCTGATGCAGGTTCTTTTCTTGGAAGATCTATGCATAATGTGAAT
Organism: Mentha longifolia; assembly: GCA_001642375.2. Lineage (NCBI taxonomy): Eukaryota > Viridiplantae > Streptophyta > Magnoliopsida > Lamiales > Lamiaceae > Mentha > Mentha longifolia. The sequence continues at coordinate 9,139,329 of CM038116.1, forward strand.
CAGATTGGTAGTGATGGATTCATTCCTCCTTCTGCACTTCCATCTCCACCTCATAATCCTTCTCTTTCAGTTGATCAATGCCAGCAGCTCATTTCCTTCTTGCAAAATCAAATGCAAACTCAGAATCTCTCACCTGATTCAGCTGCTAATCACAGCTCCACTGGATCCTCTGAGTTCCCTAGCTTCAGTGGTATGTTCTCTCTTTCTCCTTTTGCTGCTTATTTTCATAAATCTCAGTCTCCTTGGATCTTAGATACTGGAGCAACCCATCATGTTTGTTGTTGTTCTAGTTTATTCACTCACCTCACTCCCATTCACAATGCATATATCACCTTACCTAACTCCCAAAAGGTCCCTATTATTTCCACTGGTTCCATCACTCTCACTCCTACTCTCACTCTCACTTATGTTCTCTTTGTGCCTGCATTCAACTAAAACCTCATTTCTATTAGTGTTCTTACATGTTCTACTTCATACCAAGTCTCTTTTACTCACACTGACTGTATAATTCAGGATGTTTCAAAAGTACAGCCGATTGAGATGGGCAGCAGATTGGGCAACCTCTACATCCTAGATCCTAGTTTTTCATGTAATCTTTCTCCATCTTGTAATTATGTTGTAACTGCCAATACATGGCATTCTAGACTAGGTCACCCCAGTTCAGACAAGTTAAAATTGTTGTCTTCTCCTTTATCTCTTAAGAAGTTTGAACATGATATATGTGATATTTGTCCTTTGGCAAAACAAAAACATAATCCTTTTTATCCTTCTTCTAGCTATGCATCTTCTGTTTTTGATTTAGTCCACTGTGATGTTTGGGGTCCATTTACCCCTGTTAGTGTTGATGGTCACAGATACTTTCTTTCTATTGTTGATGATCACTCTAGGTTTGTCTGGACCTATTTACTTAAAGCAAAATCTGATGTCAACTCTATACTCTCTCAGTTTTTCTCTCAAATTCAGACCCAATTCAATAAAGTCATTAAAACCATTAGATGTGATAATGGAACTGAGTTATCTCCCTCATTTATTTCATCAGTTTGGAACTGTAGTTCAACATTCTTGTGTGGAATCTCCACAATAAAATGCTAGGATGGAGAGGAAACACCAACACCTTTTAAATGTTGCTAGAAGTCTTTTTTTTCAATCTGGCATTCCATTGGAATTTTGGACATATTGTGTTCTTACAGCATCATACCTGATTAACCGAACTCCTTCTTCTGTTATTGTTCCTACCACTCTCACACCTTTTGAAGTCTTATTCAGAAACCTCCTTCCTATACACATCTTAAATCCTTTGGTTGTCTCTGTTATGTTTCCACACTCACTAGAGATAGAACCAAATTTTCTCCTAGAGCTTCCAAATGCATATTTTTGGGATACCCTTCAGGTTACAAAGGGTACAAAGTCCTAGACATCACCTCACATAGAGTTTTTATCAGCAGGGATGTTGTCTTTCATGAATCTGTTTTTCCTTTCAGAACTCAGCACACTTCTTCCACTTCCTTCCCTTTGTCAGAATCATCTTTGCCATTCATTCCTTCATCTCATCCTCATTCTTCTCCTTCTTCCTCATCTTCTCCTCATCCTATTTCTGTTCCACCAACCAACACGCCTCCTACTTCTTCATTACCTAATCCACAACCCACTAAGACCAGTTCTGGCAAAATTATTAAACCACCTTCAGTACTGAATGACTATATTTGTGGCACAGTCACAAGCACCTGCACCTATCCACTTCAAAACTACCTCACCTATTCTCATCTTCCTCCTCAGATTGCCTCTTTTTCTGCTTCTATCACTTTCATACCTGAACCTCACACTTATGCACAAGCTTCCAAATATCCTGAATGGAAACATGCTATGCAGCAGGAACTAAATGCTTTACAAGCAAATAACACATGGCAGTTAGTTCCTCTTCCACTTGGGAAAACTTCTATAGGCTGCAAGTGGATTTATAAAATAAAATGCAAGGCTGATGGCACAGTAGATAGATATAAATCAAGATTAGTTGCAAAAGGCTACACACAACAACCTGGTATTGATTATTTGGATACCTTCTCCCATGTTGCAAAACTTGTCTCAGTCAAGATGATGTTGGCCATATTTGCTGTCAAAAATTATTCTCTATATCATCTTGACATTAATAATGCTTTCCTTTATGGTGATCTTAATGAACCTATATACATGGATGTACCTAAAGGTTATTACAACAAGGGGGAGCATTCTGGTTTGGTTTGCAAGCTTATTAAGTCTCTCTATGGCCTTAAACAAGCTTCAAGACAATGGTTTATCAAGTTCTCATTTGTTCTACTAGCTTTTGCGTTGAAGTAAAGCTCCGCTGATCATACCTATTTCTACAGGTATGATAAATCTACATATCTAGGTGTTATCATCTATGTAGATGATATTCTCATAGCCTGCAACAAACCCTCACTTGTGCAACAATTCAAAACATATCTGAGTTATCACTTTCAGTTCAAAGATTTAGGTTTTCCTCACTATTTCCTTGGACTGCAAATACACAAAACTGATCAAGGAATCTCCATCTCACAGAGGAAATACATTCTTGATCTACTTGAAGATACGGTTTGACTGGCTACAAACATGTCTCTACACCCATGGAAACAACACCTCACCTCACTGAATGTACACATGATCTACTTACTACACCTAAGATATATAGGCGCCTCATTGGTAGACTGCTCTATCTTGGATATACCAGTCCTGACTGTTTTGCTATAAACAAACTTAGTCAATTCTTATCTCAACCTTGCTCTCATCACATGACAGCTGCTCACAGAATACTCAAATACTTGAAAGGAATTGTTGTATTGGGCTTGTTCTACTCTCACACTTCAACATTATCTCCCAGCATCTTCTCTTATGCAGATTGGGGCACCTGCTCAGACACACGCAGGTCAGTTACTGGATATTGTCTTTTTCTTGGTGATTCAATCATTTCTTGGAAGTCCAAGAAACAACAAGTATCCTCTAGATCTTCAGCAGAATCTGAATACAGGGCCATGGCACTTGCTACTTGTGAAGTGGTATGGATTGATAAACTTCTTAGGGAATTTCGCATACCAAAACAGAAGGTTATTCCCTTATTTTGTGATAATAATGCTGCCATATACATCACTTCTAATCCAGCCTTTCATGAAAGGACTAAGCATATTGAGATAGATTGTCACACCATTAGAGATCGATATGTTTCTGGCCTTATCAAACCATTGCATGTACCGGCTGAGTCTCAAGTTGCAGATATCTTTACCGAGCCTCTTTCTTCCCCAGATTTTGCTAGACTCGTATCCAAGATGGGACTTCATAATCTTTACTCTCCATCTTGAGGGGGAGTATCAAAATATACAAAGAGAATATGCATATTTTTAGCTTTCTTGTAGTCGTGTTTTTAGCATTATTATTTACTTTACGTTTTCTAGCTTTACACGTAAGCAGCGACTTCTCCTGCTATTTAAGGAAAGTTGCTCCTTGTAATTAATGAGGGGAGAATTTTGGTCTGGTTTCTGAATCAATGAAGCTTTTCTTCTTCAAACACTTTCTTCTTCATTGAGTTTTTATGTGCTTCCTGCAACATTCAATACGTGGCAGTGCCACGTCAGCCGTGGGTACATTAATCGTGCTCACGGTAGGTAGGGAAGCATTTCTCGTATCTTATAATTAAACTCTTAAAACTTATCTAAGGATCGAAATTTAAGTATAGTTCAATTTAAACGAATTAAGGTTAGCTACTAATATGATCATTTTGAGAAAATATCCTTCATTCCGGCTATTTTTCACTTCAACTATCCAAAGTTGTTACATTTGTACATTGATACAATTTCTTACTACCGAGGGAGTAATTGTTATATGCAAGTACTACTTTTGTTTTCAAACATACTAGTACATTTGTTTAAGTACAACACACTCGCACCCGAACTGATTCGAATCTTTGATCTCTTGGTTGGAGAGGAAATATCTTATTAACTGTGTCGCGCTTTGTCGTCTTCAAACATACTACTATTTTCGCAAAGCAGTTACATTATTTTAATTTTCCATCGGGTAATGCTATTCGGTCATAATGTGGCCGACCATAATTTTTGTTATTTTATTTTTTTTAACATGTAATAATTTATATATTTATGTCAAACTTTTTGAGATTATAAGAGAACTCAAAAGTGATTTTCCATATAATTTATGTATTTTTAAAAAATTAACCCTTTAATTATTTGATAATTTTTATTATTTTAAATAATTTGTTACATTTTATTTATAAAAAAAAGAAAAATATGTAATTTTTGGGGGAAATTTTTTTTGAAATTCAAATATATTAGTAATTAATTATAATAATTCTTTATTATTTTTAAAATGACATATATTATGAAAAATATCATTCGTGGCCGGCCACATTATGGTCAAATATCATTATTGTTGTCTATTTATCAAATATTTTTTACAATATGATCATATTACCCATTATGTTCCATGTTTTCACAAATTTATCATATAAAATCAGTAAATATAAAAAACGTGATGAACAAAAACATTCTTGGTGATAATATTTATATCAAAGAAGACTGCAGTATATAATGAAAAGCTGGAAAGTCGGCTGATTTTCAAGACAAATAAGAGGGGAATAAAATAATAATGCATTTTATTCACCAAACTCACAGATGGAATGGAAACATACAATTGTTACACATGGAGAAATAAAAATACTACCCAAAAAAGATTTAAAAAAAAATAAATCCATATCGAGATTGTTGATAGCCGGCCGGAGCATGAACAAGAGCTCCGGTTGTAGAACGGGCTTCGTGCAGAGCAGCCACAATGACTATTATGCCCCTCAAGGATATAACCCGACTCACACAGCTTCGCTCGTCTCCTTAGAACCTCGTTGCTTGTTAAAAGTCCCCTCCACCACCTCTCTCATCTATAACCCACCACAAATTTGCTAGTAATGATCATTATGCAGCACTCTTTTGTTTCATAATGCATCATAATATCATTTACTATATGCTTGTAAGGAAATAAAGAGTTATGGGACTAAGAGACCGTTCGAACATAAAAACAGCAACAAGGTTGTTACCGGGAATTGGATTTCTATTGACGAGGTTCCACCAAGACGTATAGTGGCTTGCCATTCAGCAATCGTCGTTCCTGTACAAGAGGAACTCATTGAGGTAAGACAAGAATAATGTGGTTCCATATATCTACACACTTTTGTGTTCATAAGAAGAACTCAGTAGTAAAAAAGATAAAAATATCTGCAATTTTGTAAGTTTTGAAGAAGCATTAATTTTCATTTTCACATTTTATAGAGTAAATTAGCAGTCAAGAAGATGCTCAACTCTTCACATTGGAATGAGGATCTGACCCAAGAATCGGGTGTGGTCCCTTTGTCTGATTCACCTATTCGATCAGATTATATCGAACCACAATATGGTCTAAAGATTTCATAAAGCAGAAATCCAATAATTGAGTGAAAGACTCAATTATTGATGGTTTCTTACTAAAAATCTTAGGGGAGAAAGACTTGAAGATATATAACCTTGAGGAATAAAAAAGTTTCTAAAGAGAATTCGACTCTGATCAGAGAACGAATTTCTAGAATGCCATAATTGAAGATTAGCTACTTTTCTTCTTTCACAAGAATCACAACACACAGCACCTAATGAGCAGGGCATATTTGTGAGGGTTGAAGTAAAATCTCCCATTCGAAAATATAAGAAAATAGTTTCAGCAAAATCTACTCATCGTTGCTAAATTATAAACAGCAGTGAAGAAATATTTTTCCCAATCAAAAGTGATAGTATTAAAGTAGCACAGCTACACATGAGCAAAATATTTCAAGAATGCAGCTGAAAACTCTACAAGATGAAATGCAACGAGAAGAAGTCGAAATCTTCATTACCTTAAGCTCCGGTAACCCAATAACGCATGCACACTCGACAACTTCAGCACCGTTACGTTCTAATCAACAGAAGTTACAATAACTACAGTTAGTTTCAAGCTGCAAACCATATAAAAAATTGCAATGCATTAATAGACACAAAAAATTGGGACCTCACCAAGTAGCCTTATGGCTGCAGAAAGAGTTCCTCCAGTAGCCACTAAATCATCGATGACTAATGCCTTTTCACCTAATTCAACAGCACCAACGTGCATTTCCAAACAATCTTTACCGTATTCGAGCTCATAAGATTCAGCGATAACTTTACCTAAACAAAAATATCTCCCTATTAGCCATACAACAAATTCAATGATTAAAAGGTACATTAACCTATCAGCTTCTATACACGTCCTCAAGATGATTAATTTAGATGGTAAATCCAACGTGATTCGATTCAATTAGCATTTGCATAATCCAAGAGGGACCAAAAATGCAGGTCATCAAATAACTTCATTCAAGTAGAGCATAGTCACTTTCAGCTTGAAAAACTTCCAAGAATCATTTCTATTCAACTATGAAGTACAAACAACTGAAATAAAAAATAAAAAAAATTAAAAAAAATCTGGGATTTCATATGGGATTCAAAGTTCTGATCTTTAACTAGATTCATGCTGTAAATTTATTTATTTATTTTTATTTTTTTTTAAGATTTCACTCAGCAGAAATTTACCTGGTAACTTTCCTGGTTTACGTAGAGGAACAAATTTGGCTCCAATTCCTAATGCAATAGAAGGAGCAAACATAAAGCCTCTTGCTTCAACTCCTACAACAAAATTCAACCATAACAATCCTTTTTCAATCTAGTTAAAACTTAAAAGTAACTAGAAAAAGTTACAGTGACATGTACAACTTTTAAATCCAAATGTACACTTCATTAAACTCAGAATGAGGGAGAAAAGGAGGAGTCCCCTTTTCAACAAAAGTTTCAAATGCAATCAAGCTCAAAAAAGTGCAACATCTTAAAAAATATATATATATATGAAAAGGTCAAACTTTTGAGCAAATTCCACCACCCCATCATCAAGAAACCATGAAATTTATCATTAAAAAAAAATCACAGAAAAATAAAATTTACCAGCAACAACAGAGATATCCATGTCTCTGTATCTATCAACAAAAATATCAACAGTGTGCTTGAAGACCTTGTGATTTGATACAAGAGTTGTGATGTCTTGAAACATAATCCCTGCCAATATATTAGAAAGAAAACAAATATATATAAATATCACTTAAAAAAAACTTTTTTTTTTTTGAAAAAGACAAGAAAGCCCAACATGTTACATACATAGTGCAAACACAAACATCACAGATTTCTTCGTAGTACAATCCCACTTGGGAAAGGCATGCATACAATAAATTCAAGAAATTCAAGAAAAGGGAAAAAAACAAAATAGGAGAAGGAAAAACCTGGTTTAGGGAAGTTGGGTACAACAGTAATGGCTTCAGAAATGGCTTTCAATCTTGGGTCACCCTTTAAACCATTCTCAGCTGCAAACATCTTTCTTCTCAGAAACCCTTCTCTTTTTTCACTCAAATTTCTTTTAAAAATATTAAAAAAAAATCTTGGACTGATTCTTGTGTATATTCTTCTTCTCTCAAATGTAAAGAGGGTGGGGGGAGAGAGAGAGAGAGAGTGAGAAAAATCTATGTATTAAAGACTGTATCTTTGGGTTGGTGGACAAAAGCTCCACTGAGGAAGATCCAATTGCTCAGTGGTGGTGTTATAATTTATACACCAACTTTTTTTATTATGAAAAAAAAATAAAAATAAATAAATAAATAAATAAAAAATTTATATATATATATATATATAAATTCTCTGTATTTTGACAGAAAAAGGCTGGTATCCGATGCTCTTGATGGGTACTTACTTGAATGCATTTTGTCTGGTTTTCTGATACGTAAAATGTAAATCTCTTATGTTAGACACTAGACAGTGAGGTCTTGTCACACAGTAAAATGTGAAATCCTTCCTCATAATTTCAGATTAATTAGATAATTACATTTTTGTTTTTTTATTGTCGTTTACTCATTTTTTGTTCTACCCATGTTAAATTTTTTTAGAGGTGTAGTATGTAACATGAGTGATAATAGACATATCTGTCCTATTTAGAAAATAAATATTCCAATTTCTGTATTGAGAAGATTGACCATTTATCTAAGTTGATTAGGAAAATAGGAGGATAATATGGTAACAACATATTTTATAATGTACTCCCTTCCGTCATTATTTAAGTGTTTCAAGTCATTAAAACTTAATGTCTTTAATTATTAAGTGTCTTATGATCCTATCACATATTTCTAGACAAAATTAATTTAAACTATAGATTTACCCCTCTAATCATTATAGATATTTTACTTTTCATTAAGGAAAAATAGATTAAATTTACCAATATTCTTTGCATGTGTAGTTTGGCAACTTAGGAAAAGTTGTTCGTAGAATTTTTTTTATTCTCATCCAAAAAAAATATTCATCGTACTGAACAAGTGAAAATGAGTTAAAATATTTAAAAATATTGTTTTCCCTTATTTTCAATTTAAAAGAACATGCACTGTATAATTATTATTATTTTTATTAAATACAATATTTTTCCTGAATTTCTAGTCATCTCGGTGCATGTATGTAAGAGTGTGTAGTATAGTACTAAAAAAAATTAAACATGACACTATACATGCAATATGTTACACAATATGCAATCTGGGCTAATACTCACTTGACTTGATTTCGAGATCTTGTGCGTGAAATTATATGCACATATATATTTTTTGAAAATCAATAAAGATTTAGTAAGTAAATTACTATCTTTATCGCCTTTGTAATGAGCACAGTATTTTAGGTAAATTTATTTAAATATAATATATAGTGTTTAATATCTTAATGCATATTTTATTTTATTTTAAATTGAAGCATCATTCGTAAAAGAAAAAATATTGATAATATATCGTATACAAAAGAAAAAGGCTTGGAAGCTTGTTTTCAGAGTTTATTATTACTTCCTATATTTCCCCTGAATTTTCTAAAATGCCCCTCATGAAGAGCTCTGTTTTATGACTTCAAACTATTCTTTAACCAGCATATGCATTAAATGCCAACTGTTAAGGTTTTTTCCCCCTTTAAAATATGCTAAATTATGTTTTATGGTCTCATCTTTGGTTTATTTTACAAAAATAGTTGGACTATATGTAAATGCGCAACTGTGGGACCTTCTTTTTTTTTTTTTTAAATGGTCCAACTTAAAAGAATAATTCAATTGATAACTAATCTTCTGATCAAATGTGAAATTAAATATATATTATTAAAAACCTTATGCCAAGCCCAATTGTTTGAGTGATTATGGCCGTTGATTGGAGTTTGCCCTGAATTTATCCCAAAAGTTCAATAATGTAGCGTATTTTTTTTTTGATTTATGACTAGATCAATGGTTGATCATCACAAAATCGAAGTTTAAATTATTCTACACTTAAAGAGCTATTAATTGGCATGCCGTTTGTTTTTATCCGACGAGCGATGTTACTTGAATTTGCATTTAAAATTATAGTTAATATACACTTACAAATTTTGGTGGCACTCATACCATTTTTGCAAAATAAATTTTAAAATCAGACCATTTTTGCAAAAGAAATTTAAAAATCAGACTACTTTTGTAAAAAAAAATTAAAAATCATAACATTTTTATAAAAAAATTAAAGATCGGATCATTTTTACAAATTTGAACAAGGGTAGGACCATAAATAAGTATTTAGCTTTTAAAAAGATGTATAAAAATGCTTTCAAAAAAATATAAAAATAATTTAAACTCTTCATATAACATATATGTCATTTGTTCCAAAATGTCTTTTATTTGACTTGTGCAAGCAAAGTATGATCGACATAAGTAGTTAACAATGGATGCACTATTCGTTGCGTGATGATTATTAAATCTCAAGTCCATATTCTCACTCTTGCATAATTAGATCGCAAGTCCATATTCTCACTCTTGCATAATTAGATCGAGCCCACCGTATGTGAAGTAAATAAAAATCGCATAAATTTATAATCTCGTATAAAAACACGGTCAATAAAATTTAATTTTTAACTCAACTTTTACTAAAAATAAATTTGTCTCTTTATCCATAAATTTGGTACTACCTCCATCCCATTATATTAGTCATCATTTGACTTTTGACTTTTCAGGACGTTTTTCCATCGAAACCTATGACGAGTTTTAAAATATAATTTTAATTTTTTTTTTCTTTTACGGGATACGACGACATTCATAGTATCTCGTAAAAGAAAAAATACTTCAAAATTATGGTTTAAAACCCGTACTAGGTTTCGGTGGAAACATGTGCTAAAAAGTCAAAAGTCAAATGGGAACTAATATAATGGGATGAAGGTAGTAGTTTCTATTTTTCTTATAAACTTTAAGGGATAAGATATAAATACTCTCATTATATCTTTTGGTGCAAAAACAAATCTACCATTGTTTTTTTCAGTATCTTTTGGCAAAAATAAATAAATAAATAAATAATCCGTTATTTGTATTACAATAGGTCAAAATAAATAGATCCGCAATCGTTGCATTTTAAAATATCATAGCATTTCATTTATAAATTGGGAAACTTTTACACTATTTCTCCCCCAATCTCATTTCATTTGGCATATAAATATTCAAACTGGGTCGGTATAATTTTATTTTTTTTAAATTTGAAATATGAAGTTTTTTTTTAGAAGGTTGCTCCCTCTGTCCGCCACCACGATCTAATGACCTTATTATTATATCGGGACACGTCCATTATCTATAAACTATTTCATTTTTTTATAGTAGCCCCACAATTACATTAAAATTTTATCACTTTATTTTTTAATACTTTAATACAATTAAAAATATTAAATATACCCATATTTATTTTATTTTAACACGTTAATTTATTAACACATCATCAAAATAGTTTAAAACTTAAACTTGAAGAGCGAGAGCGATGAGTTGTGAATTTGGCAGTTGGCCGAAAGAATCAAAGTGGCAGGGGAGTAGGAGACGCAGTGGGTCCCACTGATCGGCTGACGTGTTGAGTCTAATCAGGTGACCTCACCGTCGTAGATCTGTCCACGCTGGCCCACTCTCTGGATGCGCGGTCATCATCCCTGTCAGATTTTTTCCTTTATTTATTTTACTATTCAATGTTTTCACTTCAGGCCTCGGGCTTTTGATTACGTGAAGGCATAATGCAAATAGGAAATTTTCATTTTCATTTTATTATTTTCATTTTTCTATTCTTTTTCTTTTTAAAATAAAAAGTTCAATCGCTTTAGCTATATGCACCCATCACACACAATCTAATTTCCACATACACTAAAACCTCCTACGAGAATACTCTGTATAGAAACATCTTTAAAGTAATAAAAAATCATAGTCTCGACTCGAAACTAGTTATATTTAGAAATAATCTCTATATTATAATAAATCATATTTTTTTCTGGCTCATCTTAAGGATTTATGCCTCCATATATGAATAAATTACAATTATCTATAAAAAAATATATACTCTCTCCGTCCTCCATTTAGTGAACCAAAATTCTAAGCACAGATTTTTATCTATTTTGATGATATAGTAATAAATTAATGTGTTAAAGTGTTAAGTGAAATTATTGTGAGTCCATTAAATTTTTTAATAATATTAAAGTGTTAAAAAGTATAGTGATAAAGTGTTAAAGTGATTGTGGGGTCTACAACCCAAAATGGAAAGGTTCAGTAAATGAAAGACGTCCCAATATAGTAAGAGTATCAGTAAATGGAGGACAGATGAGTATAATATTATTACACAAAATTTAAAATGACCAAAAATACTTATGTATGGTTGATTGTGAAAATATTTTAATTTCATAGTTGTCACTATATCTTTCAATTTGCACATAATTCATCTACATATGCACCCTATTGTGGAAGCCGAAAAAGATTTCAAATTAACAAGATGATGCATAGTTTAGTCAAATTTATACTATCTTCTATTAGTATGCCTTGAATCCGTAATATTTGCCGCCACACAAACGGGGGTCTCGCTGTATTAGGCCTAATTTGTCATATTGGGCCTAGCCCGTCTGGTATACTCTATTTATATAGAAGTAGGGCGCACAATCTTTGTAACCTGTAGCCGTCATCTGAATAAAACTGTTCTTCGTTCTTGCCCGTGGACGTAGCCAACACAATGTTGGTGAACCATGTAAATTTGTGTCATTTTTACGCTTTCTGTTTTGTTTCGATTTCACAATTACTTTATTCCGTTACAATATTTTCGTCCCGTTCGAGATGTTATATTTTATTATTTATACATCACATTTGAATAAAAACTTTAGCGTCTTGAACGAGACGGATGTAGTATTAATTAGATACATGAATATGCTAAATCTATCTATGTAATGTACTAGTATATTTAATCGGATTTTTTTTAATGTAAAACTCTACATAAGAATAACCTCCTTATAGTAATAATTTATTTCGATCCTGACGATATGACTGTATAGAAGTTTTACTGTAGTTCAAACTGACTCTGAATGAAAGATAGAAACTCTGGTAAAGAAGCTCGACGATTGTATAAAGAGATACAAGCTAGAATTGTAGAAGAAGAAAAGTAGCGGCAAAGGTCACGACCAAAGAGGTCAATGGTAGAAGCAACTGTGAAGAAGAGCAACGAAGGTCTCGAGCCCACGCAAGACTAGAGGATGATTAGATCAAAGAAATTCAAATACACTTAGCTCCAAAATAAATTTTCGATTCGTATATCTTGTTTTAAATTAATATTTTTTTAAGTTTATTTCAATTTTATAAAACTTGCATTTTAAAAATAATTATTGTTAAAAAAATTAATTAATTTTTTAAAAGAAAGGTCAAAACACGGTGCCAGTGACCTTGCAAAAGTTTATAGGGCCAATGAAATAGTAATATCTATTTTAACTGAAATTAAATTAAACATAATTTTTTCTTTTGAATGGAAATTAAACATAAATTTTAAGAAAATATCTACAAATAATATATGATAATTTTGTATTTTTTGGTCGATTAGAAAACAACGTGTGTCTTGACACGCAAAGGAAAAAGTTTAAAAGGGCACACAAGAAAAAATACTAGGATTTATATGTGGAAACTACAAATTGGGACCATTAGTGAAATCTAAAAGTCAAAGGTTTGAGAAAGGAGGTGCAAGACTTTGAGGAGCAAATGTCCAAAGTGGTATTCGTCGAAGTCATTAAGCTTTGGCATGAATCCGGAATAAGAACATCCATACGGACACGAATGGAGCCAGAAATTTGAAAATGATCGAAAGATATTTAAATGAAAAAAAAATACTACGTATAATTTGTTTTTTTTTTCCTAGTACAACTAGGCCCTATTTAATATCAAACACTGATCGAACTTATTTTCTTAAGGTAGTTAATGCACATAGACAAGGAATTAATGAACACGAAAGTAAACGGAACACAAAGGGATTTACGTGGTTCGATCTATTGGAATTGATCTACGTCCACGGGCAGAAAGAGTATGGATCTTTATTGCTTGTATGAGTAGTGATTACCAAATTGTTCTCCCCTCTCAATCTATTCTAAATCCCTATTTATAGGTAATTACATGGAGTTTGACTATAATACAAAGTCTTCTCCTATTTGGACTCTGGCTTGATCCTCTTATTAGGGATATACACCGAGCTTCTATGTCTCTCTTGAAGCTTGAGTTGTAGTCGATGTAGGAGTCTTGATTGTCTTGGTGAAGAAGTTTCTCTTAGTTGGGCCGAGCTGCGTAGACCGAGCTTAACTGTCGAGGCTCAATTATATTGGGCTTGATGCTTGGGCCTAGGAGCTAGGTTGTATCCTATCACATCCCCCCCAAAAAAGATGTAGAAGAGAGGGTGTGACGTAGGGGAAATAGTTGAGGTAGGAGTAGTCTAAAGTACGTTGCCCCGTCAAAAGTAGAATTGATCGTTAAGACGAGGTCGAAAAAAAGTCCGTTGCCCCGTCGAAAAATAAATTCGACAAAGTCAATCGTGTACCGCCTCGTTAAGATGAGGTCGAAGAAAAGTATGTTGCCCGTCGAAAAATAAATTCGACGAAGTCAATCGTGTACCGCCTCGTTAAGATGAGGTCGAAGAAAAGTACGTTGCCCCATCGTAAAATAAATTTGACGAAGTCAATCGTGTACCGCCTCGTTAAGATGAGGTCGAAGAAAAGTACGTTGCCCCGTCGAAAAATAAATTCGACGAAGTCAAGTTTGGCTCGTCCCGTCAAAAGACGAGGTAAAAAAAGAAATGCCTTGACCCGTCAAAAAATAAATTCGACGAAGTCGAGTTCGGCTCGTCCCGTCAAAAGACGAGGTAAAAAAGAAATGCCTTGCCCTGTCAAAAAATAAATTCGACGAAGTCAGGCTTTAGGTAGCGCGACCTTGTCATGAGACGAGGTTTAGGCTTTAAATAGCTCTACCTCATCATAAGACGAGGTTTTGGCTTTAGATAGCTCTACCTCATCGTAGGACGAGGTTTTAAGTAGCTCACTTCGTCCTGAGACGAAGTTTTGGCTTTAAGTAGCTCACTTCGTCATGAGACGAAGTTTGGCTTGGGTTGGCTCACTTCGTCATAAGACAAATATGGCCTGGGTTGGCTCACTTCGTCATAAGACAAATATGGCCCGGGTTGGCTCACTTCGTCATAGACAATATGGCCGGTGGCTCACTCGTCATAAGACAAATATGGCTCGGGTTGGCTCACTTCGTCATAAGACAAATATGGCCCGGGTTGGCTCACTTCGTCATAAGACAAATATGGCCTGGGTTCCTTATTTGTCGAATTTATCGATAGGGGTGGTCCCCTTACGCGCGTTTAAGTGTTACTCCATAGTTGGAGTTTATTTTTATCCTTAAAAGGATATTGAATTACCCTCGTCAGGGTTTAATAGCTCTACCTCGTCATAGGATGAAGTTTTGGCTTTAAATAGCTCTACCTCGAGGTTTTGGCTTTACATTCCTTATTTGTCGAGATAATATGCATAAGTAGAGTAGAGAGAGATGTGAAAGATATATGCAAATGCAAGATGTATGCAAGACCCTAAAAGACGACCTAAATGACCTAAATAAACTATATGAACTTGGACATTACTCTCGACCACTTATGCAAAGTATCTCTTTAAATAAGTAATATGCCAGGCACGGGGTATTTGCTTACCGGGTAAGTGGGCGAGCTTGTATGACTCTTTGCCGAGGACTTCTTCAACTCGGTGAGGTCCTTCCCATGTGGCTTCCAGCTTGCCGAGCCTTTCTGCTTTACTGACCTCGTTGTTCCGAAGTATGAGGTCGCCTGCTTGGAATTGTTTGTACTTCACTCTTCGGTTGTAGTACCGAGCTACTTGTTGCTTGTACTTGGCTTCTCTTATCTAGGCGAGCTCTCGTTTCACTTCCAACAGATCCAGTTCGGTTCAGAGGTCTTCCTCGTTAACTTCGGCTGTGAAGTTGAGAGTGCGCGGGCTCGGCAGGCCGATCTCTACCGGGATCACTGCTTCGGATTTATACACCAAATTGTAGGGTGTTTCACCGTTCGAGGTCTGGGGAGTTGTGTGGTATGACTATAACTTGGGGTAAGTTCGCTACCGATCTCCTTTGGCTTTATCGAAGCGAGCTTTAAGTCCCCTGACAATCGTCCGGTTTGTGACTTCAGTCTGACCGTTTGCTTGGGGATGGACTACCGAGGTGAACTTTTGCTGAATATGTTCACACCATTCTCTAAACGTTGTCTATGAACTACGTCCCATTATCCGAGACGAGGATATGGGGTATGCCAAAGCGGCATACTATGTTCTTCCAGACGAAGTTGAGGGCGTTCTTGCTCGTGATTTTTGCCAAGGGTTCGGTTTCCAGCCATTTGAGCCTAAAAGGCGATGGCTACGATGAGAAACTGGAATTGGTCGAGATCTTTGTCTATTGGACCGACGATGTGTATCCCCCGTTGCATGAACGGTCACAGGCTTTACATGCTAGTGAGGTTGGAGACTTGCTCAAAAAAAAATTTAGCTTCGAGCTTATCGCTGGGTAGTTCACCCTTCTCCAAGTAATTTTGAAGGGGTCATCCAGTTAGGCTTGTCGTCAGTTACTGGGTTGACCTCGGCTTCGTCTACACTTCGGTGTTTGACTTTTTCCACGGGAGAGCTTGTAGACAACGACGTCAATTTGCTTAAGGCATCAGCTCGGTTATTTTCTCCCCTTGGGATGCGAACCAACTCAAAATATGAGTATTGTTGTAGGCTCTTGGCTTTGTTGAGGTACCTTTTCATCTTGTCACCTTTAGCTTCGTAACCTCCTAGAATGTGGCTCACTATGACTTGAGAGACTGTAAAATTGTACAGCTCGTGTCTGGAGACCTTAAGCTAGGCGAAGTCCGGCGATTAAAGCTTTGTACTCCACTTCGTTGTTTATTGTGAACTCGAACCGAAGTGCATAGGTTGTCTCCTGTCCGTCTGGACCGAGGAGTATGATGCCTGCCCCGCTTCCCGAATTTCCCGAAGCCCCGTTCACATATACTTTCTACCAATGTTTAGGCAGTTCTTTGCAGGTTCGGCTTCGGCTTTTTTGAGGTGGGCTCAGATGGCTTCAGTGTTTTATTAGCACTTGCCGAAGTGATAAGTCGGTGAGGACCTGTTAGATTGTGCTTGGAAACAGGGTCGCAGCCTCCTTGCAGCGTTTACTTACGCCAGTGCAATCTTTCCTAGAGGCTGGTACCGGATCCTTATCAGAAAAGGTGATGGTCTCATCCCTTTTGAACCTCTTATGTGAGGGCTCGTCCGTTTTAGGACTTCGGGCCTCAGCTTTGAGAGTGGACTTCGTGTATATGAGGGCTTGTCCGTTTGAGGACTTCGGCCTCAGCTTTGAGAGTGGACCTGTCTCCTCGGCTTCGTCAGTACTTAGGAGTTTGACTTCGAGGGACTTCGGTCGGCCTCGGCCTTGAGAGGACGTTGCCTAGGCCTTAAGAGGACTTCGTCATGTTGGCCTTGAGAGGACTTCGTCGTCTTTATTGCGCTTTGCCTCGAGTGTGGGCTTCGTACTGGTCAGAACGTCGGCCGTGACTTTGGTACCTCTTGAGGGTGCTGTCGCGCACCAATTGCTCTATGACCGCAGCAAGCTTTCTGCATTCCTCGATATCGCACCCGTAATCCTCATGGAAGTGACAGTACTCCTTGGATCGGCGCTTCTCCCTTCCACTTGACATGGGCCGAGGCTTCTCGAATATATCGGTGTGAGTTGGCTTCGGCCTCGTCAATGGAGTGAGTTGGCTTCGTTCCTGGTTTTGCCGAGGTCCGAGCCTGGATTCCAGGGATGTATGTTGGAGCCTGTCGAAGGCACTTCGCCAACTTTGGCCTCGGTCATTCTGATCCTTATTCCGATCTGAAGGTTCGTCCTTTTTGGCTTCGCGCTTATGCCTGTCAGCTTCGTCGGCTCTTGCGAACCGATCTGTTATGATCCATCATGGCTCTAAAGTGTGAGGTAATTGTCCTCAACGTGCCGAGGTAAGACGGTGTTGCGCCGAGGTGAGATAGTATCGCGCCGAGGTGGCACGGCATCGCGATGAGGTGGGATGATGTTACACCGGGGTGAGAGTCGATTGGAATCTTCCCGGCATTCGTCATCAAACCTCCTTAGACGTGGTGTTGCGTCTCGTGCGTCGACGATTTGGACGCTTTGGGACTTTTGCCACTGCCGTGATCTAGATGTAGCTTCGTGCTTTCCCTCGTTGCGCGGGGTTGATCTTTTTCCCCAGCTCGGCTCTAAGCTTTTTGCTGTTTTGCGAATTGGAGGAAATCTTGCTTATTATGCGCAAGATACTCCGTCAAATTCGTTCGATTGAATTTGAGATCGCCCTCTTCCTGGCTGTCATTATGGTCTTCTCTTTCCGGATAAAAGAGATTGCCTTGCTCATCCAACGGCTTGTGCTCAACATGTCCATCCGGAGTTTGGCCTTGTCATGTGTTCCTTCCCGGGTCGCCGGCGTGTTGCCGGGTTCAGATCTTGCGCTTGGCTTGCCTCGCCTTCGGGGATTTGCTACCGGTCTTGTCCGGTTTGCTGAATCTTCTTTTCCTTATTGGCGGCGGCAGCAGCGGCGGCATTTGATCGTGTTGGTCTTCCTGTCATGGCTGTAGTTTACCTAACTTTTGTTCAAAAATCACAAATTTTTTGTTCCCACAGAAGGCGCCAGTGATCGAACTTATTTTCTTAAGGTAGTTAATGCACATAGATAAGGAATTAATGAACACGAAAGCAAACGGAATATAAAGGGATTTACGTGGTTCGATCTATTGGAATAGATCTACGTCCACGGGCGGAAAGAGTATGGATCTTTATTGCTTGTATGAGTAGTGATTACCAAATTGTTCTCCCCTCTCAATCTATTCTAAATCCCTATTTATAGGTAATTACATGGAGTTTGACTATAATACAAAGTCTTCTCCTATTTGGACTCTGGCTTGATCCTCTTATTAGGGATAGACACCGGGCTTCTATGTCTCTCTTGAAGCTTGAGTTGTAGTCGATATAGGAGTCTTGATTGCCTTGGTGAAGAAGTTTCTCTTAGTTGGGCCGAGCTGCGTAGGCCGAGCTTAACTGTCGGAGCCCAATTATATTGAGCTTGATGCTTGGGCCTAGGAGCTAGGCCGTATCCTATCAAACACCATATTTAAATAAATGAACTATAGTAAAATACAAAAATGTAAAAGAAACTCAAGTACTCAACTTGAATTGTATTAATATACCAAAAAAATTACTCAAAACAATACAAACTAGATGATAGTTAGTAGATAATTGAGGGATTAAAATATAATAAATATGGGAAAAATTTAGATTAATACAAATTAATACTATATATTAAATATTAAGAAAAAATACCCGGACGGTCTCCGAGTCGAGTCCGTATGTGGCTCCGTCTCTGCCTACGGATTAATCATTTGACAATTTGTTAATTGGGATATCGTAATTTCAAATTTCACTACAAGAAACTAAACTGATTCAAGTTAAATTACTTTTTTAGAAGTCGCACTCATGCATTCAAAATTATTTCGGACATAATTTTGTTGCCATATATATATATATATATATATATATCATATGAAAACTAATTATTATGTGAAAACTGCAACTCATGCATTTTATGCATAAAATGATACATTTTTGTGTATAAAATGTTGCATATTAAAATATATTATTTTATATTATTTTTATGCATATAATGTATTATTATGAGAATGCAACATTTCATGCATAAAAATACAACAATTTTGTGCATAAAATGCAACATTTATGATAGGTTGCAGTTTTCACGTAATAATTAGTTTTCACCATAACGCATCCTTATATATATAATCAACATGAAATTTAAAAGCCGCACTACGAAAGATTTGAATTCGATATCTTTGGTTCCGAATATTAATCTTTATTGCTAGGCCAACACACGCGATATAACTATTTGTTAATACGGGTGAATGGAGCATAAGAATAGTGCAATATTTACTAAGTTCTAATTATTATTCCCTCTGTCTCAAGTACTAAAATATATTTCTTTTCGGCACGGAACTTAAGACGAGAGTGTATAGTGTGTAAAGTGTAATGTGTGTATAGATGTGATGTGGTTTATATATTTAGATATATTTTTAAACTAGAGTATCATATATACATAAAAACATATCCATATTTGATCTTAAATGAAAGATCACCTTTAATTTGGTATAAAAATTATAAAAATCGAATAACAAATGAGAAAGTTATGATAGTTTAAACTTTTAGGATTTAAGTTATATTGGGATACGTGCTGAGAGGTGAGTGTATGATGAGATTTAATTAGATAATGTTAAGTATAATAAGGAATTTACTAATTATACTATTAATTAGCTAATTATTTTCTAAAAAGGAAATGTGTCAGAATACTTGAGACGACTCAATAAAAAAAGGGTGTCAGAATACTTGAGACGGAGGGAGTATAAGATAAAAACGATCATTATTTTAAAAAAAATCCCTCAAGTGAACCGAATCCACCCCGCCATATGAATGGAGAATTAAAAAAATTAAAATAAATCCACCGGAATGTGCAAAATTCTGCTGAAATTTAAGTCTTAAAAAAATCAAGCTGTATTTTTAAAGCAATGCTCTCGTATCTACCGTGATCAACTTAATGTGTCCACAGATGATTTGTAAGTGTCACGCTAATAAAGTTTTTTTATTTATGATTTATTTTTTATTTTGTAGAGTTTAATTTTTTTTGTAAAATTTATTTTTATAAGGTATATATATAATAATTACTCTTTAACTCATTAAATATGAGCACAGTAGGTAGGAGCACTTCTTGTGTATTTTAATAGATTAAACCTATTCCTTCTCTCTCTCGTAGAACACAAGTGAGATATCATATTAGTTTGTTGATGCTTTGTTTTGTTTTAATCCAACTGAGTGACGAAGTTGTTTCATCACAAAACAAAAAACAAAATCCAACAAACACACGAGCCAGATCCATGACGTGTTTTTTTTGTTGTTTTTGTTGTTTTTATTTTGTGATAATACATATAAATGTCCATCAAAGTTAACAAATGTCAAATAATGTCCAAAAAGATAAAAAATACAAATTATGTCAAATTATGTGCTTATGTTGATTTTTTGGACAAAAATACCATTTTTATTTTAAATGAAAAGAAGCTTTCTCTTCACTTTGAATTTTCCAAATCTGAAAACCCTACCCACCGTCTCCTTCTCAAATCCTCTCCCTCTTCTTCCCCTACCCATTGCCTCTTTCTGCCATGACGGCGACGACGGAGACTCGTCGGCGGCAAGCTTCAGGCAGACGTTCAGCGGTGATGAAACGGCGCCATTCTTCAGCTCTCTCGGAGCCCGTCCGCTCCCGTTCTCTCATAGGCAACGCCCTGCTCTTTGCTGCTGCTAGCCGTCGACTCCAGGTCAAGGTTGCAGCTGGGTGCGGCGAGATCAAAGGCGCAGTGGAAAGCCGTCCTCAGAACCCGCAAGTCCTCCTCCCGTCTTCCGTCTGACGACCTCAGATCCGGTGGCTCAGATCTGTCGACGGCATCTCAGATCTCGGTGCACACCATGCGTTCGATGATTTGCTTGTTCCACCTCCTTTTTGTTTTTCTTGTCAGCAATTCATGTATTTTTTTTTGCGTATTTTTGCATATTTTTGTGAATATACGATTTTCTGTTAGATTTCTTATTTTGCAGATGGTACTAATGGGACTATTCGGTGATAATAGTCTCATTAGTCCTATTTCTGATTTAGGGTTTTGCCTTTAGATTGGTTGTTACAGTTGGTTTAGGCTTCCTCTTGTTCATAATCATGTATTTTTTTTAATGAAAATCATGCTTGAAATGTTGATTTTATGGACTGGAATGAATTGCTGAAGTTGAGACTAATGGAACTATTCGGCGCCAATAGTCTCATTAGTCATATTTCTGATTTAGGGTTTTTGCCTCTAGAATGTGACTATTCGGTGCCAATAGCCTCATTAGTCCTATTATATGTACTGCATTGAGGAGTTGCAGGTGGGCCTAATGAGACTATTTGGTGTCAATAGTCTCATTAGTCCTATGTACTGGATTGAGGAGTTACAGTTGGGCCTAATGGGACTATTTGATGCCAATAGTCCCATTAGTCCTATTATATGTACTGGTTTGAGGAGTTGCAGTTGGGCCTAATGGGACTATTTGGTGCCAATAGTCTCATTAGTCCCATTTCTAAAAATGTCAGAAATTAAAAAAAAATGTAAAATTTGAAAAAAAAATAAAAAAAAACGTAAAAAATCGTAAAAAAACTTCAGAAAAAAGAAAACAAAAAGTCAAAAAATCAGTCAAAGTCAACTCATTAAGGGTATTTTGGTCCAAAATGACATAATTTGTATTTTTTATCTTCTTGCTTATTATTTGACATTTGTTAACTTTTATAGACATTTAAAAATTGCCTCTTTTATTTTTGTGTTTTTTTTTCATCACGTGTTTCTTGCCTATAGGTAAACTTGGGCAAATGATTTGTTTATATCCCCTACAAATGAGCAAAATAACTAAATAAATCATGCTTAGTGTAATTAAAAGACGGGACTAAAAAATTTATTGTCTTAATTATTTTTCTACTCCAAAACCGTGGAAAATACTACGTATATTCAATAGTGAGAGACTCCGCGTACCCGAATTCATGTACACGTAGATATATTTTAAAAAATATATAAATATGCTGTCAAATATTCAAAATAAATAGAAATGAACGTTTTATGAATTTTATTCATGTGTACATGTGAAAATGTGATACACTTTAAACAAAAATAAAGATAAAAATAATAGAGTAACGGTACAGTGCTATAATTAATTATGACAGCCCACATCGAATACGTAAGGGATGTCAATACAGTATAAGTATGGGCCCAATAAATTCTTTACCAACTTGGATTAACCATATTAGCAAAACGCAGACGAACGCCAAGTACGGAGTAGTTGCTAACGGGCCCTGTGCCACCATAGCGTAACAGGCTCCCACCCTGTGGGCCCGGGGCGTTACACTTAATGTGCAGACGGATGACGTGAAAATACTATAAATAAAGAAACTAATTTAAATATATAATCTAAATACTAAACTTACAAAAAAAACCCTACTAAAAAAACTCAACACTAAATGGAAAGAATTAACGACGTTGCATTACTACATCAACGGTGGACATATTAAGTATGTTCACTGTAAAACACTAAATGGAAAGAATTAACGACATTGCATTACTACATCAGCGATAGACACATTAAGTATGTTCACCGTAAGTAGAATAACGTTTCTGGAAATAATAATGAATATGATCTCACAATCAATATATAATTCCATAACGGATTCGGAACACCACAACGATCCATGCGTTTACGTGACGTCCCCTACATCCTCTATTCCTATTTATCTAAAATTTTCAATAAACATAATATAAAATCATATTTTATTTTCCTAATTACACGCTATTCCTAATATTTTAATTTTTCTAATCTAACTACACGTGTAATCCTAATTACACACTAACATTTTGTATTCCTTTTTAGTTCGTATTAGATTAGATGATGTATCTCAATTAAGATATGAGAATAATCCTATATTATACAATAATGTTCAATTCTCATAATTAAAATTTTAAATTTTATATACTATAATATAAATAGATATAATAATTAATATATTAATATGTATAAATAATAATTAATATGTATAAATATATAGATTTTAGATAAATAAGAATGGAGGTCGTAGAAGACGCCATGTAGGCGCGTAGATCATTGTGGTGCTAACATTAAGTACTAAGTATATATATATATATATATAATTGTATATATATATATAATCAAAATATAAATAGAATATAAAACTAAATATAAGATAAATATGAATAAAAGAAGATTGAATTTATAGGAATTCATTTGTATAAATATATAGATTTGAGTGTTGATGAAATGGGAGTCGAGATTGAATTTCCTGTATAAGAAATACAATATGAAAATAAATGGAGTATATATGTATAAATATTAATTAATTAATTCGTATAAATATATAGATTTTAATGTAAATTGATGAAATGGGAGTCAAAATTGAGTTTCATCTATAACAAATACAATATGAAAATAAATGGAATATATATGTATAACTAATAGTAGTAATTAATATGTATGATAATATAGATTTTAGATGAATATGAATTTAAAAAAACATAGCTAAGAATATACACAATCACATACAAATAGAAGGAAAATTCTCTACCACAAATCTAAATTCCTTCAAAATGAAAGCCAAGAGATTAGCAAGACAAGTATTATTAGTAGCAGACTTCTCCACCAGAGGTCTATGGGTCACATTCTTTAACATATTGTATGGGGATTTTAATAGATGCACAGCCTAATAAAATATGGGTGGTATATCCGCAGAAATTTTAGAACAATCTAATAGTATTATTGTTGATATTTGATGATATTTATCAAAATCACACTTAGCTTTATTTTACTCTCTTTAGAGTTTTAGGTTAGTTGAGACAACCTGCCCTGTCTCATACAGGTCAGCTATATTATCTGTATGTAACATGTTGATCACCATTGTAAAGGTAAGATCGTGTTAGACGGTCTGTCCTATAGAGATCAACCAAACCTGTTGTTCCATTAGTCAACCTGTTGTAAAAGTCCAGCTGCACTGCCTTGAAGATCCCAAGATCGCTGGAGCCCTACAAACCGAAGGTCAAACAGATTCACCTTCATGGATCAGGACGACCTGTCCTCTGGTACCTGTTGCCAGCTAGGACGAATTCTCCCAACGGCTAGGCCTCTCTGCCATCACTGACACCTCCAATGACTAGAATTCAAATTCGAAGCCTATAAATACTTCAAGCCTCATTCCAGAATTTTTACGGGAAATTGAATATCAAAGCCAAAACTTTGCAGAAATCTCTGTAGCTCAAAGCTCAACTTAGCACTCGAAACAATACTATTTCCCAAGTGTTAAGTCCTCAAGAATTCTGATTCTGGAATTTAAGTTATTGAGCAATCACTGCTGCTCAAGAACACCATAGATTTCAATACACTAAAGTCTGTAAACAATTGAAGTGTAGAAGAAGTCTAAAATAGTTTCTCCATTGTTAAGTCTAGCATAGCTTAGCAATTTGTGGAAAGGTAAGATCAGTAAGAAGGTTGTAAGGGTCACAACCCAGAGCTCGTGCTCAGCCCAAGTCTAAAGATTGACAAAAGTTGAGGCTGATACTCAGCCAGTATAAATAAGAGAGAGGTAAATCCAAGTTTAAGGGATTTTCATATACGACGGTATCTGACGTGGACGTAGGGGTGTTTCCCAAACCACAATAAAAATTGACTGTCTCGCTCTCTCATTCTATCTACTCTTTATATTCAGTCAATCTCTCTTTTCTTACTAACCTTCATAACTCAATCTGCATTCTTGTTGTAAATCTTACTGCCAAACCTACGTGCTTTGAAAGAAAAGATTTTCTAAGAGTAGCCAAACTCACTCACTGACTTCCGCACTGCACAAACAATCTGTTGGCACAACTGTGAACCTGTTCCAGCTCAACAGTCATCTCTCTCTGACACTAGTTGACCTGACAAGTCAATCTGATAGTAGATTTATTTTTAAAAGGTAAACTGTGGCATTTGGTGTATTCCCCCCTATACACCAAAATACTCTTTTTGGGACCAACAATTATACAATAATAATCACCATCACACGGTTAATTAATGTAATATTATTATGAGTGATGCTATTCGGTCATAATGTGTATGGTCATAATTAACATTAATATGGAATAATTCATGTATTTATGCTAATTTTTTTTAGATTTTATGAGAAAATTCAAAAAAGTAGTATTTTATGTATATTTAACAAATTAGCTCTTTAATTTATTTGATGATCGTGACTATTTTAAAGAATATGTTGCTTTTTTTATTTAAGAGAAGATATATTTAATTATTGGGGAGAAGAAATATTTTTATATTCAAATTTAAAAGTAAATAAGAATAATCTCTTATAAACATTTAAATATTGATCATAACTTTTAATTTATTAATTTTTAACTTATCTATAATAAGAAAAAGACATTGTGTGACCGGCCATATTATGACATAATATAATTATTGTATTATTATTACCATGCAAAACTTACATACTACCTCCATCTCATTTATTTAGTCTCATTTACTATTTGGCACGTATTTCCACCGAAACCTAGTACGAGTTTTAAAATATAATTTTATAATATCGTTTTTTTTACGGGATACTATGACACTCATAGTATCCCGTAAAAAAAATGATACTACAAAATTATATTTTAAAACTCGTACTAGGTTTCGGTGGAAATACGTGCATAAAGCAAATGAGACTAAATAAATGAGATGGAGGTAGTATTATATACATACATATCTACTTGGATTTTAAGAATCTACTTCTATATCTACTTGTATTTTAAGAATTTACTTCTATTTGGTATCTAATTATGATAATCTTTATATATACGTCTATACCCACTGATTCTAATTTCGTCAACATCTACTCTTCGCTTGAATCACAACCTCCTCCCCTCTCTCAAATCATTATTCGTTGTCTATTTTATAATCTGTGAAGATAATTTAGCTAGACCTACCAGATCATTTTGTGTCCAATTTATTGTCAAATGTCTTTAGTTAAAAACATTCCATATTTTTTTTGTTCAAAAATTTGAGAATCATGAAAATCGATACACACATAAAAAATCGTAAACTTCTTAGCCAACGAGCCACCTTAAATTCGAGTACAGGTTAGGATCAAAATATTTTAACTCAAAAATAATTTAGCTTGATCGACTGAACCGAAAATAGCTTGAACCCGATAGGAAAATCGAATGAGTTATCTGATGTTATATGCTATACATACCAAAAATATTTCAAAAACTTCTTGGCCAATGTGCCACCTGAAAATTGAAACAGAATTATAGCCAAAATATTTTGACATGAAGATAATTTAGCTTGACATACCCGAAGGTTTTGTATCTAATATATTGTCAAGTCTCTTTAGTTAAAAATATGGCATTTACAAAAATCTGACAATCATAGAATTCGGTACACACACACATGCACACAAATCATAAACTTCTTGGCCAATGAGCCACCTGCAACTCGATATAGGATTATGGCCAAAATATTTTTAACTCAAAAATAATTAACATGATCGAATGAATCAAAGGTTTTCAGGTAACCCGGCCCATTGCCTAATAAAAATTTGACATTCTTTTAGCATGTTTCGATAACTATGAATATCAATTTTTTGTAACAAAATAATACTACTACTCCGTATATAATATTTTTTGAGGTGGCCTGTTGACCAATAAATATATATTGGACCTAACACTACTTCGATTTTGAGGTGGCCTGTTTGCCAAAAAGTTTTTGAAATGTATAGATAACTATTCTTTTAGTATGTATCAATAACTATAATTGTCAAATTTGTAACAAACAAAATATATTTTAATTTAATAAATTTGACAATATCTTGGAGATATTTTAGGGAGATTTAAGGTGGCTTGGAGATATCTTGGAGTTCTTGGGAGCTTGGTGTACTAACAACTAATCTAACATCTAACATTTGTCCGATAAAAAATAATAATAATAAATAAATAAATAAATTTGACAATATATTAAATAAAAAATCGATTTTGAGTTGGCCCGTTGGCGAATAAGTTTCCCTAACACTATTTCGATTTTGAGATGGTTCATTGGTCAATAAGTTTTTGAATTTTTTTACCCTAAGACTATTTCGATTTTGAGGTGGCCCAGTGGCCAAAAAGTTTGAAATGCTCTTAGTATATATCGATAAACATGTTTTTTTTTTTTTAAATTATTAGACTCAAGTTCAATTTTGATATTTTTGAAATTCTTTTAGTATGTATCGATAGCTATAATTGTCAATTTTTTTGCAACAAAAATATATTTTTAATTTCAAACACTTGACAATATATTATGCACAAAATCGATTTTGAGGTGGCCCGTTAACCAATAAATTTTTAGAATTCTTAAGTATAATTGTTTGGGTTATTTTTTTTGTTTTTTTTTAATTTTTATTTAGTGAAAAGTGAGTGGATGATGAAATTTAATTATAGAAAGTTAAGTGTAATAAGAGATTTACTAATTGTACCATTTAAGATTTAATTATTTTCCAAAAAAAGGGTCAATCATATTGAGACGACCAATAAGGAAAATAGGTCAATCATAGTGATACGAAGGGAGTATTAGACACAGAACCAATTTTGAGGTGTCTCTTTGGCCAATATATTTTTAAAATTATTTTAGTATGTATCAATACTTATAATTGTCAAATTTTTGTAAAGGAAAATATATTATTTAACATTTTATTTATAAAATATATTATAAAATGATTAGTAATACCCGTCGAAATTCGATCGGATACAAACTAGTTAAATTAAAAGCGAATATTTTGGATATAGGACGCTTTCTGTATTTTATTTACGAAATGTTAATTACGCAGTAAGAGGGAACCTATATTCAATTAATAATCCGA
Organism: Mentha longifolia; assembly: GCA_001642375.2. Lineage (NCBI taxonomy): Eukaryota > Viridiplantae > Streptophyta > Magnoliopsida > Lamiales > Lamiaceae > Mentha > Mentha longifolia. The sequence goes on from CM038116.1 coordinate 9,167,347, forward strand.
TTTGGTACTTATTAGTTATTAATCTAATAAGAGGTTTTATCTTAGAGTAGATTATCCTTCTCGTTAATTTAATCCTTTATTATGATTTTTCTTTTCACATAGGTAGACTATACATATAAAACATAATAGTAGTTGCAATGCTTATATGAGTTCACATTGGCGTATAGTATATATTTTTTTTAAACTTTTTTTAATATTTAGATAATTTGAAAATAGTCTTGATTGAGATCAGTACCGATTCTTATCTGTCTACAATTATTTATATATAAACTGCTCGATACTAGTGCTTTTTTATCCCAATTGATCTCTTCAACCAATTATTTTTCATGGTTTGATTAAGATCAATATCCTCAAGATTCACAATAAAACTTTATCATATCAAATCTTGTGCAATATTCCGTTATTATTTATTGGTGTACTTTTCAGTGGCCCACTATTTACACTTTTGTTTTTCTCTTAGGCTTACCAATTAATTTACGTGGCAGCATTAGTACCAAGTTAAATAAATATCATCTCATCTAAAAAAAAAACTTAAGTTGATAGGGATGACTATTAGTTTAATGATTGAGTGTTAACGTTTTCTAGGGAAATAAAAAGTAAGATTTTCTAATATGAAGTCCATTTGATCCTATCCATTTTGTTGGATACATTGCAAAGTAGGACAAGCTACGAAGTATGCAAGTCATAAAAGGGGGAAACAAGTCATAAAAGGGAGGAAAACCCCATAAAATTCGTGTTATATATATATATATATATATATATATAGAGTTTGGTTCATATAGATTTAAGTTCTAGTGTGAGAAGTGCGAATTATGCTTAAAGCTATACAGAATCATGCTTATAGTGCATTTTGTGCTTATAAGCATAAAATAAGCCATAAGCATAATTTTGTACCAGAAGCATGATTATGTATAGCTGTAAGCATGATTTTATATAGTTTTAAGCATAATTCGCACTTCTCACACTATGATTTATTTGCATATGAACCATTCTCTATATATATATATATATGAGGTGATGTGCTACTCTCTCTATGGTGGTCAACTTTGAGGGCACCTTCGTCGTTTTATCACTTTTGCATTATTTTGTTCGATTTTAACAATTATTTTATATTCTAATACTTTAGAAATTAGTATAGAAATTATAAAATCAAAAAATCAAAGCTCGATTTAATTTTTTTTATTTTTTAACTTAAAAAGACTAATTATTTATATATATATTTTAATTGTATGATTTCGATATTAATTTCTAAAGTATTAGAATATAAAATAATTGTTAAAATCAAACAAAGTAATGCCAAAGTAATAAAATAACGAATGTGCCTACGAAATTGACCACCATAGAGGGAGTAACATATCACCTCTTATATATATATATATATATATATATATATATATACACAAAGGTATATACTCCTTCTGTCCCAATCCACTTGACCTGTTTTTTATTCAAATGTGTAGTATAAATTAATAAAACGGGCTAAGTTGAGTGGGACTGAAGGAGTATAAGATAAGAGAAACGTAACAAGATTGCTCGCAGTATAGTATGTGCTTTTCTTTAGTGTTGAAAATTACATTTGGAACAAAAATTGATCGTAAATATTCGGATACACTAGTGGACTGATTATTCGGAAGTTGTGCAATTTGAGAAGATTCACATACATGCCAAATTAAACCTTAATATTGACCAATCTCATTAAATTCCACAAGCATATTGGTTTGTGTGAATTTTTTTAACCACGAATTAAATTCCATCAAATTTTATAATTGACAAAATAAATTGCGGAACACTAATAAGCAATGAAATCAAATCTTAAAAGAAGTTATAAAACCTCGTAACCCTCTTGTTAAATATTGAAACTAATATTGAAACTAGGGGTCCATATTTCGGATATTAATTAAAATATGAAAACGAATTCATGCATAATTTTATTTTATTTTTTTTTCTTATTTATTTATTTATTTTTTTCAATAAAACAATTTCAAATACTATAGGAAAGGGTGGGCTTGCTTTAGTGCCAGCGTTGAGTGAAGCATGGGTAGCAAATAGACAGCAAAATATTTAAATTTCATTAGATTCATAATCAAAGGGACCCCGCAAAGCATAAGGTACAACCCTATTTAAGCGCACGCGTGGTGTAAATTGTCAAGCATCATCACCTCATTATTAACTCAAAACTAGGCCCCTCCATTTCCCACTTTCTTTCTTTCTTTCTTTTCTTGTTTTTTCTCCACCCTCTATTCATTCTCTTCTCGTCATACATTAATCATCATCTTCATTTCAAGTGACAAAAAATCGTATAATTATTTTGATGACGTGCATTTTTCACATATATGCAGAAAATGTACCATCTTTAAAGGAATATAAAGATTACATGATAGACAAATAATATGAATATAAAACTTTCTCAGTGTATAAAATGCAGTGTAGAATTCCAACATATAGCCTCCCATGTATGGATGACAATAAGCCGAATCTGGACCAAATGTTTTTACGTCTAAATTTATATTCATATATTTTTTTTATGTTCACATCTGATCCAAATCCATTGAGTTCAAAAAATAAAATATAAGTATAAATTCATAAGATCCACATGTCTACACATTTAGACTTGATTCCATAATTTTTAGAGCTAAAATAAATTATCTATACCTATATAAAAAAGAGCTTGTGGCAAAATGTACATCGTCTAAAATATCCTTATATTAGATTTTTAATTAAAGGTAATGATGTAATCTAATATATCATGATAAATCTCAAATTAAAGGTAATAATATCTACAAGAATTCATTACAAATTAAAACACCTATAATTGATTACCATATTTAAGAGTCTATTTTCTATAACTACTTTATGGTATCGGCAAAAAATATATATATTCACAGATTATACTATACAAAACATTCAAAGGAAAAAATATTTATATTCACAAATTATATACTATACAAAATATGGCTTGTGGCGAAATGTACACTGCTTAAAATATCATTATATTAGATTTTTAATTAAGGGTAATAATGTAATCTAATATATCATGATAGATCTCAAATTAAAGGTAATAATATCTACAAGAATTCATTACAAATTAAAACACCTATAATTGAATACCATATTTAAGAGTCTATTTTCTATAACTACTTTATGGTATCGGCAAAAAATATATATATTCACAAATTATACTATACAAAACATTCAAAGGTAAAAATATTTATATTCACAAATTACACTATACAAAATATTCAAAGGAAAATAGCTTATACGTTTAAAATATACTATTTAGGAAAGTACATTTAATTTCTTGAAATTAATAATATTCAATAGTTAAAGTGAAAGAAATCTTACCGATTATGATACTTTATTAAAAAGTGCACAACCATATCACATTGCTTATTATTATTATTATTATTATTATTATTATTATTATTATTATTATTATTATTATTATTATTATTATTAGTAGTAGTAGTAGTAGTAGTAGTAGGAGGAGGAGGAGGAGGAGGAGTATTGTTGTTGCTATCACATATTTAAGTTTATACATATTAAATACAGGTATTAAATTATATTGAAGTAAAACTTTTAAGTAATACAAATATACTGTACTTATTAAGAACCATAGTATTTCTAAAGTATTCAACTTGGACAAAAATGAGAGATAAGAAACACTTTTTTCTTTTATGATTCTAAAAGGATTTAAATACTAACATGAAAGTTAACTATATACATCACTAGAAACGCTCCCATACCCATCGTTGGCACATTAAATATGCCTACCGCTTATGTGGCAATGTCACGTCATTAATTTTTTTCATTTAGGGTTGAGTTTTTTTTAGTAGGGTTTGGTTTTTTTTTTTTTTTTTTTTTTTTTTTGTAGGATTTAGTAATTATAGTATATATTTAAATTAATTTCCTTATTTATCGTATAGCCACGTCACCGGTGGACACATTAAGTATGCCCACCGTGGACATTGGAGCATTCCTCTATACGTCACATAGCATTTTAATCTTCCAATGCCGCCAAACATAGCATGATTTTGGTCATGATACAATTAGTTTGCATAAATTAATTATGATTTTTTTTAATCAGGCAAACACAATATTCACACACCCACACACGAATCTGGAGTGACTCTTACTTTAGCGCATGCATAGTAATACATTAAGAAAAAAGATATTACTCCTATATTATCTAAACACTTTAGATATTTCTTTCAAATAATACATCCAACATCTATAGCATCTCACAATCACTTATTTGAAAAATTTTGGGAAATTAATTTATAAACTCATTTAGAAAATTCTGCCTATTAGGAATAATATTAATTCCATCTTAGAATAAGTCGCCTCGCTAAAATTGTTAGGATTATATGCACAAAAAATGATATACGAATCAAGGGATTGATAAAGAAATACATTAGTATATTCATATACATTAATATTTTAGCTAGAGTACAAAAGTTGCTATAATTATTTTAAATTCTATACATTTTTCTTTCAATACTTGGTAAAAATTAAAATAAAGATGAATATTTAGGAAATATGCTTATTGAATTCTCAATATTTTACGAAATTATTTATTTAGTTTATACAAATATGTGTTGAAACAATGCTTTATTTTTATGTTTATACGGGGGTCAAAATTATTTTTGTGAATTATATGGGCCCGCTGGGCTAGCCCAAAACCGAAAGAAAAATGGTTATAGTTTTTACTTGATTTCATGCCTTTCATGCTTGGTATCTATTCATTATTTTATTTTTACGCTTAACAAATTAATAATTCATTGAATATCTATCTTTGTTTTATTTTTATATAAAAAAAAGTATAAAATGTAACATATTCATTGTGTAATTTGATATATAATATATTTATATACGCATAAGATAATGTAGATGAGATAAACTTTGCCTTGTACTGCCTCCGGTCTTTTCAAGTTGATACACTTTTTTTCAGCATTTTTTTCAAGCATTTTCGAGCGTCTTGATGATAAGTTTTAAAATAACATTTTAAAGAATTTTTTCTATTACGTTTGAATATAGTAAATATATCATATTTCAAATATGGAACGAGTATATATATATATATATATATATATATATATATATATTATATAGCTGGTATACAATTTAACTTAAAGACCCTAATGTAAATCAGATTTTATATTATCATCATTATCATTATCACTATCATTATATTTATATTTATTACAAAGTAACGTCATACATGCGAATTTCACTACAATTAAAATTCTAAACAAATTGATCACTTTTCAAGTTGTCTTAAGAAAAAATGCACGATAACTCCCAAAATAAACGGTGATAATATAAGGAATTAAAATTATTTGAAATACAAAAATATTAAGAAGAACAGAAAAATCTAATATAGAGTTGCAACATGATGAAGGGCAAGAAAAAGGGAAAGAAGAATAATTAAAAAAAAGTTTGAAAATTGTACTTATATTCTTGGTGATGATGATGAGACATTGGACAAGTTTATCTCAAAAAGCAAATGGAAAAAATGATCAACATCCATCAAAATCAAACAAAAAAATATCTAATGTGAATATAGATTTATATTTCAAAATATTTATACTTATTAACAATAGCATTTTTTTAATAAAACAACAAAACATAAATGGTTACAGTTTTTACTTGATTTCATTTTTATGTCTTTCATGCTTGGTATCTACTTATTATTTTACTTTTACGTTTAGCAAATTAATAATTCATTGAATATATTCTATTTTTTATAAAAAAAGTATAAAACTCACGTATTCACATGCAACGCACGTGTTATTTGCTAGTATAAATAAAAAAAATCAATTAGAATACCATCGAAATTATCTACGTTTCTATCATCGTTAGAGAATATATCATATTGTCTTTATGTCATCAAAAAATATTTTAATCATCCAAAATAATTAATATACAAAGATAGAGAAGGTGCGAGACTAAACATGTGATTATGCTGGATAGAATTAGTCAATCCACCATTATCCCACTTAATCATGCATGCACAAGACTAAATACCGAACAAAATCTATCCAACGTAACATGTATCCAACCTAACATGTCATGAGATAAGTATAGTATAGTTAGGCCAACCAAATATCGCAGGAGATACATCAAAAAGCTATACATTTTTTTTTTTAACTTAGAAACACAACACACCCACACACAAAAAAAAAAAAAGAAAAAAAGAAAAAAAGAGGCAAATAAGTATAATTTCAAGAACCGTTGATCAACACACTAAAAGCCCTTATCCACAAAGAAAGTCAACAAAGTTTCATTTCATGAAGATTTTATCAACGTATATACTATTTGTAACAGATTTTGTAAAGAAAACATGCATGGTGCGCTTTAGCTAAGATTTGTTGTGTCACATCCTTTTACAACTTATCATAAGCACCGTCGAATGAGTTGTGAGGAAAGATCTACTCAAAGATTTGAGGACTTTAGCATTTTGGATGTGAATCAATGCATACTGGATGATGATGTGCATTTTTTGATTTGATCATCATCTCATCTTTATCATCCCTTCCCTTTACCCCATGGCCCACAATGATTGGTTGGTGAGCCTATAACGTAGGATATAAAGACACTATTAATCCTCTATATAGGCTAGGCTGAGGTAACCATGTGGTGAAATAGTTCTATAAAGTTCATCATATCTCTACATTGTAAACCCCAAATATTTCTTTTTATGAAAGGACATATAAAAGGTTATGCATATTATACAAATATTATAGTACTCAATTTCCGCTTATGTTACATTTAATTGCTTAGCATTTGAAAATCTATGTTATACTCCATTGAGTACTATAATCCATCCGAGTCTTCGTCCAGCCCATCTTGACATATTTTTAAGTTGAAATTTGAGTGAAAGAAAAGTAGAATTCTTTTTATGTAAAATTTTGAGTGAAATTTGGTAAAAGTTGAGATTCCATTGTTTGCAAAAATGATCTTTTGTTTACGAATGAAATTATGAATGGGAAGCAAATTTACATGAGCAAAACATTGGCCTTTTGAATGAAATGGAAGCTAGTTGAGAAGAGTCTATATTATTCTAATTTGACCTAAAGAATGCATGATTTGACTTGCGCCTAAGCTAAGAATAAGATACTAACATGGATTACACTTTCTTGAATGAATTCGTTTGAGGGGAATTTCATTTACGTCTAATCACTTTATCCACCAATTTCTACACACAAAATACTAATTTCTCCTTAGAAAAAGAAATGAAAGATCTGTAACAGTTCCATATCAAATATTGGTCAAGTAAATTTCACCAAATGTAAAAAATATAACCTCTTCTCTAACAAAAACTAGAGCATTTCAATCCACTTATGATAGATCAAGAATCATTAAACCATCACTAAAACATTATCAATTCCAAACCCCAATTCTAAAGAAGAAGAAAAATAAAATCTCCAAACAGAAAACACTTCAGTTCCAAGAAGAGTCGGAATTCTTGAATGCAGGCAAAGAGGCACGTGCCCTAAATTTGGTAGAAACCTCATGAATTGTATCTTGAATTCCCATGAATGCCACTAGAAACTCTGCTGCATCGCTCTGACTCAGCACCTTCTTCACTATCATCTCCAACGCCTTAATCCTACAATAATTTAAATATATAATTAAAATTATTCTTCAAAAAATAATAATAATAATTAAAAAAATAAATAAAAATAATACGGAGTAATAATGAATTAGTACCTGAGATTCTGGGCCTTGACGATGACGCGGTGGATCTTCTTGAACTCGGACCGGACGCGGGCCAGGCCCGGCCCAGTCGAGTCGTTGCGGAGCGGGCCGAAGGGGAGGTGGAGGACGCAGTTGGACTGGGCCTCCGTCATCTCCTCGTCGATGACGGCCTCCTCGTTGCGCATGTCGTTGATGAGAAGGGAGAGGGCCCGTTCCACGCCGATCGGGTCCCACACGCCCAGGGGGCGGGCGACGGAGCGGAGGAGGTCGAGGACGGCGGAGGGCCGCCAGTCGCCGAGCCAGGACACGGCGGCGAGCTCTTGGGGCGGGGCCCACCTGGGCATGAGGAGCTCGGCCACCTCGGACATCCTCGTTGGGCCCGATGCCCGTCCATAGTGGGCCTTGAAGCGGCCCAATTGCTCGTCGATCAGCTTCTGCATGGCCCACCTCGCCTTGAGCTGCTTCTTCAGCTTCGCCGCTCCCGCCCTCTGCTCCTGCCTCCACGCCCCGTATTTCTCGCCGGAGAACTCTTCATCTAGAGAGAGAGAGAGAGAAATAAAAAATTGAAACTCGAAGGGAAATTGAAGAAAATTTGACGATTAAATGTTGAGGCAATGATCGGATTTCAAGAATTGATCTTAGAACATGAGAAATCAACGTAGTTTTGGGAAATTTTATTCGCATTTTCAAGAATCGATCGATCAAGAGAGAGAGAGAGAGAGAGTACGTGTTTTCTTGAAATCTCGCCTATGGAGGGAGATGCAGGAGAGTTGTCTGGTTAGGGATTCAGAATCTCTGAAGGATTTGGCTTCTTCATCTTCATCGTCTTCAACAAACTGTCTCCTGCGCAAAAACCAATTCATTTCTCTCACTTATCTTCTACAACACCAGAGCAAAGAAAGTATGAATAAACTGCAGGGAATTTCAGAAAGTTTACAGCAGGGGTTGAGACGCAGTTCTCCTCATTTTCTCTCTTCTCTTCTCTTCTTCACCCAATCACCAGATTGAAAGAATTCAAACCAAATTTTCCTCAAGAAACTGATCCATCTTGAAATGCCGAGCGCCTTTTATATACCCATCCACGCATGGCGGTTATATTCTTTTTAAAAAAAAAAATTAATAATAATTATATTGATAGAAGTTAAAATATATAATAAGCTATATACCATTTCACTTCAAAGCATCCATCAAAATACAATTACACTGTACAATATATATACACAACACAGAAAGACAAAAATCATCGAGAATTCGAGATGGGTGTTCCTTCTTTAAAGATCATGTTAGCAACTTTTGGCGGGAGCCATGCTGGGTTTCCGGCATTCTGGCTCTCTTGATTGTTGCTTTCGATCTTCTTCCGATTCCTTCGGTGTCTTTGCAGCCCCCCGACTACGTTTCTTCCCACGAAGCACCAGCCTTTGTAGCTGTGAGTATACTGAATGCGATTGTTAGAGGTCTCACTGCCCAGTGATAATCTTCGGCTAGTTCATACTTGTCCACGATACTAGGACACGACTCGAAAGAGACGCCCTCCACTTCCTCGGGATTAGCCAAGAAAGAAGCGTGGTCTTCTCCAAGAACGAATCTTCCTGGGAATTTAACCTCCAAGCACCCGTTTGGAAGGACGCGAGAGATCTTTCCACTGGCGAAAGACGCTCCCCTTTTATGAGGCCACTCGAATTGGGGAGTGGTGATATCACCCTTCAACCTCACAAACTGCCCCACGAGAAACGGCTCCGCTACTTTTAATTCGGAGTAATGTCCTCTCCAAAGAGTTTCCAGCCCCAAAAACCCGGCAAGTGCAGTTCCATCACGATGAACGTGGTGCAAAATTCCAAGAGATGCATGGTGTTCGTTTTCCTTGATCAGTTGCACCCAATCTCCTGATGCGAAACCAAAGGTGACCCTCTCAAGAGTTAAAGCATTCAACCTAAGGTGATTGTTCATGTTAGGGATTTGGACCAGTACGAATGCATCCCTTTCGCCATCCTTCTCTAGTCCAACCACAACTGCTTCCTTCACAACCAGACTCATAGGCTTGCACGTGTTCAGATCCTTTCTTGAACGCACTGCATCACCAATCTGAAGGACATCTTTCGAGACGAACCATGTACTGTAGCCAGTGCAGTTTGGCTTATTCACAGTCAGATTGCTCCCATGGTTACTCCATGACCCATCACTGTAAACAGCTTTCCTCGAACTGCAAGTCCAAATTTCTGGTTTGAGAGACTCTAAAGATATAGAAAACTATGTGAAAACACTCAATTGAGAGAGAGAGACAGAAAGGAACCTTTCAAATGCTTGTAAAATGTCTGACATAAGTGGTCGGTTTCGAAAATCGTTCTCAAAACAGCCCTTCAGGACATCTTCTACTGCAGGAGGAAGACCACACGGAATTGGGGGCTTCTCTTGCCGAAAGACAACTGCATGGTGCATCTCCTCTGGGGACATTCCGAACCACGGTGGAGTACCGGTCAGCATTTCAATAATGCTACAGGCAAATCCCCAGGAATCGGTCTCATAGGAAATCGGACCTCTCACTCCAGGTTGCCATTGTTCAGGTGCCATGTAATTTCCCAGTCTTACAGCTAGTTGAGGATCACGCCAAGGAATCCCACGAAGTAAGTAAGAGATACCGAAGTCCCCAAGGACAATGTGGTCACGTTCATCAAGAAGGAAATTATTTGGCTTAAGGTTCAGAACTAGGAGACTTATTTGGTGAAGTTGTTGAATTTCTTTGGCCAATTCAATACCATACCTGAGAAAATTTATTATAAGTGAGGTTCTAAAGATTTTGAGCTTCCTATCAAAAGAGGAGATATATACAGTGTTAGTTACCTGAGAACATCGGTTAATGAAAGCTTTCCTCCATTTATCTGCGCTATCTTGTCACCTACAGACCCCTCGTAAGATTTCAAAGCTATGCATATCTGTCAAAAGAGACAACATGATACCTAAATGAGAAATAAGACCTCTTTTTTGGGATACTAATGAATAATTTACAAAGAAGCTTAACCTTTCCGGATACGATCGAGATACCATGCAACCAACAGACACCTTGCAGCTTTTTGGACTTCGATTGTCTCCATACTTCTTCAAACCTATGAAGAAACTCTTTTTCGTGACCCTCCTTTATCGAATGCAACATCTTAACTGCGACTTCATGATACTGATCGTAGTCTGTTCCTGACTGATGATGTGTGGCTACCCAAACATCACCAAACAGTCCATGACCAATCCGATACTTGAGTTTCAAAGATGCAGGGTCAATATATGAGTTGGGCAGTGCAGGTGTGGCGTCGACAGTTCTTAATTGATCAGGATCTCCATCATAAAGCTCGAAATCAAAATGAACAGCTGGTGAGATCTGTTCAGCCATTCCTCTTCACTACAACAAGAACAAAAGAGTCACAATTTATATCAGGGTCATGTGAGATTAATGGTGCCTTGCTTAGAAACACCGAGGCAACGAATTCACATAATTGGCACAACTATGAAATATATAGAACAAATAGCATACGCTTCAATGTTAGCTTCCTGATTTAACATTTTATGAAGTCCCAACTACTAGAATGAGCTTTTTGCATACCATAACACCAATTTCAACACACTTTTCCTAATTTTTAAGGAAATTAAACTCTTCCTTTGATACACGAGTTTATACTGTGGATTGCAACCTATTCCAGTATATGTATCACAATAGAAGACCTTATAATCATATTTCCATAGCTGAATTTAAGTGATCTAGTATTCTGCCATTAGAAAAAAAAAGAGAGGAAAAATAAACTTAGATCATCAATTTCAACCAACTGCATCACAGGTACTGCGTAATTTTCTGTTTTTCCCAACATAAAATTCCATCACCATATTTCAGTAGCTGATATTAACTGAATTGACTCCCTATTTTTGTGCAGGTTAACAATTAATCAGTAAAATAAGAACATGCGATTTCCAACTACAAAAGGTGAGGGGGAAAAGATGAAAATCAATAATATTTCAAACTGATCCGTCAATAAAACGCCAAAAATTTATACACTGGAGAAGAACAATTTCACGTTGAGCAATTAAAGATCCAAACAAGTCATACCGTACACCGATGAAGAAATAAATTGCTACAGTGCAAAGCAGAAAGCTTTGTTTTCACTTGAGAAAAAGGGAAGAAGAAGAAAAAAAAAAAAAAAAAGAGAGAGAGAGACGCGCCGTGAGAGAGAGAGAGAGAGGAAGTCGCAGTCAGAACTCAGGAGGCGTGCGCGTCACGTGATCTCTCACGTTGATGACTCGATCTCCATGGTTATTGGTGTATTTAAGTTTAAGTTTTTTGAAGCTTGCTTCTTCCCCTTTGCTTTTTTGCACACTTGTCTTTTGCTTTGGTTTTGTTTTTTAGATTAATAAAAGTGGGTTGAAGTAGAGTGGGAAGAAAAAAGTATTATTTAAATAAAAATATACGCTAGTAACGCCATATATAAATTATAAATTAGTAGTGTAAGGAATGTAATAATAAATTAATTTTTAATAGAACTGCTCCAAGTAAAATTAAATTTAAGACGACTACTGTTTGAATTTTTTGATTTTACTCGTCACCAACTGCTTACAGTGCCCCTTTTACAAGAGTATTTATTTTCAATGAAATGTAATTTTTTTACTTAACCACACTTAAACTGAAACCATGACAATTTCCTAATTACTCCATCCGTTCTACTCCATTAAGCTCATATACATATTCAATATGTGGGGATTAAAATATACAAACGAGTCAAGCACAGTGTCAAGATTTGCACCACCAAACGATATGCTTCAAACTAGTTCCTGCATATATAGTATATGAGAGAGAGAGAAGAATATTGTAATATAGTTTAGCCTATGGGAGTGCAATGAGCATATGGTCTTGAATCAAACGAAATTCGCGATTAAAACAAGGTTACTATACATTTCGCCTGTACACCCATACTAGTAAAGGCCAAAAGCCACAATATACATCCACAAGGCAAATTTGATTGAATATATTCAGTATTCACATTATGATCCATGAAAAAAATCGTACAACACCGTCAAAAATGAATGACTACGGTAGATTTCATCCAACTTACATGTATGCATATAGATTTCGGAAAAATCAAGTCATGGACAGAACTCTCTCTCTCTCTCTCTAGATGTGTAACACGTTCGAGCCATCTAAGATCACAACTATGGTTATACAGAGACAGTGAATAAGTAGAGTTTAAGCACCAAAGCAAGAGCCAGCTGCAACAAGAAGATACCAGCTACGATGATGAACCAACTTTCACCTGCAGATTTTATGTGGTTTCTGAGGTTGAGGGCAACAAATGTAGCAGACATGAACCCAGCTACACCTGCCACTACCCATCTCACGATTTCGTGAGGAATAACAGATAAACACTGCATCAAATACCAAAATACTTTGTCACCAAATCATAGTCCAAGTTAAGAACTAGCAAATAAAGATACCTATAGAAGAGACGTTCTCAAAGCTTAAGATATGACTAAAAAGATAGAGCCATGAGGAACAAAAGATGCAACTTTTGTCTTACCATAGCAGGAATGAAGACAAACAGTGAGTAGCCATAGAGACAGAGTAGATGGACGAAGCCCGATGGAGCAGAGAAGTATTTGAGGATTAGATACAAGGCAAGAGGCACTATAGAGACATAGCCATAAAACAAACCAGCAGACCAGGTCATGAGATTGATATCATAGTCCCATTCTTTTTGATGCACTTTGTGTGCTATGTAGGTAACAAATGTACCGATGGAAGCTGCCACAAATATCAAGGTGGTGCAGATCCAGAAAGGCCCATACCTGTAATACAACAAAGAAAAATAAGATTAAGTCTATGGGTAAAAATAAGACAACTTTAGGCATGCTATACTATAGAAGTTATGAGATAGCAGTAAGGAATACAGGGGACGTATTGAAGTAGGTATTAGAAACCTGATCCTATTTTACAGATCAGTATTATCTCCTCGGACTAATTCTCTCTTCAAACCCACTATTGTTCGAGGTCAGAGTGGTAAAGCTGAACCATCAATATAAAGGTGATATAAGTAGAACACGGAGAAAAGTCAAACTCGGAAATAACAAATCATGGTCAGTCAGGTATGAATACTTGAATTAAACTTTCAATTAAATTTTTAACCATCTTTTGAAATTTAAACTGATAAAAGCCTCTAAATGAAACAGAATGGTTAATGAATTAGAATGATTAATGGCTTCGTGAAGCAATTATTAATATATAAATTAAACTTGATTAAGTTTAAGCAGAAGTGCAATCAAAGTATAGTAGAAGACACAGTTAGGAGAATAATTTGCAAAATTATAAATTATCTAAACATATACATATATATTAGTTGAGTACCCCAGCCCAGACTGTCCACTAGCACAACCAAGACTGCAATGGGTTCTCTACCCATGAATGCTGGAGCTACAAATATCACATTTGAGGACATAGATTACTACACCTTCATGAGATTGGAAAGTTGAAGCTATCTAAGATTGCAGTACCTGAATACTTAACCTCATTTAGCCACAGTCATAATGTAGTGGGCTGACTTAATTAGAAGAATATAACTTGTTCTAATTACCATTACCATAATCATCCAGAATTTCACTCACCATAGCCAGGAATTCAGCCATTTCAATTTTTAATAAGGAAAGAACTTGTTTTCCCACTTCTCTTATTTCCTCTCCAAGAACATTGTTTGATGGCAAAACAGTTTTTAATTTTCATACAATAACATACAACAAACATTACTAGTACTATCAAATTGACTGAGTCGAGCAAATCAAGAGCTAACAGCAAAGCATTAATGATGAATTAACATTCAAGCAGAGTTGGGACACATACACACTTGAATATATATTTGTGAGTTTCAGTATATTGCCACAAATCTTGGATTCTGGAATTTATTTGCTCTTTCCTTATATCAAAATTCACTGAAGTTTATAAAAGCACAAGAAGTAAAATTGCTTTATTGCTCAAAGATTCTTAATAACTAATCTGTAACATAGGCTATAGTGCATTGGGTTTAGATAACAGTATTCTGAATGTATGATGTCAAATCTTAAATACTATAGATGACAACACCTAACAAAGCTAGCAAAAAACTTAAATAACCACAACCAGAATCCCAATTTCCACATAGAGAAAGTGAAGAAGAGAAGTACATCATCTTGCAACAAGGAGTATCAAATTGATTAAAAAGACTAAGGCATATTGTTCTCTTGCTGATCATGGTATGGAAAATGACACTCACATCAAGTTTTCAACATCTACTTAAAAGAGGCGAGAATGGATAGGTTTTTGTGAATTGTGACTAGTGATTGCAATGCAACAGCCCAACAACAACCTACTGTTCGTGGTGGGAAAATGCCAGTAAGGTTTCTCTTGACGGGATTCACAAATATTTGAATGTATGAAGTTGATGCACAAAATTGTCCATTAGAAATAAGTACTTATTTTAATTACTGATTCAGCATATGTGTTCTACCTCTATAACGATGAAAATATAGGAATCTACAACCTAGTAGCTTAAGTGCAAATTAACCAATCCAAACAAGATGAGTGTAATACTCAAACTTACAAATCTGGGTTGTCAGCAGTCTTCTCAGAGAAGCTTCCTTTAAAAGGAAACAGTGAATCTTTTATCCTTTCTAAGACATCAGATGTGTCAACATCAAAATAGGGCCTGTATGCAGCAATTGTGAAGGACCGAAACCAACCGCTTTGCTGAGGATCATCAGAACCAGACACAGGTTTGCCAAAGGAATCTAAATCCAGAAAGAACAAACAAGTTTTGAATTGGAATCAAAACCCACAACAATAAAAAAATAGAAGGAAAACCTCAAAGAAGAAGGGGAGGGTGGTTCCGCTTAAAGATCAATGGAAGTTAGAAACAGATTAATCTAAATGTTGACCACGACAAGAAAGTAAAGTTCTAGGTATCTTCAGAGTTCAGATGCTATAAGAGACCCTCTAAGCATGAGATTTTCAAAGTTCAGATGCTATACGAAAACCTTTAAGCATGTCGTTAGTATTTTACACACAGTCAGCCTCAACAATCAGAAATTAAACTTCCCACTTGCCACAGACTACTAACTATGCAGCTTCTCTCATCTGAGTCATCTCCCCTGTAGTAATAGCTTGGTGTTTCTTGAACACATAACTAACCATCAAGAACCAATCAATTATGATGCATCAGATATTAAACCTGAACTGTCTAATGAAGTACTTTCCTGAATTACTCCAAACACAATCTCATGTCTTTAGTTAACACTACAAGATGGACCTGTGCTAAATCGAGCAAGTCTCACATTACTAAGATACAAAGCCGCAAACTGTCTTCACTCTTCATGCATCCCCTATGTAATTTCACAACTATTGATCTCATTTACATGAAAATTTAAACTTAATTTCATGGTTACACAACACAGTTTATAACATCAAATCTCTAATCTCAGGCTAAGTGGCTAACAGCACAACTTACAATAGCCAAATAATTCAAGACTGGTAAATTATGAGCCGCTAAATTAATCCAATCACGAGAAAGTTCACAATAGAAAAATGACCCCAAATCGAAGATCTCAAAAGCAGCTCAAGCTTCAAGTCAAAACATAATGCACAATAGCGAAACAACTAAATCGTGAATCGTCTGAGCTTAAACTCAACAAATAACAGAAATACCATCTGCATCTCGAGGAGGTTGCGCTGCACCGGAGATTTTGCCCTGAGTTCCTGAAGGCGGAAATGTCTGCAGACTGGAATCTGGACACAACATAGACATCCAAAAATGCGCAAACCATTAATCAAATAAACTTCACCGCTCTAATCGTAGAATTTCCGAGGTAAAAAAAAGGAAGGAAGAAATACCAGCAAATTTCACGGCAACATGCGACGGCGGATCGGCGACTGCCTGCAACAATATCAACGCCAAAAAATCTATGAATTACGAAAAGAATAATAAATCGCCACGGGTAAAATCAGATCTACGGTGAGAAATGAATTACTGGAACAGATCCGGCAACATTTTGATTGTCAATCGAAGTGTAATTGCCGGACATCATCTTCACAATTCGATGGGTTGATATTAACTGAATTGACCGCCTATTTTTGTGCAAGTTAACAATTAATCAGTAGAATAAGAACATGTAATTTCCAACTACAAAACGTGAGGGGGGAAAGATGAAAATCAATAAGCAGAAAGCTTGGTTTTCACTTGAGAAAAGGGGAAAAAGAAAGAAGTGAGACGCCCCCGCGAGAGAGAGAGGGGAAGTCGCAGTCAGGAGGCGTGCGCGTCACGTGATAGCTATTTTTTTTTTTTTTTTTTTCCGTCTGTTTTTTCATTTTCATATTATTTTTATTTAAATAACATACGCTTGTGACGCCATATATCACTTATTATAAGGAATATCATAGTAATAAATTTATTTTTAATAGAACTGCACCAAGCAAAATTAAATTTAATACTACTTCTGGTTTGAATTTATTGATTTTACTTGTCACTAACTGTTCACACTGCCCTTTTTACAGTAGTTATTTTTTTTTTCAATGAAATGTAAACTTTCTTTATCTTGGGTTCGTATTTTTACAATATTTCTTTTACAGTTTTACTCCTATTATCTATTCTCAGTGACTAATTCATCATCTTATTAAATATAAAATAGATATGCAGGATTATAAAATATATACAGTATTGTATGTATTTTAAAACTATCGCCATTTTAAACTAGGGAGGAAATTTTATGGAATCAAATGTATAAGTTAATTTTTTACTTTTCCAGACACTTAAACTGAAATTATGACAATTTCTTAATTACTCTCTCCGTCCCGCTCCATTTGGCTCATATATATATATTCAACATGTGATGATCAAAATATACAAATGGCCCGTTTACAAAATGCTAGATAAATAGTAATATGCTTGTATTCATTGTTGTCGTAATCGCATTTCAGATACCATAATCATAATGTATACTCGTTCCCTCTCATTTATAAGGGCTCTTTTTATTCAATACGAGTCTATTATAATAATAAAATATCTCATTATCAACAGGACGGAGGAGTAGTTATTATGTAGTAAGAAAAACTTGCAGTAGTCATAATCCTTAAGGAACTAACAAGTTCAAATCAGTGTTTTACCTTTTCCTATTAATTTTTAGGGTAAAAGAAGCAAGCAAAACTGGAATAAGATCTAAAAACATCAGGTTTTAGATGCAAAAAATCCAATAACAAGACATCATTCACTGTTTGAACTGATCCTACTCCTACTCCTACTCCTACCTACCTAGTTCATCTTCATGCTTCAATGCAGAATGATATTTACATTATGAAACTCCAACAATTTTTCTTTTCAATCTCAAAACCTAGAACATGATAGCAACCCCTTGAGAGAAGCAGTTAATCTGGATTTCGGTTGTCGAAGGGCTAACTGGAAGAACCTTGCCTCTGCACTTTCATCTTCATTATGATGATTAATCCTGAAAACAAAAAAAAAAAACATGTGTTTCTTATCATTCTCATCCTTCATAACAAAATCGAGTACAGATTCGATTGCATGCACACGAGGGGTTATAACCTCGTTATTTTTCCAACCACTGCACATGAATTCTACTTACAATTAAGAGATCTATATAGATTCTCAAAGAACTATACAAGTACAGGTGGTTTCTTGTCTGTCCCATCATGCACCATGAACTTTTGATAACTTCTTTTAAGCGAAAAATGCAATGTTATTTGACTATATATGTTAAGTGTTCTCCACATGCATAGCTCAAGAAATCTAACATATAGTTAAGTCATACAAATATTAAGGAGATTTTCTTGAATTCAATCACTAACTTATGAAGATGAGAGCAAATGTGATGAAGCTATGCATACTTACGTTGAACCCCGTTTGAACTTGAGACTCACATCATCCCTAGACTGCTTTGGCGTTGGCGCAAGGTCTATTCTCAAATGCTGGATGAAGCGTAGCTGCAAGATTGCATGAAAATGTCCTTTCATACTTCATTACACAAAATAAAATGTAGAATTATATGATGATTTATGAGGTACTTGATGTAAAAGATACTTTTGCTATCTGTCTATTAAGCTCGATAGTTCTTTCTTGCTAATGAAGAACTTCCATTCACACAGTTTAGTATATATAGAGCAAATCAATGTGCAACTGTGATTTTAATGCAGTTTTTAGACGTGGATAGAGAAGAAAATATACAATGACATGAAAACAGCATTCGACAAAAATGATGTGAAGCATACACAATCAAAACTGCAATGACAAATCGAATAAAACCAAAAGCTGGCGTTGGATAACCAGATATTGCTACCTCGTAATGCATAAAGTAAGCACCTCTACAGTTAAGGTCACTAAGGCTAAAAACTAAGAAAATCTACCATCCAACTATGTCCTAGCAAGTTCTTGTTTTTTTTACTTCTACTGCTTAAAATTCGCCTTGAACCAGGAGTGTCTCAATAATGGAGCAAAGGATGCCTTCAACCACTTCATACTAATTAGCTAGACAAGATAAAGAACAAAATCAACTAGAGCACTAGGCATCTTATATTTGTGCTTCCCATTGTGTCAAAACGAGAAGATGTTTATAACACGATGAAAATCCTTTTCTTTCACTTTGCATTTCGATACAAATTTATATGCATCTTTCTCTCTCTCACACACACAGAGATTAAAGGGTTCTGACACCTTGAGGAGTACTAGAGCAGTAACCAATATCGAGAACTTTTACAAGCAAATATCATCAGAATGTACCTGATCACCATCTTTGATCCCATATTTTTGAATGCAAGCTACATCATGGATTAGCTTTTGGCCTTCATAACACAAACAAAAGTGGCTCCATACGAGGGCCCTGCAAGGCAAAGATTTCAATCCATCAATCAATCTGTATATTTCCTAAACAAATCGACGAACATTTCAACAGTAAGAAAAGATTCAACTGCCACCATTGGTCCTTCAGAATCAAAAGAAGGCTTAAACTTAAATGTTCCATCAGCATTTTTGCAACACAAAGAGCTGAAATTCCTGATACCGTTTCGGTTAAGAGTTCTAAAACCTTGACATGAGAAAAATTATTTCCTATTTAGCCCTATAGGGAGACAATTTCACAATTTCTTGAGGTGGCAAATCTTCGAATGATAAACAGAAAACGAGAAGGGGTCGACTGAATCCCTTCCATCGACGAACCTTGCTATCTTAACATACAAACAATCACATCTTCATCACCCAAAACCATAAAATAGATTTACCAAAGATCCACAAAATGCAGAACGTACATAACAAATATCTCAAAGAAAAAAAGAAACCAAAGCTTAAATCTTCCAGTTTCGTACCATAATCTTGCTCTATCATCTTCGGGAAACAAACTGAATTCCTCCTCCACTGCAAATTTAAGCCCGGCCACAGTAGCATTTCTTGCCACGTTAATACCTGCAAAATCAGAATCGTTACCAAAATAAACCCTAAAAAAAAGAGAGGAAACAATGGCCCAAAAAAGGAAATCAAGAAAAGGGATCAATTCAATGTTTACTGAAAGAAGAGCCGTCTAATTTAAGAACATGGAGTTTGAGAAACTGCTCCGCCGGAAGCTTTCGGTAGGGGAGGGTTCTGTTGTGAAGAGAGAAAGGGATGAGTTTTTTTGTCGGTCGGTTTCGCTTGCTCGTTTTAGGAAAAACCTTCACCATTAAAGCCAATTAATTTCAGAAGAAATTATGTACTATTTCATTCATCAAGAAGAAGGAAGATGAAACGGAGGCGTTTTTTCGTTGTTTTGTTGTGAAATGTGTTTGTTTTTTTTAAAAAGGTGACCGTTGAGTTTTTTGTCTTTTATGTGGTTTTCCTTAGCGGAGATTGGAGGGAATTTTAATTTATTTATTTATCTCAAAATTTTCTTTTTCTCTATTTGCCGGATTTCCCCTTATAATTGTTTTTCTTTTTCCCTTTAATTGTAAAAATATACTCACTCCGTCTCATTTCATTAGTTTCATTTTTTTTTTGTCTGTCTCATTTATTAGTTTCGTTATTATAAAAGGAAAAAAAATAGTGGTGAATAAGACCCCTTAAAACCTTTTATCTCATAATATATCCTTAGTTATTGTGCCAACAACAAATAAGACTAACTAAGCGGGACAGAGGGAGTACCGTATAATACAAATAAGGGAGTATAAAAGTTCATTTACTATTTCATGTATGAAAAATAAAATTAGGCTGCATAAATAGTCGGACAGACTCTTATAGTTATATTAGTACCACTTCATATAGTAGTACTTCATCTATTCACAAAGAGTGCAGTGTGTTTTATATGGTGCATATTTTTTTTATACTCATTATTCCTAGGATTAAGAAATTTATTAGAGTTATAACGAACTTATAAAAATTTGATATTGTGATACTTTTATACCACATTTCAATACTTTTGAAAAAGACTTTTTTACCCTAATATATTATTTCTCGATAAAAAAAAATAAGGGCAATTGAACATTTCATATTTTAACCACTCATTTCGAATAAAGTAAATAACATAGATGTATGATACAAACAATTGTATATATTTATTATCATTGAAAGTAAACGTGATATTAAGAAAATTGTTATTAGAGTCCCAACGGATTTTAAGAAAAAAAATAGAGGAGTTTGTTGAGTGGAGTTTAGGGTTCGTAACGCAACAACCCACTCTGAGAAGTGATTCCCTTTTCACTGAAAGACAACACAAATATTTCTTAAATCTTAGGATAGACTATATACGAATTTTAAACGTTTTAGATGTCTGGTTAGATGCTTTATTAGCACCAAAGATAAAAAAAATACACAAAAACACACTTTCAAATTGACTGCACACCTAATTCTTATAGCCAAACAGATCAATATCAATCACTCAAACTTTAAAATTAAATTAACTACATCTGCTGCATATGTAACACTATATTTTGTTTCACCAATACCATCAATTACCCACACCTCATAATAAAATAAAATCTTCAAGAAATTAAAATACTACTACAAGATAGTAATAAGAAAGAATATAACCAACCCCCTATTTCAAGAAAATCCAATAAACTGTAGCACAAGACTAAAATTTCAACATCATTCATTAAACACTAAACAAAGCACATCAAACTTAACAACCGTTTCGATTCTGTTTCATGGCCAAAAATTAAAAAAAAAAACAATCAAGAAAAAAAAATAATCATAATTTATACAATACTCAAACATTTTCAATTTCTTGTTTGGGCTCCTTCTCATCTGAGACAAACTCAGAGCTGTCTTCTCCAGCAGGAGGGCTCTTGAACATTTCATCACTTTCTAAAGCAACAAACTTTTCTCTATCCCCTTTCAGCAGTTCAACCACCTCGAGCATCGTCGGCCTCTTCTCCGGTTGATTATGAGCACAGATCAATCCGACAAATACGACTCTCTTCATCTCCTCTTCATTGTACTTCCCGTCGAGCCTCACATCCGCGAGTTCTCCGAACTTTCGTTCGATAGCCAGGGGCAGAGCCCAGTCTGTGATCGGGCGTTTCATCGTGGTACTGAGCTTCTCTAATGGCTTCTTGCCACTAGCAAGCTCGAGCAACAGAATGCCGAAGCTGTAGACATCACAGCTCTCGGATGCCTTACCTAGCATCGCGTACTCTGGGGCGAGGTAGCCGAGAGTGCCCTTGACTCGTGTTGTCACGTGTGTTGCCCCATCGGGGATGAACTTTGCGAATCCGAAATCTGCGACTTGAGCTTTGAAATCGGAATCGAGTAACACGTTGCTTGCTTTGATGTCTCTGTGGATTATGTGTGAGGTTGCATAGTGGTGTAGATAGCTGAGATTGAACAAGTGTAAGCATAGAAGGAAGAAGATAATGGAGTGAGCAGTGAACATGTCGTAAAAGGAAGAAGATTGTCACAATGTTTAATCATTTTCTCAATAATATTTCTCAATAATATCACGAGGCCCGAACTCTAGATGTGGCCCTAAATTTGATGTGGAAGATTCCAGGTGAATATTCCGGTGCCCGATTCAGGCCTCGTGACATTATTGGAAAAAAAAAAGAAGTGAAATTCTAACATTATTAACACAGAGGCCAAATATTGTGACAAAATCTAGTATTTTTCCTCGTATTTAAGTACTTACGCGATGCCTTCAGCAGCACCGAGTGCGATGATCATGCGCCTTGGCCAGTCAAGATGACATTCAGCCGAGTGTTGGCCGTGAAGATGAGAGAGTAAGCTTAGGTTGGTCATGTAGTCATAGACAATAAGGCGTTCTTGACCTTCCGCACAATAGCCGCGTAAAGTGAGCAAATTCTTGTGGCGTACACGAGCAAGTGTCTCGACTTCGACAGTAAACTCAACCTCTGCCTTATTACTCCAAGACTTTAACCTTTTCACAGCAATCTGTTCAAGAATAGATGAAATTTAAAACCAAACATCAATGTCACGAAAGAAGGGCAATGTTTCATCTAGGCTTAGCATGATTCATGAAGATCAGATTCACAGAAAGGGAACTTTGAAAAGCAAGATAACTCGGCTCAGCAAGGAACAAAAAGCATGCTCCTACTTTCAATTTCGAGACACTAAATTTGGTAATTGTTTCTGATTCACTTGATGAAGTCTGATACTTAAAGAGTCAGGAGAATAGCTCGAAGTTATTGCATATGAAGAATCCTCCAGGAAACGAAAGCGAGAATGTCGGCAAAATGCGCTAAATGAACTGTTTTAACATTCAAAAATATGGTAATTACCTTATGTTTACTTTGTTAATATCAGCAACCCTACTTGGCAGTAATTTAAAGCAAACTACGCTAGAAGTATTGAATACATTGAGCCTGAAAATGATTTCAATAGAGACCTTCAAACATCTGATTTCGTTGATGTGAGATTAATAAGTGAGAATTTGGGACTCATTCACATTATGAAGATTTTTCTTGATTTTGTCAAAGTTATTACTCAATTCCTTAAACACGTTCCTAAAAAAGGCATTGCATACCACAGGAACACAAGTCAAAGAAAGTGTAATGAATTGGAGAGAGTCACTAATGAGCACAGAACAGCCACAACCGTAACAAGTAAACATGACAGCAAGAATGGCATGGATTTACCATCAAAATCAATTTAGGTGTTATGATCGAGAAGGCAAAACAGCAGAAAAGATGCTCAAAGAAAATCATTCCAATGAAAACTTAGCATCTAAAATCTTCCTGTGGATGAGAAAATCGGACAAACAGCCAACTATTAGCAAAAGACATCATATTTGATTAGCATGAATTGTACTTGCTAACTACACCATTATCACAGCTTAAGAGGCATCACATTGTTGAATTATCATCAATAGGCAGAACTAGCAACTATTCTTTCCTAAAATAGTGGATTACTAGAATGTGCTAAAAACATAACTAATCGAATGTAGGACAAAGAAAACTTCAGAAACTCGAAGAATACGATGAAAGGCGAAGTCATCTTACTTGAGATCCATCCCAGAGCTGACCCCAATAAACACTGCCAAATCCACCTTCTCCAAGCTTGTTATCATAGTTAAAATTATTTGTAGCCAATTGCAATTCTTTCAGAGAAAAAATCCTCCATGTTGTCTCCTTCTTCCCTTGGTTTTTCCTGTACCAAATCAAAAATTTCTTATGCAACTACATTTGAATCCAGAAAAACTCCTTCGAATTCCTCACATAGAGGAGAAATAAACAAAATTACCAAAGATTACAGAGGGAAAAAAAGAGCATTTTGCCTACTCCCTATATTTTACGCAGCAGAAGAAAATCAACACTGAAAATCACTAATTAATCAAATTAAGGGTTTATTCTCAACAAAACTAAACCAGAACAACAACTCCACTACATTCAAAGAACAAAAGGAAAAAAAAAAAAGAAAAAAAAAAATGAACATTGAACCAATGAAATTAAGAAACATACCGATCCGAACCCTTAATACAGCAAAACATCGAGAAAAAAGCCATGAATCTTTCCAAAACCCACTACGATATTTCTGCAGATTTTCACCAGGACTTATTTAAGCTAAGTAGCGCCGCCATCGAACCCCTTCCTCTCGCTAAAAAGCCATCACCTTAACAAAGCTTAAGTTTTTAAAGACGGATAATTTATTGATTTTCAGGCCGATCCTCACGATGGAAGCAGGAGATTCAGTGATTTGAAATGTTTGCAACAGAGATTAGTCGATGGAGCAATAATAGTGCTGAAGAATGCGAATTGGTTTAAATTGGGAAGAAGAAATTGAAGGTGATTGGGTCTTGGGTTTGCGAGTATAGGTTATGACTATGAGCCTCAGTGAAAGCGGTTCGCGTGGGTCTCTCTCTGAATGCGTGTTTGTGTGTGAGAGAGAGAGAAGTCTTTCTCTCGTTTCTCCACTTTGTTTGAATGTTTGTTGGATATTTCCTCTTCAAGAATTCAAATTCCCATCTAACGGAAAACAATGATGCTTTCGAGAAAAGAAAAAAAAAAGGAAAAGAAGAAAAGGATAAATACGCTTAAATTAGTTTTTTAATTTTTATTTTATCTTAGGAAAAGATAGCAAATATACCCCTAATGTTGATATCCCTAACGCACACACCGCACCTCAACCAATCATTCACCGTAAAAGTAACAGTTCGATAAGTAGGACAAAAAACTCCATCGTTTGATGGAGCCCACTTTATTTCAAGCGGGGGAGAGAAAAATGTTGGAAAAGTGGTAGCGTTTGCTTCGGAATATTACAACTCAAAAAATACAAATTACAGAATCAGAAACTGAGACTAACTGTAAAACAGACTCTTCAGAAAGTGAGACAAACTGTAGAACCAGATGCAAAACTAGTTCTACAGAAACTGAAACTGAAACAGAAGTAGAAACTGAAGTAAGTCGAGTCGAGGATAACCCTCTATCCGCAAGACGAATTACACCCCGGCTAGTGCTCACGGATCCGGCGCTTCGTCCCCAAAGATAAAACGACTTTCGTCTTCCAAGTAGTAGCACCACAAACTTGGAAGCTCCGGCGAATCGAACCGAGGTGAAAACTGAGCTAGGAAGAAAAAAGAACTATGCAACAAGATGCTAGTATGCTTGATATTCGTGTGTTTCTAGTGTTTCTCAAGTTCAGTGCATCATTTCCAAATGAGCAAGGCCTCTATTTATAGGCGAGCTCATGAAGATGGGCACCACCTCCCAATTAATAGCCATCAATTGCAGCCAATTAACAGCCATCAATCGCAGGTGTTATTGCTGGAATGTTACATGTCGTAACCTCCCGACCACAATCATGGAGAGTTCAAACGGTCACCTTCTAGAAGATCCGTTACCACGGTTATTTCAACTCGCTTGTGGAACTAACTCTGACACTAGGACCACAGTTCGTTCCACAATTGAGCCGATCCAACTCTTATTGGGCCACACGTTTTTGAGGTCCAAAACTCTCCCACTTCAAGTAACCAACAATGTACAATTATTTCTCACTCACCGGAACACGGTTTTGAGAAAATAACTATACCACAATCATCTACTCACAACGTAGATCGATCCAACAACATTTAATTCCTCCAAAATTAAATATTTGGTTACAAGAAATATACTCGAAAATAAGAAAAACTTATTTTCTTAAACCTTGTTCCAACAAAAAATTGAGGAAAATGGTAGAACCCTTGATGAAGTTTTCTTCGAAGAGGAAAGGTAGCGGTCAGTAGCAGCGGCGACTCTATATCCGAGGTGTCGTTGAATTAGACAACGCGTTAATAATGTTTCTATTTAGGGTTTAGTGTTTTTAGTAAGTTTTAACTTTTTTTTGTAGGTCTATTTTTATAAGGTACATTAATAATAATTTTTCCTTAAATATACAATTGCTACATTAATCGTGTGCTCATAGTAAATATGAGAGCATTCCTTTATATAAGATCTTTATTTTAATTTCCAGAATATTTTGGTTTTTTATCTCTACTTTTGACTTGACACAAGTTGTCGCGAAAATCATTTTTCAATAGTACTATACTAGTAACATAGAAAATGATGAGCATACTCAATTTTACGTTAAAATAAAACTATGAAAAAGAACTCCTATTGTTATTTTCCTCTAATTATATATATGCTCTATGAAAATGGATGATTTCTTCAAGTTTGGGAAAATTGATGGTTAGGGTTTAATTACTTGAACACGGAAAAAGGGGAAGATGAAAGTAAGGTGGAAAGTTTTGGTTTTGTTATTTAATAAGGGACCATGAAATATAGGTAACTACTAATAAGCCCTATTCCTCGTACTCTATTTACATAAAACTATAATATTAGTTGATAGAGTAACGTTCCTATGCCCACCATAGACATACTTAATATGTCCAAGGATGATGTGATAATATTTTAAATAAGGAACATAATTTAAATGTATACCATAAAATTAAACCTTATCAAAAAAAAGTAAACTCTACCAAAACAAATTAAACCCCAACTAGAAATTATTAACGACGTAGCACTGGCACATAAGCGGTAGACACATTAAGTGTGTCCACCGTGAGTGGGGAACATTTCTGTTAGTTGATTATAGACTTTTTCCAAAAATGAATAGTACAATTTTACTTCCATTTCAATACTAATTTAGTTAATTAGTCCTCCATATTTTTATTTCTGATACATAGTTATACTCCTAATGTTAGACCCAATCTCCTAAAATCTCTCACGATGGATATTGATTTTTTTAATGTTTCTTGTTCTACAATTACGGATTAAACATTAGGACTATGATATGCAGCCATGGCATTTATTTATTGGGCTGAAATGAAAATTATTTTACTGTTATCATTTTTCTTTCAAGGATCGCATCAATCATGTTAAGATTTTTAATTTAAATACTGGAATTTAGCTGTTGGTGGGCCTTTCAAACATTTTAAACATTTGATTGAATATCAATTGGAACACTCACACACTCAATAAATTATTTGTATATCTAAAATGATTTAGATACGTGACGAGCAGCAAAAACTTTTTACTGTATAATTTTCTGAGTGAGTCATTGCATCTTTAAGCTTTTTTAAAAATAGTTAAGACAATCCGTGCTCGATTAAATAAAATAAATATTTAGCTTTTCAATAAATAAAAATAAAAATAAATCACAATTTCAAACTACGTGGCGTGGAGCATTCTTGCGAGTGTACAAGGTAGCCTACTGGAAAATGAAGATAATTCGAGTCCATCAATTAATTAGAGCTTTTTTTTTTTTTTTTTTTTAATTTTAAAGTACAGTACTCATTCAGAGAGTAATTTAATTTGTGATTGCCAATATTCTACTAATAATGGGAGTTAAATGAAGACAAACAAGTTATTTTGTTTGCGTAATTAGCAACCATTTAATACATACTTAATTGATTAGGCAACCAAAAGCATATGGACATGAGACAAACCGTATAAATTATATTATATTATATTATATTATATATTATATTTCATTCTTCCCACTCGATTTGATCTATACCTTTTAGACATAAGATTTAAGAAAATTTGTATTAGGAGTAAAAAGGTGGTGACCATTGATTACCATTGAATTGATATCCTAAAAGTTCAATGTTTGCTAGCTCAATTATTTTCTTAATTTACGACTAAATTGACAACCAATAATCATGAAATTAAAGTTTAATTATTTTATACTTAAAAGAGCTTTCAAATTGTATGTCGTTCATCGGCGCCTCAACAAGTGATGTGGCTGGAACTTGCAATTAAAATCATTGTTATTATACGATTAAAAAAATTGGCGCAACTCAAAATATTTTTAAACAATAAATTCAACGATTATGTAAATTATGTACATAGAATATTAACAAAAAAAAAAAAAAAAAAAAAAACGCCTATTTTAATTAGACAAAAAAAGAAAAGTTAGGACCTCGAAAATAAAATGGCACAAAATAAATAACTATATAAGTTTTATACTCACCACTTTAAAAGTATAAGTTTGATACCCAAAATCAAATGAAAAGACAAAGTTACCCTTAAAAAGTAAGTGTGACTCACGGCTATTCTAATCTCACGGTTAAATTAAATTTAAACCGTGAGGATCCCATTTTAACCGTGAGTTAATTAAAAAAAATTATTAAATAAATTCTGAAATTCATTTATTCACCAACAACCAAATGAGCAAAAGTTACATTTCATTAATTGAAATAACAGTAAAAGTGAACAATATTTCTTCAACAACAACAAAATTCAAACAAATCGTGACATTTGCACTGTAAAAAGAAGAAGGTCCTCAATTTTACCTGCGATTTTGGTAAATTTTGCCTCCGATTTTGGTGATTTTTTGAAGATATTGTGGGTATTAGGCGCATTGTTGAAGATATTTTCATTATATTAAAGGTATGTTCGGTTTATTTTTCTTTTTTTGGTGTTTTTATTGTGTAAAATAGGGAAAAATCGTATGAATTTGAAATATAGTTTTTATTGACTTTTTTTTTGTAGAAAATCATATTTTATTTACTTAATTTATATGAATAGTGGTTAGAATATATGTTTATAACGTATTTATCGTTAATATTAAAGTAATTCTCCGTTAACAGGTTTAGACTGTTAGATATTATAGTGATTAAGATTAAATTAAGGAATTTTAGATTTATTAAAATTATTTACCGGTTTTAAACAAATATCCACAGCGGAACAATTATTTAACGTGATACTCACGGTTAAAACCATAATTTAACCGTGAAACTGACGGTTAAAAGGACTATTTAACCGTGAGACTCACGGTTTAAATCATTATTTAACCGTGAGGGTCATAGTTAAAAGCATTATCTAACCGTGGAAACTTACTTTTAACGGTTAAGTAATTGCTTTAACCGTCATCATTCAACCGTGAGAGAGGTTGAAACCGTTACATTGTAATTTTTTTGCTTTTCTTTTATTTATTTGATTTTTTTCTTTGTTTTTTCTGCAGCTATGTCTCGGGTGAAATTATTTATTCGTCACAGTGGGCATTTTGAACAAACCACTTATATAGGGGGCGATCGTATTTTGATGCATATGGCATCGACCGAAATTACATATTCGAATCTATTACAAGCGATTCGTGAACAACTAGGTGAAGAATCTGATTATTTGCTGTACTATTTGAGTGATACCGAGGACGGGAAGAGTAAGGTCATTTTGAGGACCGACACTGATTTGTTGAGATTGATTGTGGAGCAGAACACTAAGGCAACTGTTTTCGTCGTCAACAAAGATAAGGGAATCGCCCGGAGCACTCCTAGGACACACGGTTCTAGGGTATATACAGGTGTGAATATCGAGGAGCCGAGGTCGGAGGCTCTACATTCAGACGAAGAAAGGATTGATGAAGACGAGGAAGAGAGGGTTGAGGATGATGATGTCGCCCAAGATATGGCTGAGGAAGCACGAGATGCCATAGATCTCTCTGACTTATTTGAGAAGCTTACCATGGAGTTCGGTGCATGGATCCGAGAGCCGAGACGGGTTGATAGGATCATTGGGCATCGCAATATTCATTCAGAGTCTCAACCTACCGAAGACCACGTGGGCACGGCCGATCCGGATGCTATCCGAGATTGGTTGATTCCTCACGTTCATCTAGACACTGCGCTGCCGCTGGGGTTGATCGATCCAGATTATTACACGCCCTCTGCTAGTCAGTTGCGAGAGGGCGGCATGTTCAAGAGAAAAGATAATTTGTCGGTAGCAGTTGGATTGCATCAAATGGAGAACCGGCATCAATATAGAGTTGAGAATTCGGACACTTACCGTGTGGGGTTCAGATGCAAAAACGAGGGGTGTGAGTACCTGGTGCGGGCAAAGCACATTGGGGGTATATGGCGCATCGGCAAGTACCGTGGCATCCACACATGCTTATTCGATATAGACGGGACGACACCGCGTCAGTACCCTGCGAATGTTCTAGGAGCATTCTATGCTCGGAGATTGATCACTGATGGTGTTGTACTTAAGCCGAATGAGATGGTTAACGAAATGCGAGCTGAGTACGACATTCAGATTGACTACAGTTTCGCACTGCGAGCGAGGAACATCGCGATAGAGATGACATATGGAGGATTTGTGGAGTCGTACAGTAGACTCCCATCTTATCTGTATCTATTGAAGCAGAAGAATCCAGGTACTGTGTACGTTATATCCACTTCCCCGATCGACGATCGATTGTGCTATATGTTCCTCGCTCTAGAACAGTCCTTGCAAGCATTTCACAGTGATTTGCTCCGTTCGGTTATCGTAGTCGACGGGGCACACCTTAAGGGAAAAAATAAGGGGACTCTTTTCGTGGCTTGCACGAAAGATGGGAACGAGCATGTCTTTCCACTTGCCATTGGATTTGAGCCGATCGAGGACGATGATTCATGGACTTGGTTTTTTACTAGGTTGCATCATTGTTTAGGAGCACCTGAAGACCTTCTGATAGTCTCTGATGGCCATATCAGCATCGCAAATGCCATTAGGAATGTACTTCCCACATGCGCATCATGGTCTTTGCTTTCATCATCTGATGAAAACTCTTGTTGGATTTCGGAGGGGCGCACTAGGCATATTCGAAGCTGCAACATATGCACACTCGGATGCTAAATTTGAAGAATACATAAAGGCCTTGATGGACATGAGTGTGGAAGGTGGTGGGATATACCAGAGGCTGTGTGACATCGGCTTGCATCGGTGGGCGCGTAACAAGTGCCTTGTTCCACGCACTAGTTTCATGACTTCAAATGCTGCTGAGACGATGAATGCTAGACTCCTGTGGGCTAGGTGATTGCCCATTTGCGCCATGATTGAGGCTTATCGGATTATTGTGGAGAAGTGGTTTGAGGAGCACCGGCGCAACGCCCAATCAAGGGACCACGAGCTGACTGAGAACGCGTACTTGAAGATGTCTGCATCTGCAGAATGGGCCCGTCACTTACACCATTAGAGAGTCAATGGTGCCCAACGTGTATAGGGTCGAGGGCGACACTGGGAATTACCTTGTGGACATTCAGAACGGGACCTGCGACTGCCGTGAATGGGAGCTGGACTTGATGCCTTGTCGTCACGCTTGTGCTGTTGTTGGGTATGCATTTCATTCATGACTATTCATAATGTTTAACGGTTTGAATTTATTATGTTTAATGGTTTGATATTTCAGATTTGCTGGAGGCCGTGCTACTGACTATGTTAGCCATTGTTTCAAACAATCGACGCTCTGGCAACCTATTCGCCCAACATTCAACCGGTTCCCCATCCACAAACTTGGACAGTGCCCGATTACATTTCTTCTCAAATGGTTCGGCCGCCTATTGTTGATAAGCAAGCAGGTAGACCGCGATTGAGCAGAGCGAGATCAACAGTGGAAGATCTTCCGGGAAATCCACAAAGATGCGATCGTTGTGGTCAATATGGACATAAGAGACGTACATGCACTGCACCTTTGCAAATCGGAGGCCAAGATCTCAATAGACCCCCAAACGGAGATGGTGTGCAACGGCGAAGGGCACAAACTTGTACCATTTGTCACCAACAGGGTCATACTAGGCCTAGATGCCCAATAAGAGATGTTAATTAAATTAAATTAAAAACTCATAAAGTGTTTGAATGCGGTTAAACAATTATGGACAATTGTTACACTTATCTCTGTTTTGATTCTTCTAGTGATGTTTTTTTTTTAATTTATGGAAAATTAACGGTTAGATTTTATTCATGGAAAATTAACAGTTTCTTTGATTTGTAACTGTGTCAAATGTAACCGTGAACCGTTAAATATAATTAATTTCAAAATTAGAAAATACAATTAACCGTGAGTGCTCACGGTTTATTTGATTATTAACCGTGGGCTCACAGTTAAAAATCAAATAAACCGTGAGCACTCACAGTTTCTTTGATTCTTAACTGTGAGCTCACGGTTAAAAATCAAATAAACCGTTATAGTTGCATTTTTTATTGTATTTTTTAGCCATTTTATCTTAAATTATTTGGAATGTTTTAAAATATTATATGACGGTTAGACCGTGAGGTCATATTTTATCCGTTAATACTGTGACCGTAAACCCTAACCCTTAATTGTATAAATAGACCGTCACTATACCCGAAAAATTATATTTTAATTGATATTAAATATATTTTAGATGAAATGTTAATTGAAAAATTCTACATAATCTAATCTAAATCTACACTACGTTGTGACATGGAGAATATCCGTTTCCCGACCTCAGCGCGAAACCCGGAGAGATACTTCACACCAATCCTCTGAAGGCGTGGCTTCTTCAAGGCGAAGATACGATCGATGTACATACAAGCGAGGGGGCCGCATGAAACACCGTCCTTCTGTATGTACTGTTGCTCAAGGGGAACCCAAACAACCTCCAGGAAATCAATTTGCTTCTGCAGTGACGGATGTTGATCCCAATACCCAACTTGCTGTAATACTCTGGGACACAAAGACAGTCCGTCTTGGAGTCGACTCCACCAGTAAAGCACATACAACTCCATTATCTAAAATCCACAGATTATTACTGAAAACATAATAAACAACAATTTATCAAAAATAATAAAAACACAAAATAAGGACGTGTGAGGTACCTCGGCGCTAAACATGACGTCGGGGTGTTCAATCTGATCGAACAATTCCTGCGTCATCTTATGTGGCGGGTCCTGCTGGTTCCAGACGACACATTCCGGCCCGCTTGCTCTGAATATCATGTACATCTCCTTGATCGACGAGCCGGAGTACGGTGTGACGATATTCGGCACAAATGGGCTCTGTAAAGCAGCATATGGCCTCACATCCCGTTGCCCAACACGAGTGCGACGCACATGCGTCTCTCCTGCCACGTCAGAGTCGGCATCACTGTACTCACCGGCCTTACTGTACTCACCGGCATTCCTCTGCTGCATCTCCGGAAAGGGAATCAACTGAGGATGAGGCTGCACATGCTGTAGCACGGGATGCACCCAATCATCCAGTGGCATATTCTCAATCTCCCAATAATAAGACGAGTGTGAAGACTCCTCGTCGTGGACCTCAGCCTCTCGAAATGGAGGCGTCCTTGATCGCTTCCGTGCTACCGGCTCCATAACAAAGCCGACCATATGCTCGAAACCCAGAGCAGCCTGGGGGGTAGGTGGCCTCTGGTCAATATAGGGAGCTTCCTGATCGTCTCGATCTCCCTGGGCCCGGCCTCCAGAGGGCACGTTGCTGGCATGTGATGGTGCTCGACGATGAGATTGAGAGCCACAGCTCGAGGAACTCCTCGACTTCCCGAAGATCCCCTTGAGGTGCTCGGCTATGGACTTGGCGATACGAGCCATCACCCCGGTCTCCGACTGGTCTTGGGCCAATTTCTCCATGAACTTGTCGGCCCACGCGTCGTTATCACATCCTCGGGGACACGGATGCCCATGCACGCAACAGACGAGGCCCGGAGACCGATCGAGGACAGAAGTATCGACACGCGGCCTCTTCGACGTGCTGGGACGAGCCCTTTGGGCTTGGAGACGACGTCCACCATCAGAATTTGCCCTGGTGGCACGAGGTTGGCGACCACGACCGGGGACTACATCCCTAACATCTCGACACCTCAGCCGATCGATCACTATTGCCATACCTCTGGCTTCCCTCGATTGCCTCTGGGCTAGAGGCGCTTTCTTCCACGAGTGGCGCGTAATCGTCTGAAATCGAACCATCAATGGGTCTGGATTCTCAAAAATGCTCAGAAAATAAAACGACGCAATTTCCTCAGCATTGGGTTCGAGCGTGGGGTTTACTAGGAGCTGCAAAAAAAAAAACATAACAATTAAAAAAATATACTCCGGTTTATCACGGTTTGATTAAGTATTTGACCGTGTGAGCTCACGGTTAAATTTGAGTTCGAACCGTGAAAGTGCATCTCACGGGTCGAACTCAAATTTAACCGTGACCTCACGGTCAAATCCTTAATCAAACTGTGAGGTTCTCTATTAACTCTACTAACCGTGAGATTTCACGGTTTCTTTGATTTTTAACCGTGGATCTCACGGTCAAATCCTTAATCAAACCGTGAGGTTTCTCTATTAACTCTACTAACCGTGAGATCTCACGGTTTCTTTGATTTTTAACCGTGGATCTCACGGTCAAATCCTTAATCAAACCGTGGGTTTCTCTATTAACTCTACTAACCGTGAGATCTTACGGTTTCTTTGATTTTTAACCGTGGATCTCACGGTTTTTTAAAATTCAACCGTGTGACTTAATTTCAGAATATATGCGAGAATTAATCAAATTAAATACAAAAACAAAACAAAACAACTTCAATAAATTCACCCATATTGATTAAAGAAATAAATTAAACCTCACGAATAATATTATTGATTTAAAATTAATGACGTACCCTTGGATTGTTGAAAAAATCAACAAAATCATTGGTCGAGCCATCCATTTCCCATCGCTTTAGTCGGGGATATTGGTGGTTGTTCAAGCGTCTACCACACTTCTCCCCTAAACTTGGAATGGTCTCGAATGCCTAAAAATACAACGCCCAGACGAGACCATATAAATGGTAGGTAACAGAAGTACCTTTGCCTCCAATTTCTTTGGGGTCCTTCTTTGCCACTCCGAGCTGGTGACACATTATTTGGAACCCCCATGATCCCCACAGAAAAGTCCCCCATCGATGTAGGTCCTTGGCCAACGTCCACACCCAATCATCAACGTTTTTATCGTAGTCTCTACACAATATCAAGTAGTAGTTGTAACGCCCCGTATTTTACTTAACTAGTTAACTAATTAATCCCGATTGATTGAGTTATATTATCAACTTGTAGCATTCAAGATTGCTAGAACTATTGTTTAGAGAACAATAATAGAATCGAGTAGCAACTCGACTTCGATGATCGGTTACCAACCTTTAGTAATTAAATCGCTTAAATTATCAGTTAAGGAATGACGATGGAATCAAGCAGCGACTTGATTTCTATGTTATTTAGCTTTCGAATGATCAATAAACTTCCGAATGAGCGATCATCGTCGATGATCGAATAGCTCAAGTAAGAGATAGTTATCGATACTCTATATGTATATATATTTCTTTATTTATTGGGCCAAGGCCCAATTGATTAATCAGAACGAACCAAGCCCACTTGTAGAATTATCGGGTCGAACCTGATAATTAATTCGCTAAAGTAGAGCAAGTTATGTTGCAAGGCATAACTTAGATATATATATATATTTTATAAACCAAGAAATAGTATTGGAATGGATGATACATTAACACCACAAGAAAGTAACTTAATCTCTAATTCTCTTAATTAGTAAAAGTCACATGTCACACAATGAAGTAGGGATCGAATCCCACTTGTTCAATAAGGTACAGAAGTATTTCTTGAAGTATAATTGTTTTACAAAGATAAAACAAATCTAGGGATTCTCTCTAGCCTAAAAATGGAAAGCAATCAGTCCCCTTAGGAGACCCTTAGTTCAAGCAGCGAAAGTTAGCATCCCTTCAGCTAACCTGCAAACAAGAGAGGAAATCAGTCAAATA
The DNA here is from genome assembly GCA_001642375.2 of Mentha longifolia. NCBI lineage: Eukaryota > Viridiplantae > Streptophyta > Magnoliopsida > Lamiales > Lamiaceae > Mentha > Mentha longifolia. Next base: position 9,203,536 of record CM038116.1, read on the forward strand.
GAAGCAACAAGACAAGAAGGATTCAAGGATCAAAATCTGCATAATAATAACAAAAGTGATGAGAGCTCAAATTCTGCAACAAGAGGACAAATCTATTCAAATCCTAACATACAAAAAAGGAAAGGGAATCAGCCCCTTTTTACACCAGTTTGGCTACAGGAGCAGCAAAACATCACCCTAGCTCCACCTGCAAAAGAGAAAAAGAAATTAGCAAGTAAAACAAAGATTAGGAGTTCAAAATCTGTTGCAAGACAACAAGCCAATTTCGCTCCTCACCTCTAAAAAGGGAAGGAAATCTGCAGCCTCTTTAGAATTCCAAACTAGCTGCACCATTAGTAATCCCTACAGCTGAAACCTGCAAAATGAAAGAAAATCAACCATGTAGAGATAATAAAGGTAGAGTTTTAAGGTCTGCAAATAAAAGACAAACTAAATCTGCATACAATCTCCAAGAAAGAACAAGAGAAGCATGGAAATAGAAACATTGGAAGACTACAACTCAAGACCCCAAGTCAGCCTAACCTCTCTAGTGCCAGAATTTCAAACCGACCCCTTTATCACCACCCTTCTTTCCTCAATTCAGCCACACTTTCATCACAAACACTTAGAGCAAAATAGAGAGTAAGAAGGAGTGAGGAAGAAGAAGAAGTAGCTAGGAAGAGAGGAGAAGGAAGAAGCTAGCAACTACTGCTCACTTCAGCAAGGTAATAAAAACAGCCCTCAACCCTCAACACCAACTCATAAATCTAGAATACATGCTACTACCTTCAAGTAGTTTTCCAGAATCCAACTCCTCTAGGCACAAGCATGAATAGGTGATATCGCAACACATGAACACCAACAAGCATACACCCTAGTTCAATTTCAAAAATACTCATTTCTACAAAGTAAAAGAATCAAGTATGAACCTAAACAGATTATCAAACCCCAAATCTAGAACTAACAAGCAGTGCATAATGCTTTCATAAACAAACCAAAGCCATAAAATATTATCCCAAAAATACAGTAAGAACTAGAATGCACACATCCCATTTCGAACACTATAAATCGAGAAAAGAATAAGCTGAGTCGAACCTCCGTCGAGGCTGAGGCCCGATGACAAAAAAATCGGATGAAGGAAGGCGAACTGCAGCAGCGACGGTGTCTCCACGATCGTCCGCCGGAACCTGCAGCAAAAAGGAAGAAGGAAATCAGTTCTCTTTTTGAATTGAAACCATATCTAATCGAATCGAACCCTAAGCCTAAGCTGACTCATTAAAAAAATAAATGAGGCTAGGAACGAAGACGAAGAACAATTAATGAAATCTAGAAAACAGGACATGTGTCCCCTAATTCCTTCGAATTAGGGATTTTAGTTTATGGCGACTCGAAGAAGCTCGCCGGAGGTACGGGAGTTGTGCCGGAGAATCGTCAAAACCGAAGGAGTCGCGTGGCTGCAGTCGAGTTCGACGGAGATGGATCAGGTTGTTGGGCGACGAGTCAAAGCCAGTGCCATCTCACCGTACTGGCAGCGTCTTAAATTTGGAAGGATTCGCCAGAAATCGATTGGAACTGCGAACCCCGAAAACCGAGCTAGGGTTTTCGAATTGGGGAGAACGACTCTAGAAAAGAGGCGAGGACAACAGATCGATGACGGCCCATTGATTCAGGCGCCACCGAAGCAACGCCGGAGAAGATGACCGGAGATGAAGAGATGAAGGAGAAGAGCGACTGGAAAGATCGCGAGAAGAATCGTGAGTGAGAGAGAGAGATGGGTTCAGTCGCGATTGAAGAAGGGACGAGGGGGTTGGATTTTCCTTAATTGACCGGGTCGGGTCAACCTGTAGGCCAGGTTCAAATCATGGTTTTGGGCTGAGAAGCAATGGGCCGAATTACCTTTTTATTTGGGCCAGGGTCCATTTACCCAATTACGAGCCCAACTCCCTAATTAATTATGAAACGAGGCACGATTAAATCGTATTCCACTCCAGCTTAAATCCCGATAATTCTAAATAAATTATTTCGCGTTTTAAATAATTAACTTTATATAAGTTAATTAACCAAAATTATATTAATTGATTTAGCTAATCAATTACCCATTGGAATTTATTAGCCCAGTTTCACAATAAATCAAGGTTTATTTATTTGTAATAAATCTTATGCACCATTCACATAACGGAATTCATAATTTGAGCTTAGATAACAGTAACCACGTTACTGGATTTAGAATAACCTCCGATCAGCATTTTGACTAAAATCTTAGATAAGATTTCCCTTGCTAGTACGTGAATCTCACCTCGATTTTTAATCGAAGGGCACGCGAAGGAGGGACAGTAGCAGCAGCAGAGATCAGATCTCGTTGCAGTAATTAAACACAACGAGGTGGGCTTTCTATAAAACAAAGCATGTTTTATTAGATCAGTAGCTCTTTTAAAGTATTGTCATGCCATAAATGTTTTCAGTTTTTGTATGATGCCTATCTGTTAAATGGCGAAATGCCAATTCATAAATCGAATTCGGGTCCTTGAATGATCAGCTATTATTCTTGGACTAGTGTACACATTGATCGTGTCATTCAGATAGTGACCGATCAGGTGACTGAGTGAGGTGGCCAACTCCTCGGGCACAACAAACTCAGATATGGTAGATTACTACAGAACTTAGTCTGCGCAGACGCTTTTAAGATAACTCAGTTTTTCGTGAACATAGGCCTTTCAATAAAACCCTATGTTTCACTATGAATGGCTTGACAATAAAAATATTTTGGGCATTGTGTCCACTGAGTACTCCGTACTCACGCCCTGTACATTATTTCCAATGTGCAGGTTGAGCTGGATGACGGAAGAGTGACCAGCGATGTTTTGTCGAAGTTAGCGATTAGTGTAGTTGATGAACACTCTTGGTAATACGTGTCTCCATACACGTATTTCCACGCATATCCGCTGCGTACACTCTAATATTCTGAATCATCTTCAATTTGGTTGTAATCTAAGTCAGAATCATGACAAGTCGTGTCGTACTACTTTCAACTATTATGCCCACTTATCGATGTTGCTTTATAATTTGTTAGCGTCAAACCTCGAAATTTCACTTCCTTTTCTTTATTATTCGTAAATTCCACCATAGTCACGAATCACCGAGCTTTGCTATTAGTTAGTAAAGTACGGTCGTGACAGTAGTAGCAAAGGATGTTGGCAGCCTTCAAGGATTGATCTGACGTCCCTATAACTCGAGACGCATCAGTAAAATCCTTCCACAATTGTTTCACTTTTACCTTAACTCCATTGCCGCCGTAGTACGTATGGTAGAGGCTCGTAGTTGGGATGATGTGGTTGTTGCCGTGAGGATTAAAGGACGACTCACCGAATATTAATCCGGTGACAAGGCAGAATTCTTCAGGCCCAAACCGAATATCCTGGCCACCTACATGAAACAGTCTTTCGAATTCATGTTCGTCGCCCCTCCATAGCTCTCGGGATAACAGCTCGTGCAAGGCACATTTTGCATTGCCGGTCTTCCTCATCGTGCACAACCGGGCGAAAAGAGAAACCTCGCTGAATTGCCTAACCAATTCTTCTCCGCCAATACGCATAATCTGATCTATGATCAACGGAATAGCATAGTCCCGATGGTAACAATTTATTTCACCCGGGAATCCTTGCATACGTGGCCTATACCAATTAAACCTAGGCTGCAAAAGAAATAAACAAAAAGCGCGAATTAATTAATTAATTAACATTCAAAAAATCACAAATTCTGATTAAAAAAAGCTTCTCACGGTTGAAACATAAGAGAAACCGTGAGGTCGCACGGTTACAATTCATTTTTAACCGTGAGCAATACTTTAAACGGTTCGATTTAAGCCACGTGGAGCTTACGGTTTGAATCTAACCGTGAGCTCACGGTTTGGTTAAAATCGTGACCGTTAAAAGTAAAGCTCACGGTTTAAAATGTATCCAAACCGTGAGGCATCACTGTTTCCTTTATATCAAACCGTGAGACGGGAATTTAACTTCATCTTCTACAGATCTATTTTCCAGATTTATGCATACAAATTCATTCATAAATTCGAACCCACAAATCGAAGGAAATAAACACATAATAATTCTAATTTTATTCTAAAATCATAAAACTATATAAACATGCTTAAAATTCACCAAAAAAAACTAAACATTCAAGTAAAAACTGTAAATTTTTTAAAAAAAAAAACTTAAAAAATTACTAACCGGCGCCGGCGGATCGGGAATGTTTTCCCGTTCTTCCCTCGTCGGAAGTCGGCGACGTGGCTATGACGGACCTTCATTGCCTTCATCTTTGTTACCCGAATGGTGCTCGGAATCGGCCATTGCTTCTTTTCTCTCCGGCGCCGGCTAAATAATACCTCACGGTTGAGGAAAAAAAAAGGGGGGCTAGGGTTCACGGTTTCAATTCAATCGTGAGAGGGAGAGAGATTGAGAGAGACGTGAGAAGGGAGTGAGAAGAGAGTGAGGTAGTTTTTTTTTTTAATGTTAAGAATAAATTGTAAAGTGGGGCCCACTTTCCCTTTTGTTTTATTTGGAATGTGAGTAAAGGTGGAGGTTATTTCTGTCTTTTCATTTGATTTTGGGTATAAAACTTATACTCTTAAACTTGTGGGTATAAAACTTATATACTTATTTGTTTTGGGTATATCTAAAGTTCACCCCAAAAAAGATTGGGGGGTAAAAAAAAGATAGGGCTGAACAAATATTTAAAGTTCATGTACAAAGAGGGGGACTCATCATATGCTGGGCTAACCATAAACTAAAAGGGCCTATTTTTTTGGTTACCTTTTCAGACTGTAATTTTTTTATTGCGTCTTATAATAATAGGTTTTGTTCCTTATATTTTTTTAATCAACACTTGATAAAATTATGGGCTTTTTTTTTAATTTTAATTTCTTATACTATACTATACTAACTATACTATACTAAGATTATGGCATTGCATCTTTAATTAATACTTAGTAAAAAGGTAATATTTTTAATTTTGAATATACATGAAGTATAAAATAATGAAATAAGATTAATAAAGTGGGACATAAATAGTAACATAAAATAAATTTTGATAACTAATATATCGTCTCATTTATTGTCGGACCAACCATGACTAAAAGTGAGGTCATAAATCATAATTTAGCCTTGTTAACTACATGCCATATTCTTACATTCAAATATTTTCGTAATCCTAATATTCAATGGTATGGAAAATGGCACTAATAATTTTCAACATCTAATTGAAAGAATAGGAAATGGATAGTTTCACATATATATTTTAATATAAAGTGATTATCCACGTAAATTAAGAACCTTATAGCAAACTTACAAATCTGAGTTTAAGAAAAAACACTCCTATTTCAAATTGGAATACAAATTCATAACAATAAAATACAAGGAAAGCCTCAAAGAAAATAAACGTCTCCCACTTTCTATAAACTCTACTACTAGTAAGGGTGTGTTTCGTGAATATGATGAACCAAGATGAGGTGAATCATCTTAGTTTATCTAAGTATTTGGTACACAAATGAAATAAACTGGAGAGTCCAAGATGAAGCCCAAACCCGCAGTTATTTTACTATTTTCGCTTGTTAACTCATCCGACGTTTTTGGTCGGATGACTTCAACTCATTCGAACGGTAACACAACACTTTCTCTCTCTTTCCATTTTACCCTTATGCATTTATACGATTTCAAATAATAATAATAATAATAATAATAATAATAATAATACTAATAATAATAATAATAATAATAATAATAAACGGTACTATTTAATCCCAACGATAAAAAGTGAAATCGGTAGGGGTATTTAATAAGGGTAATTTGGTCAATTTAAATTTTAATCTAGAGTTTTGCAATTTATACGAAACATAATATGATATCATCCGAGTATAAATTTTTTGATATCAAATGAAGAGATGGATAATTCAATTTGACACTATTTATATGGGTCATCCTTCCACATCTTGAGATGAATATCAAACACAACTAATGGTTTGATATTTATTGAACACATAGAACCAAGAGGCAAAAACTAAAATGCCTAAAAAACTTAATGAAAATGAAATGTTGACCAAAATATAAAAAAACATAAATTTTACCCCACAATTCAAAATTTTCCCCATATTACCCCTCTTTTCACTTTTTCTTACACTCTCTCTCTTCTCACCTTTTTCTCTATCCTCTCACTCTCCTCTCGCTCTTCCCCCACATGTGAGGGAACATGGATAGTGGTGATACTTTTCTCTCTCTACTCACTCTCTCTTTCTCGATTTCAACTCTCTCTCTTTCTCTTCTCTCTTCTTTTTTCTTTTCCTTTTTTTTCCTTTTCCACTCCTGTTTTTTTTTTCTCTCATATTCTTTTTTTTTATTTTAATTTTAATTTTCTTTTTTCTAGTTTTCCTTCTTTTTCTTTTTCTTTTCTTTTTTCATTTTTTAACGGTAAAGAGTTACAAGTTCTCCGACTAGTTTTGGTAAGAATTTAATAATTTCTTACAAATTATCTTTGAAAATGTTCGTTCTACAAAATAACTTGATAAGAAATTATCAAATTCTTACATTCTCCAACTCATTTAACAATAAGCAAAAAAATCTTACATTCGTCTCTAATTTATGTAAGAATTGCATAATTATTTATGTTGAACTTAGTAAGAAAATATCAATTTCTTATCAAGTTTGTTATTTTGGTAATAATTTCACAATTTCTAATGTGATGCTTAGTGAACAATTTGTATAGGTGGTCGTGACTTAGTAAGAAATTTCAATAAAAAGTAGGAAATGAGTAATTTCTTACAAAGTACAATAAAAAGGACATGAAATGTGTAGTTTTCTACATGGTAAGAAAGTATGAATTTCTTACCACATTCTTACATATTCTTACAAATAGAACAATTTGTATAGGTAGTCGTGACTTCGTAAGAAATTTCAATAAAAAATGTTTTAGATAAGGTAAAATTTTTACATATTCTTACTAAATAGATCATCAGAATTAGTCAAATTCTTACAAATTCGTAGAGACACTCATCAGTTGGTTATAAATTCGCACAAAACTACCAAATATGAGATAAGAATTGTATTTTTTTTTTTACCAATTTTAACCAAGGTGTCTAAAAGAAAGGTAAGAAACAAACAATTCCTTACCAAATATGTCAGAGACAGTAAGAATTTGAAAAATTCTTATAATATAAGATTTTGCTAAAGTCAATCCTAATTCAAGCATTAAACCCCCAAATTCTGAAATTTGATATAGTAAAATCACATATAGCAAAAATTAGAGCAAACACACCTTCCAATTTACTTGAATAATTAAACAACATAATTACGCAACATGTGAAATAAATCAAGCCCAACTTATACAAAATCAAAACTATTCAAACCTAATATAAGTAAGGTAAGAATTTTACATATTCTTACTAATTAGATCATAAGAATGGTGCGTTTTATAGACCGTAAGAATTTGAACATTTCTTACTAATAATAACATAAAATTTTGCCAACATTTCTTACCAAAATATCTAGAGAAAAGTAAGAAACAAACAATTTCTTACTGAACATTTCAGAGACTGTAAGAATTATCAATGATAACATCAGATTTTGCGAAAATCTTACAAATTCGCACATATAATCATCAGTTTCAGAGCACAATGCACCTCAAAATCTAAGCAAAATATGCACCTCAAAAACTAAGAAAATTGAACTTGAATACGCCATTAAAATCCCCAAAATAATTCAGATTTTTCAAAAACTAGAAAGAGCAAAATCCAAAAAAGTAAATTTGTTGAGAGATGCAAAATCCTAGATGTACAAATATTCAAAAAGAACCCCAAATCTGAACCTCAAACATTCAAATTCGGCTAGAAAAAAAAAACCCCTAGATGTACAAAAAGAATCCCAAATTTGAAAAAGAGAGAGAGAGAGAGAAAAACTCCTACATATGAATATTTCCTTAATCTTCATCTGATGTGGGTTTGTTCCAGCCCCCATTTTTAGAGAGAGAAAGAGCATATGGTGGAGTCGTCGACCTCTAAAGAGCGCCGGAGTTCCACTGCCACCAGCTGAGCTTCCGTCGGATTTTGGGCGAAGGGGAGCTGCACCACCGGAGAAGAAGAGATCGATATAAATGGGGGAGTAGCTATGGCTGAGAGAGAGAGAGAGAGAGTATTGAAATGGGGGGAATGAAAAGTGACGGCTGGAGAGAGAGAGAATGGAAGAATAAAATGGAAGGGATAGGGTTTGGGAGAGATGAGGGTAATTTTGGAACAACATAAAAAAAAAGGGTAAAATTTGAGTTTTTTTAAGTTTTGGTCAAGTTTTAATATACACCAAGGGATTGGGGTATAATGCTATATTTCCTCTAGAACCAATCAATTTTATTCTCGGAAAAAAAAAAAAACCAATCAATTTTTGTACATCACATATTAATTAAAGCTGCCTAATCAGACACGTTCCTCAATTATTTCAAACACAATCACATGCCTTCAATTAAAAGTAAATATGTAGTATATTTTTTTATAAGAAAATAATCAAATAATCAAATTGTTATTGAAGCTCGATAGAAAATCCAAACTGAATATAACTCGAATATATTTTACTGGATTCCATCTCATATATAGTCCAAGAGAGTGATTCAATATAAATGTGTAATTGGCCATATACTTTGTCATTATTCAAGCCATTAAAGTATTACATATGAATTGTTATTTATATTGATTTCAGCCTCCACGGAAATACAACTAAGCATAACTTCTCCTCTCTTCCACTTTGAAAAAAAATGGAACTTTTGGGAGCAATTTTAGAGCATTTGACTCACATGTTTGTGAAGGCACCTATATTATCATCAACAATATTCACAATCTTAGCCATGGTTGCAGGTTTTCTTTGCTACTTTTATGAGCCATATTGGAGTGTAAGAAAGGTCCCCGGGCCTCCGCCTCTACCGATACTTGGGCACATTCCTTTGCTCGCTAAGCATGGCCCCGACGTCTTCACCGTTCTTGCCAAGCGCTATGGTCCTATTTTCAGGTATTATTGAATCCTCTTGTTCATTGATTGACCTCCCTTATATTTATTTTCGCTTAATCTATTCATTGGAAGATAAATGTCTTACTAATTGAGTTGCGTTTTGTCGTCAACTCAGCTGATGACATTTATTTTTACTAGGTCTATATGCTTTCTTTGCATAGAGGTTTCACTTAGATGTTGGTATATAGGATAGGTTGAGTTGTTGAGGGGAAAAGAGACCTTCCTTCTTTTTCTTTTTCTTCTTCTTGTTCTTCCTTTTTTTTTTTTTTTTAATTTTTAAATATATATCGTTCACAATTGATAACATAATTGATTTGCTTTGATTCTTATTCGTTTGATTCTTATGTTTTATATGTAGATTTGATTTTTAATTATATCTTTTTAAGTACAGTGCGAATTTGTATCGAGCCGACCAGATGTCACTCTTAAAAGTTAATTAGTGACATTTGATTACTTTAATAAGTGAAATCAACGTTTACCTAATATTTTGTTTTCTTACAATTGGCGGATATTGTACCAATATTTATTTATTCGGTGTTTGCATTGGGGATTGGGATAGATTACCATGACTGTCACTTATTTTTTTTATCAGCAAACACAACACACTTATTTTACCAACTAAGCTACGCTTTGTTGTCAACTGCCACTTATTATAATAATAAAATAAATTATTCTTTAATCGAGTACTTTTCCAATCCCTAATTATTTTATTTTTAGTACACTATATGACTCTCACATACTTCACGCACTAAAAAAACTCAAAAATCCCAATATCTCACTATAAGAATATTGTTTATCGCCGGCGGATTCGCGACAGACAAAAAAAAAATAAAGGAATGCCACAGACGGATCTCCGGCGGATCCTATATTAGGCGAATTCCCCGACAGATTCGCGATGGATCCCCAACGGATCTGCGACGGATTCAGTCGCCATTCCGTAGTCAAAATTTGTCGGCAGAGAAATCCGTTGGCGTTTGCATTTCCTGACGCCCGTTTTGCCGACGGACTTCCCGGCAAATCCGTCGGCAAAACAGGCGTCGGGAAATACAAACGTCGACGGATTTGTCCACAGGAAAATTTTGGCTACGGAATGGTGACGGAATCTGTCACGAATCCGTCGCAGATCCGTCGGGGATCCGCCTAGTATAGGATCCGCCGTAGATCTTTCCGTGACATTCCTTTTTTTTTTGTCTGTCGCGAATCCGCCGGCGATAAACAGTATTCTTGTAGTGTCTATCGGTTGAAAGGAAAAATATTTTACCAATTCAGCTGTACTTCATCGTCTTTTAATCCCTCATTGTTGTATATACATGATAGGTAGGGGCAAGCATAGACTGAAATCCCCATAGTAGTTACCGAGTTCTCTAGTATTATTGTATATTGCATCAAATTTTATGTTCGAATGATGTCGATAAATTCTTTTTATATACTAACCTCCTCGATGATTTAATTCCGTATCGGGGCACTCATCATAGGTTTCATATGGGGAGACAACCACTAGTGGTACTAGCATCGCCGGAACTTTGCAAGGAAGTTGGTATAACAAAATTCAAAAGCTTCTCCAATAGAAGCATCCCTTCTCCCTTAGCAGGATCGCCTCTTCATCGCAAAGGCTTATTCATGACAAAGTACGACCAACATCATATTCATATTGCAACTATAGATTACAAGTAAATTTAGAAATCTACCATAATCATTTACTCCCTCTGTTCCATATATAATTAAATGGATAGTTAATTGTCTTTTTGTCTCACTCGTTTATACTGTAAATGGATAGTTGACTGTCTTTTTACGGCAAAAAGACAGTCAACTATCTATTTATAAATGGGACAGAGGGAGTATTATGCAATAATTTTCACAAATTTCTCTTATCAAAATTTGGCAATTTCAAATTTCTTGTTTAACAATAGATGGTCCAAGTTAAAATTTGGATGTTTTTTTTTTTTTTGAATTTTTGTATAACATCTATTGCATTAATGTATGATTGTCATATGTCTATAATATTTCTAAAATTAACAATAATCAAAAAAATTCATAAATAAAAATGCAATTGAGGACCTAAATTGTCCAAATTAGGCAAAGTATAACAGCCACATTTTTTATACTTATGCAAATTGCTATATATATAGAGCAATCTAACAAAGATTTGTACTCAATATTAATCTTCAGAGAACCAAGATGGTCGTTGATGCGAAACACAGTTCTATCATTCTTCCAACCCTCTTACATTGCGAAGATGATCCCCGCAATGCAAGAGATCATCCAGACAGCCACTTCCGATCTCGACTCGAAAACAGTCACATTCTCCGAGCTATCCATCAAGATCGGCACCGACGTGATCGGAAAGACCTCCTTTGGCGTTGACTTCGGCCTCTCCAAGCCCAAGCCGAGTCGTCAAGACTCGGTCAACGAAGTCAACGCCAACGCCTGCGAAAAATGACAAAGTCAAAGAGTTCATTGACGAACACATCTACTCAACCACGCAGTTAAAGATGGACCTATCCGGGTCGGCCTCGATCATCCTAGGGCTCGTCGCGCCGTTTCTCCAGACCCCGTGCCGCGAGATCCTCAAGAGGATCCCGGGCACGATGGACTGGAAAATGGAGCGGACGAACAAGAGCCTCACCAGGCGGCTCGATGAGATCGTGGACAAGAGGAGGAGAGACGACAACCGTGGCACGAGAGACTTCCTCTCTCTCGTGCTCAACGCTACGGAGTCGGAGAAGGCCGTGAGGAACGTGTTCACGCCGGACTATATTAGCGCGGTGACGTACGAGCAGCTGCTGGTGGGGTCGACAACGGGCTCCTTCACGCTGTCTGCCGTGGTCTATCTTGTTGCAGCCTATCCGGATGTCGAGAAGAAGTTGCTCAAAGAGATCGATGCGTTCGGGCCTCGTCACCGGATTCCTACCGCCGATGATCTGCAAAATAAGTTCCCTTATCTTGATCAAGTAAGTTATGATTTTTGTAATAAATGTTAACTACTAAACTTTGATTATTTGTAAAAAAAAGTCTTATGTTTCTTGATTTATGAGTGCAGGTGATTAAGGAAACTATGAGGTTCTACACTGTCTCTCCTTTAGTTGCAAGGGAAGCATTAGAGGATGTTAGAGTTGGAGGTTATGATATTCCCAAGGTACATAAAAATATCTCATTGCGATTATTAATGTCTATACTATATACATCGAACCACTTGCATCCTCTGTCCGTATTTTTCGTATTTTAACCGTGTTCTAAATCTTAATTTCTACTAATTTTATGTATTTTTCTTCAATAGTTTTAATTTATAATGATTTAGTTTAGTTTTATAATTGTTCTCTAGAGTTCACCCATTCAATTAAGGATTATAATTATTTTTTAGCATTTAACTTCACTTTTATTGGTTATATTAGGGTTGATAAATTCAAAACTAGGGAATATAATTTTAAAAAAAATCCAATTTTTCTTATAAATGTTTATTATATTATAGAAATTTTTATTTTTTAAAAAACAATATAAAACTAATAGTAAAAATTAAGATCAAGGACACGATTGATACACCGAATTTAGGACATAGGATCTCATCAGATCGAAAACCATTATTAGTATACTTCTCTCTTTATAACTGAGAAATTCTTTGCCACTTGGATGAGCTTAGTTGATTTGAAAAATATAATACCGGCTAGGATGATGATTTCAATAGCTCATAGGATGTCTATTATACTCACTCTCAGTCCGTCCCAACGAAAGTGAGACGTTTCATTATTTTATATCTCATATATATATTCAAAAAATGTCTCACTTTCGTCATTTTATAATAGTGTATAAGATGCATTATAATGATGAATATTCCAAACTCCAAAATGAGAATCAATCTTGACCATGACCATTCATAACGAGCAAGATTTATTCTTATCTCTTACGCATAGGGTACATGGGTGTGGTTGGCGATCGGGGTTGTGGCTAAAGATCCTAAAAACTTCCCAGAACCGCACAAGTTCAGGCCGGAAAGATTCGATCCCGAGGGCGAAGAGGAGAAGAGAAGGCATCCGTATTCATATATTCCCTTCGGAATAGGGCCTCGAGCATGCATTGGTCAGAAATTCGCCTTGCAAGAGATGAAGCTAGCAATCATCCATCTTTATAGAAACTATGTAATTAAACATTCCCCGGAGATGGAGAATCCCTTGGAGTTTCAGTACGGCATAGTCTTGAACTTCAAACACGGTGTCAAGGTTTGCGCCACCAAACGTGCTTCAAACTAACTCCCCCATATACGGAGTATAAGACAGAGAGAGAGAGAGAGAGAATAATACTCCCCCGTTTTCTCTGACTTGACCTGTTTCACTTTCACAAAACAAGTCAAGTCCGAGAAAACTGAGGGAGTACTGTAATATAGCTAGCTAGCTAGCCTAATGGGATTGGGAATGTATATGGTCTTGAATCAAAACCTAATTCGTGATTAAAACAAGGTTATATATTATTTGTTTTATGTACAAACATGCACTCTTGATGATCTTGTATATATGGTGTATGTGAGAATCAAATACTCATAAATTCAATTTAGAGTTTATAAGTGAGATTTGAATTTCATCAACATGCGAATATTCTGATAATAATAATGGAAGCTCATGTGAAAATTCTCTCCTTTATTCTAACTTTCTAAAAGAGATTAAGATGCATATGAAATTTAATGTTTGTAGATTCTACTAATATGAATAAACACTACAAGAAAAATTAGTAGACGAAGTGATTTTGGTTAGAGCAGAGTTCCCTAGGAATCTCTTTTTTTTTTCTTTTTTTTTCTTTTTTTTTTTGAGGTTTTGAGCATCAACAAATGGAGTAAAATAATGATAGAGAGGGAAACAATTCAAGTAAATTGCATTGTATTCATCTGAATCTTAGTATGTTTTTCACATACTAGCAAGTAGGGAGCTTCCATCTTACTAGATTTTCTACGTTCTATGGTTACTGAATTTGCTCCATGATAGGATACGACCCAATTCCTAGGCCCAAGCATCAGGCCCAATATAATTAGGCCCCGACAGTTAAACTCGGTCTATGCAGCTCGGCCCAACTAAGAAAGAGAAACTTTTTCACTAAGGCAACCGAGACTCCTACATCGACTACAACTCAAGCTCCAAGAGAGATATAGAAGCTCGGTGTTTATCCATAAAGGAGGAGATCAAGCCAAAGAGTCCAAATAGGAATAGACATTGTATTAAGGTAGAATTCCATGTAATTACCTATAAATAGGGGCTTAGAATAGATGGAAGGGGAGAGAACAATCTTGTAATCAATACTCATACTAGCAATCAAGATCTATACTCTTGCTCTGTGGACGTAGATCTATTCTAATAGATTGAACCACGTAATTCCTTTGTGTTCCTTTTACTTTCGTGTTCATTTATTCCTTATTGGCGATTCATTAATTACATACGAAAATAAGATCGATCACTCCATATAAAAAATGAATCGTTCTACATGTTCTTATAATACCTTGCAAAAAGAATTAAAGAAAATGTCAATATCAACATCTATTCTGTGAAAGAAAAAACATTTAATGCAAAATGTCAATATCAACATCTATTCTGTGAAATAAAAAAAACATTTAATGCAAAAATACGGACGAAGACGAAGGTGAATGCTCATACACTAATTAAGTTATAAATATCTTAAAAAGAATACGAATGCAAAATGATCACATAAGAAAACTAAAGAAAATGACCACCGATTTATATATAGGAATTCTTAATTAATGGAATTCATTCTTTGTTTAGAAAAGGAATCAATCAATTAATTATATTATTTGTTTTTTGCGTTTTCTTTCTTTCTTTTTTTTAACTTTTTATTGTTTATTGTTTGGTTTGCGTAATGCGTTATCCATTATCTTTCATTGATGGTAACTCAATATACCAAATTGTTACAATAAATTAAAGAAGAAACATAATTTGTTCATATTCATAGGAATGAATTCATTAAGTGATTCATTTACATTATCAAACAAATAATTTTTAAAAATAACAGTTATTATTACTAATTACGATTTTATTCTCTTTCCATTCACCACCTGACCAACCGAGTATTGTGGATGGAAGTGAGTTAATAAGACAAGTTATGTAAATAAAAAAAGTATTGCAAAATTAATTATTAAATTAAATTTGTATGGCAAATTTTTAGCTGCAAACAAAATAACAAATTATACATTTCTTCTTTTGTAAAACCAAGAGTAAAAGTCAAGAACACTGGGCTTGTTGTGGGAGGTTCTTCTGTGCAAACGTTTGTACACCAAACTCTTCATCCATGATGCCACATGTCCATTATGGTTTATTCAAAACCACTTTTCTTTTTACTTTTTCTGCAATAGTTTTAGTTTTGTTGGGCCATGTCACTAGATCCATCCCCACCCCCACCCCACCCCAACCCCCAATCCTTGATGGTCCCACCAATAATTTAAAATTTGAGAAGATGTAGTAATTTATTTTTATATTTCCATTTTTAAAATATTAAATATATGTAAATAATTAATAGAAATTAAATTTATGATTAATTTTTTTTCCTTATTTAATTATTGCTAATTAATTTTATTTTATTTTTTTATTTTTGTGTGAAGATCAAAGTAAAAAATTGATACAACAACACACTAACATTTCAAAATTCAAAATTAAATTGGGCAATATTTAGTGAAAATTCAATAGAAAAAACACTAAAGTAGGAAAAAGAGTGCATGTATAGTTAAAACTAAGAAATAAAAAAATATATTTTAGATGAAATATATATCAAAATTACGGGTCAGCGGGTCGCTAGATCGTGGAACTGGCGTGTTACGATTCCAACTTTCAGTACCCGTACTCTAACCGCCGCCTTTAGCGGGTACGGTTCCGAACACGAACCGGCAAGTACATGTACGAATACAAACCCTCCAATATGTGTACGAATACGTGTACGGGCGGGTACGATTATTTTGGCAATCTCTAAATCACACACAAAAATACCAAAGCTAATTTTATAATGACATAATTATTACTCAGGAGGAATTTAAAATATAAAAAGGATATTACAAAAAAAAAATGACAAATGTTCAGATATTAATTAAAATTACATAAAATTTGAATAACATAATTGAAGGAGGAACCGTGTAAAATTGGGAAATACTGTATGAATGGGGGAGGGGGCGGGGGTTTCTGAAAAGGGCCTGCAAATTGTAGAAGTTGGCAGCCAACTTCCTTAAAACAACTACTACCTACATCCCATTATATTAGAGCTACTTTGACTTGCACAGAAACCAATAAATGGAAGGGTATGTGGCTATAATTAATTCTAAGGAGAGAGAATTAATTATAGCCAAGTATTTTTTACCATTTTAGGAAAGAGCTCTAATATAATGGGACAGACCAAAAAGAAAATAAGCTCTAATATAATGGGATGGAGGTAGTAAAACATTATGGCTTTTTTCAAGTGGTTTCTGATGGTGTACACGTGGCGGCACGAATTAAGGGTATGGTGTGCAAACGTTTGTACCTAAGAATCTTCCGCTTGTTGTAGAGCGCAATTTCCCAATCTCTCTTCTAAAGTCGTCGGCCACATCACTTTTTTGTAAAAGTTTGCAACGAAAAAAAATAACTCCCACGCGATTCCTTCTTCTCGAAGCACGCAAAATTTGCCTCATATAAGCGGTACTACATATCCAAATCAATAAGTAAAACAACTTATCAGTGATTTGTTTGGTAGTTTTTCATAAAAGCTTTTTTACCCATCACAACCCATTTAATACGAACTGCAATGAATGAGGAAGCCCACGCGCGCCCTGTCGAGGTGCATGTGGCCGCATCCCACGTGGCGTCTTATCTTCTCGCCACGTGCCTATCCTGCCGAGCGAATAGCACACGTGCACTCAACTTAAACCCGTAACGTACATACTCGTGTCGCACGCGCCACGGGCGCGTCTGGTCTTTTGTATGATGTCACTGTCCATCAATTCCCTCGCCTTAAAAAGCACCTCGCTTTTATCTCTCACACACTACACGCACCGCCGCCCTCTGCCTTTATAATGGGAGACTGGGGGAGAAAAATGAGTTTATGAACAGAGCAAGAGAGGGGAAGATAGGTTGCTCGAAGGGGAAATTAGGAGAAACTTACTATAAAAAACCAAAAACTCTCTCGATCTGTGCTTTGCTCTTAGTCCTCGCGAATTCTTAGGTGAATTATTTGTATGTGTTCGTGCTTTGTGTGTGTTTGCGGGTGGATTCTGTTCAATTTTGTTGCTTTCCGTATGTTCAGTGTTGTCGCATTTTGTTTTAATTCATTTCTGCTGTGTGAATTTTGTATAATTCTCGAAGTCGTGAGTCGCTGGGGGTTTCGCCGGATTTGCAGAATTCTAGACCGTGGAGGAATTTCGGTTGATTGTTGAAGATGTCGTCATCGTTAAGCAGAGAGCTTGTATTCTTAATTCTCCAGTTTCTAGACGAAGAGAAATACAAGGAGACTGTGCACAAGTAAAAGCTTGTTTCCTTTTTTAATTGTGTAAATCATAGTATTACATTTGCGTGTGCGCACGCGCGTAACATTCGCATTGATTGAGCTTTTATTTTGGTGTTGATTTTTGCCGTTTTTGCTGTTGAAATTATTGAAGATTGGAGAAGGAGTCTGGTTTCTTCTTCAACATGAGGTACTTTGAGGATGCAGTGACTAATGGAGAATGGGAGGAGGTGGATAACTATTTGTCAGGGTTCACGAAGGCTGACGACAACCGTTACTCCATGAAAATTTTCTTCGAGCTCCGGAAACAGAAGTATCTAGAGGCTCTCGATAAGTACGCATTTGTGATTTTATCTCCGCTTTTATTATTGTAGTTGGTGACTAGCGACGATGCCACTGTGAGTGTGTATGGGGTAACTGTATTGTTATTCTGTGACAGGCAGGATCATGCGAGGGCTGTGGAGATTCTTAGAAAAGATTTGAAAGTATTTTCAACATTCAATGATGAACTCTATAAGGAGATTGCGATGCTGTTGACCCTGTCGGACTTTAGGTATAATTTTATATTTTTTTAGCATCTTGATGGATGACTATTGATATTAAAACTTCTCTGGTTTCATTCTGCATTTCATGATAGAATGCTTTTCTATTTCACCGTGTTGGATTTGATTGAGTTGAATTTCGAGTAATATTCATCAACAAAATATGGAGTGCTTGCTAGCACCTGCTGCCAAGACAAAGATTAGTGTTAGATTGGAAATATAGTATACGGAGTATAAGAGAAGCAAGGCCACGCGACTCTGGATTTTGTGGCCACATTTTTCAGATCAAGTTGAGATGCGTTTGAATGATACAAGGGAAATTTATGAAATATTCTGGAATATAAAATCGATAAGGTCTGTATACTGTTTTTACATCTCTGAGATTTGGAATCTGATACCTGACAACATCGGCTTGACTGAAAAGTGTTTCTTAAGGGTCTGTTGTAAATAAGGCACATCTCTTTAAAAATTTAAGAGTACTAGTAATAGTTTTGTGCTTAGGAGATGACGCCTTATGATTTTGATTTTGACCAAGGGCTAGATGTTCTAAGTTTCTTTTATTTGTAGTACATACTTTTTTCTTGCTTCTTGCTTATGATAGAGTACTTTTTATGCTAGGGAAAATCAACAACTATCCATGTATAAAGATACTAAGTCAGCTCGTGCTACAATGGTTGCTGAGCTAAAGAAACTGATCGAGGCAAATCCCCTCTTTCGTGATAAGCTTCAGTTTCCCACCTTAAAGAACTCAAGACTCAGAACCCTGATCAACCAGAGGTAATGTTGACTCATTTTATAGTTAAAATATCGTCGGGTAAAATTAGAACCAAACATGGACGAAATTATCTCATATCCTCTTCGGATTGCAGTTTAAATTGGCAGCACCAGCTTTGTAAGAATCCAAAACCCAATCCTGATATAAAAACTCTATTTGTGGACCATAGTTGTGTGCAGCCAAACGGAGCTCGAGCTCCATCCCCTGTCACTAATCCGATAATGGCTTCACTTCCAGGAGTTAGTGGATATCCATCAATTAGAGGACCTGTTGTAAGTCTTTCTGGAAACATTTCTCTATATGCTATTTCAGGGTACAAGAAATCATATTTAATGTGCTTATACTATTTTGTTGGTTTACTTAACAGCCTTTTCAGCATGCTCCTGCCGTTACAGCTTTGCTTGCAGGATCTGTACCACACCAAGCTGTTTCTCTGGGAACTACGGGAGTAATACCTTCTAATAATGCAGCTGGTAGTTTATTAATTCCATACTCTCTTTTATTTGTTTTCGTTTTTAGTAATTCTTATTCTGCTTGATTCTTGTAATTTTGAACAACATTTCTTTTTGCTTTTAATGTTGTTATAAGCAATGTGATTACCCACAAACAAAATCAGGGCATGTTTCTCACAAATATCCTCCTCTCATTTGACAAGACTGCTACTACCTAATTCATGGTTTGTTTTGTGGGAATATGTCATGATAGTGTCTGTGCTAAAGCGTACTAGGACTCCTCCTACTAACAATCTAGACCTGGATTATTAAACTGCAGGTTTTGAGCATGTGTTGAAGAGTTCAAGTCCTTTTGGAGCTCCAGAGGAGGCAAGTATTTTCAACTGCTAGCCTGTTCCATCTCTTGACTTGAAATTGTCAAGTTATGGTGAAATATTGTTTGTTGGACTTCTAAAAATTACCATGTATTGTGTGGTACTGGTTTGCTTTTATTTTATCAAGTCTTCCTAGTTGCCTGTCCTTTTTGGTGTCATTTACATCTTCTATGTTCATATAAGCCCTGCAGGTCAACAATCTGCCAGTGAACATACCGCCTGTCGTGTTTTCTGGTCAGAGCCATGCCCATTCCATGCACTCTACTCATGACTTGCCCACGTATGTTGTGGCAAATTTAAACCAGGGCTCTGCTGTGAAGAGCATTGATTTTCACCCGGGGAAACAAAATCTACTTCTAGGTTTGCTCCCCGTTTCGGATATCTACTCTTCCTCAAGTATTTAAGGGGTTTATGGCTAGGAGAAGTGTGAAAGAATTGTTGCCTTTGCATCTCTAGCTAGCTTTTTATTTTTTTTTATTTTTTTTGCAGTCCCATAGCTAGAGTTTCTACCAATTTCTTGATTTATTGTTTGCTTCAGTTTGAGACTCGTTTTTGTTACTAACTATTGTAGTATAGTTTCAAGTTGCACACATGATGCATAACTAAAATAAATAATTTATAATTTATATTTATTTTCTCTCCTTTCTTTAGTGGGAACAAACATGGGCGAGATTTCTATCTGGGAAGTGAGTTACGGGGAGAAAATCTTGTCAAGAAATTTTGAAGTCTGGGACCTCGGAGTTTGCTCAATGACACTTCAGGTATGAACCACTGTAGTAGAAATTCTATGATTCCCTTAGTAGAGAATCGACTCTTTCAAGCCAACTGACTTGCTTTTGGCTTGTAGGTATCCCTAGCTAATAATGACTCTACTGCTTCAGTA
The DNA here is from genome assembly GCA_001642375.2 of Mentha longifolia. Taxonomy (NCBI): domain Eukaryota; kingdom Viridiplantae; phylum Streptophyta; class Magnoliopsida; order Lamiales; family Lamiaceae; genus Mentha; species Mentha longifolia. The sequence goes on from CM038116.1 coordinate 9,224,036, forward strand.
AACCGAGTCGTGTGGAGTTCTGATGGAAACGTTTTTGGTATGTTGCTAGAAGCTGCTCATAATTTTTTTTAATTGAATAGATCATATAATCCACCCAAGATAGGGGGGAAATCGGTAGTATATAGCGAATTGTGGGAGTTGAACCTCCCATGCTGTAATTTCATTTCCAATTCTTATATTTGCTTGCATCACTCATATAGATTTTACCAAATATATAGGTGTTGCATACTCAAAGCACATCGTTCAGTTGTATGCTTATTATGGTGGTGATGATTTAAGAAACCACCTCGAGGTTTGTGCCAGAAACTTGTAGATTTTTTTTTATAATATGTTTGTTTTTCTATCTTTCATATCTCATGCCATCTATTCCTATGGAAACAGTCACACTAGCGGTTAATTTTGTTCAATTGTCATTTCAGATTGATGCTCACATCGGTAGTGTCAATGATCTTGCCTTTGCTCACCCGGACAAGCAATTTTGTGTTATAACCTGCGGTGAAGACAAGACGATCAAGGTTTGGGTTTTTATAGCATCACCATGATATTTCATGAGTCTTAGGTTATCTGCAGATGCATTAAAAGGTTATCCACAGGTCTGGGATGCAGCTACAGGTGCTAGGCAATACACATTTGAGGGTCATCAAGCACCAGTATATTCAGTATGTCCACATCAAAAGGCAAATATTCAGGTATTCAGGTGCCAAATACTTTTAAGAGGGATAATTGTCATCTTATATTTGATTTTGGAGTTGATCAGAAACTCATCAGATGTTTACTCAAACTTATCCGCTTGCCATTGAATTAAGAAGCCAGCCCTTTATGCCTAGGCCTAAAAGATCATAACTTGTTTTCTTGTTTCTTTTGCGTGGTTTTTGCCTTTTTGGAAATTGGTGCTATGTGCATTTTGCTTTCTTTTGCATGGTTTTTGCCTTTTTGGAAATTGGTGCTATGTGCATTTTGCTAAGTGAAAATAAAAATATGAGGGGTTTGGACATTTCCATTCTGTATTGGTTTCAGATATTGTTTGTTTTCTAAAGACTTATATTGCTTTCCTTATCTTTCGGCCTTTTGATTGCTTTTTCAGGAGTTCTTTTTTTGTAATTTATTCTGTTATTAGTTCATATTCTCAACAGCAGTTGATGGAAAGATCAAGGCATGGCTATATGATAATACGGGTTCAAGGGTTGATTATGTTGCTCCAGGTAGCTCTTGTACTACTATGGCATATAGCGCGGATGGGACAAGGTACAACACCATTTCTGTTGCTCACTGTATAAGTTTTTCTTCCTTAATTTAATTAATCTGTTATTCTCTTCATGACTTGTTTTTTTCATCCTTTCCTCTGGAGAAATGATAGGTTGTTCTCCTGTGGTACAAACAAGGATGGAGAGTCATACATTGTGGAGTGGAATGAGAGTACAGGGAGTATAAAGAGGACTTATGCTGGTCTTGGGAAACAGTCAGCTAGAGTGGTGCAAACCGTGCAATTTGATACAACAAAGAATCGGTTCTTGGCTGCTGGTGATGAGTTTAAAATTAAATTTTGGGACATGGACAATCTAAATGTCTTGACGAGCATTGATGCTGATGGTGGTTTACCAGTAAGACCTAATTGTTGTCTTTTACAATGAGTTTCCAAATTTGTGGGAGACCAACTAATGTATGGTAGAATCTCTGGTCTTCCTTCAGGCATGCCCATGTATCCGCTTCAGCAAGGAAGGGGCAATGTTGGCTGTATCGACTCGTGAGAATGGTATTAAAATACTTGCCAATACCGAAGGCATGCGACTGATGCGTTTCATGGACAACCGTGTTGGAACCACTTCAAAGGTAAAACTACTATCTTCTCCAAGGTGAGATATTGATGTCCTAGTTTAACAAATTTTCCAGCAGGTGCCTGTTATTGGAACACTTGTTGCTTCCGGATCAGTAGCAGGGCCAAGTATGGGTGAAGATAGAAGTTCTCAGATGGCCCCAGCTATTGCACTGGCAAGTATCATAAATTTGAGGAAATATGAGTTTCTTTGCTAAAATATCTTTTTATCTTGTATTTGGGATCTGACATGCAATCAGAAACTTGAAATTCATCTTTAAAGATATGGAGGTCCTAACAACTCTTGTTATGTGACAGAATAGTGATAGCATGAAACTTCAAGATGCAAAATCCAAAATTTCCGATGAGTTGGGTAAATCCAAGATATGGAAGCTGAGTGAAATTAATGAACAAGCGCAACTTCGTTCATTGAGGCTTCCTGATAGTTTATTGCCAGTGAGGGTAAGATTTTCAAAAAATACTGGTGGCTAAAGTTATAATGTTGCCGTTTCTCTTTCCTCTATATTTGTATGCATGCCTTCTTTAGGAGAATTTGCTAAGCCATACTTAGTTCTGATATATATTAGTTTTTAATGTTTGTGAATGGAGGATTGGATGGAAAATAAGTCTACAGACAAAAAGTCCTAACTGGTTTAGTTATCGTTGAAAATAAAAGAAGCTTGCAACAGAATGGTTTGGCCATCAATAACATTAAGCAGACAATTGATGGAAAATAAGCCTACAGACAAAAAGTCCTAATGATTACTGAATTGGCTATGGATCTGGTGGCCTTGTAAAATATATGTAGCTGATTGTTCAGAAATTGATTTATCGTTGAAAACATTGTCTTAGATTAGTTTACTTGAAAATTTTGTGAAGTTCATTGTAATAGCTCTGCCTACGAAACCTCCTATAAATCCTTGTGCCGCCACAATGTTTACAAAGCGTACTCGAGCATTTAGATATGCACGTGATATCATAATTTTCGGATTGTTACAGCTATGATGATGGACTACTCCTCAATCATTCTGGCGATCCTTGATCTTATAATAATTACTACTCTTATTGTATCTATGTATTTCAGATTATTCGATTGATCTACACAAGTTCTGGGAGTTCCATCTTGGCTTTAGCATATAATGCTGTCCATAAACTCTGGAAATGGCAACAAAAGGAGAGGAATGTATCCGAAAAGGTTTTGAATTCTCTTGGAGATTGCTTTTCTCCTTTTTTGCCTTTGGGTTTATATATTTATGGTCTCTCCTTCCCTCACAGGCAAGTACTGCTGTGCCACCGCAACTTTGGCAACCTTCTAGCGGAATCTTAATGACCAACGACATCAGTGAGACAAACCTTGTGAAAGCTGTCCCATGCTTTGCACTTTCAAAGAATGACTCCTATGTTCTGTCAGCATCAGGAGGAAAAATCTCCCTTTTCAATATGTTGACATTTAAGGTCATGCATTGTTCTGGATGTAATAGATTGAGTTTTCTCCCATTGTTATGTATATCTGTGCCTTCTCAACAAAAGATTCTTATATCTTCCCCCCTTTGCAGACAATGACAACATTTATGCCCCCTCCACCAGCGGCAACATTTTTGGCGTTTCATCCTCAGGACAACAATGTTATTGCTATTGGCATGGAGGACTCTTCCATAAAAATCTACAATGTCCGCCTAGATGAGGTCCTCTTCTGAAACTTCTACTCATAATTACTAGAAATATTTATTGAAAGTCTCTCTCCCCCATCTGATTGTTTCCGTTCCACAGGTAAAAGCTAGTCTCCATGGTCATAAGATGCGAGTAACCGGCCTTGCATTTTCCAGTGTCCTAGATGTGCTTGTGTCATCATCGGCTGATGGTCAGGTTTGTCCCTCTCAAATCTTTGTTGATCTCTACAGCGATCAAGGATTTGTGTGAATTTCTTGTTTGAGATGGAGTTATAGTGTTGAACAGTTTTCTAATCTACTGAGCATACATGGTAAAAAGTATGGTAAAAGGTATCTGAAATATGTAATTTCTTTTACGTTGCTTATGTACCATGTGGTTAGATGCATGCCATGTTTTTGAGTATCCTGTTTCTCCATTATTTCAGTTATGCATTTGGACTCTCGAAGGATGGGAAAAGAGGGCAAGTAAGTTCTTGCCCTTACCTTTAAAAAGTGTGCTAAAACCTCATTGGCAGACACGGGTCCAGTTCCATCAGGACCAAATGCACGTGTTGGTTGTTCACGAGACACAGATAGCGGTATACGAGGCTTCTAGGCTAGATTTCGTCGAACAGGTCTTTATCTCTAATTCATCTTGTTAAAGTTTGGTATTATCATCTATGCTTAATAATATCAAGCACATTACCAAGTAATATTGTATGAGAAGATGGAAGATCCTGAAGTGTAGTTTTCGGTTATGGCAGTGGATTACTAGGGAACCAAGTCCTCCAATAACAGATGCTACATACTCATGTGATAGCCAGTCGATCTTCACTTGCTTTCAAGACGGAAGCGTGTGTATATTCACTGCTCCAGGACTGAAAATAAGGTGCAGGATCAGCCCCACAGCCTATATGCCCTCTCAACCAAGGTAATTTAAGTTCACAAAACATCGCTGCTATTGTATGCGCCTTTTATAAGAAGTTTTATCTTTCTTTTTTCATTTCTAAGAAAGTTCATGACTGGTTTTATGACAGTTCGAAGAATCACCCATTGGTGATCGCTAGTCATCCAAGCGAAGCTAATCAGTTTGCATTGGGTATGACTGATGGCGGAGTGCATGTGTTAGAGCCCCTCGAATCCGAAGGAAGGTGGGGCACTGCACCGGAGCAAGAAAATATTGCAGGTACGAGCAAAAGCGGTGCTGAAGATCAATCTTCGAGATAGCAAAACTTGAAAAATGCTGAGAGATTCTTCCTATATTGGTGCTGGAGAAGGAAATACCTGGTGCTAAGATGAAATGGTGGTTTTACAGTCTACTACTTGGACTAGAAGTCTAAAACTGAAAATAAATAATATAAATAAATAAATAATAAAAAAGAAAATGATAGTAGTAGTTTTTATTATAAAATGAAAATTTTGAACTACAGTTTACATTTTGACTCATACAAGTGGAATTACATACGATACAAGGTTTTAACACCTTTATAAGTAGAATGATTGCAACGTCTGCTATGCTATACAAAAGTATACCAATTTTGATCAATTTTTTTAAAATTTATTTATTGAGATTTAAAATTTGCCAGAAAATATATCACCTTTCAGCGTATATTAATCTTTTCCCTCATTTTTTGTGTGACAATATTATACTTGAGATGACTATCAGACAACATTGTTTAGATCACAACTATATTATTAAACGATGTCGCTTTAGTTATATAAATAAACTAAAAATAAACTAGAAGGGGGAAGTTGACGTCCGGTGGTTGTTTATTATTATAATTTTTTTACTTATATAATTAAAATGACGTTTTGGGCTAAATGATGTGGTTTAATTGACATGTAAATTTTGATTTTAAAATTAGAAGAAAAATTTAAATAAATTGAAAATTAGTGCCAACTTTAAAACAAATGAAAATCAGAATTTGATCAATATTTTTTTAGCAATTGAACCAACATTTTATTGAGCTAACGTTTTCTGTAATCCTCTGTAATTAATATAAATTTGTTTCATAAATTTCAAAGTTGATAGAAGATACTCCGTAATATACCTATTCGCAGTGTTCATTTCAGAATAAATAACCTTGTTGAGACTTGAGATACGCTCCCCTATCAACGGTGGACACACTTAATATGTCAACTGCTTACGTGGCTATTTCCATTTGAGTATAATTTTTTTTTTTGTAGAGTTTAGTTTTTTTTGCTAGGATTTAGTTTTTATGGTATATATTTAAATTAATTTTTTTATTTAAAATATTATCACGTTATCCGTGAACATATTAAATATGCTTACAGTGTATTGGAGTGTTACTAATATTGTTACTATATTTCTTCTATTATTATAAATTTATAATCATCTTTATGTTTATCTGCTTCTATATACTCCGTAATTCCGTATAATAGATCCCCATTAACTAAATCTGATCGATCACTCTAAAAATACGGAGTAAATATAAATATATAAATAAAATAGTAGAACATATTGTACAGCTACGAGTCATCAACACGTGGCGAGAGTAGAGCTGTGGCGGAGTTGAAGAAATTGACACGTGTACTAAAAAATCAGACAAAAAAAGAAAATGCTTTAATATTTGCATATATTTCCTCCGTACCCACACCAAGCCTAGCAGCTTCCAAACTGAAAACCGAATATGCAAGCCACGAAAGCCGACGACAGAGCCACCGCCACTCACGGCGGCGCTAGCCTCCCAGAGGCTGAGGGACAAGAGAGTGAGCGACCTGATAACGAACAAGAGGAGGCTGGTGGAGGTGCCCTACACCGCCTCGCTGTCGGACACGATAAACGCCCTGATGGCGAACCGGATCGTGGCGGTGCCGGTGGCGGCGCCGCCGGGACATTGGATCGGGGCGGGGGGTTCGATGATCATGGAGTCGGATAAGCAGACCGGGGCGGCGAGGAAGCACTATATAGGGATGGTGACGATGCTTGACGTGCTGGCTCACATCGCCGGCAACGGCGGCGAACCGGCTGAGGATCTGGACCGGAGGATGCAGGTTCCGGTTTCTTCCATTATCGGCCATTGCCTTGAGAGCCTCAGTTTGTGGACGATCAATTCGCATACTGGGTGGGTACCATTAATCCCTTCTCTCTCTCTCTCTCTCTCTCTCTCTCTCTCTCTCGATTTGAATAAATCCAGTCATTGGATCCAATCATATACATGCATCCTTAGATTTATATGGTTTTTGTCTTTATATGGTTTCCGAAAATGTACGGTGTTTCGGTGATTAATTATGTAAAACGACGACGTATGAATTGTTTGGTGTGATGGTTACATGACTTCAGATGAAAATGAAGCTTACTGTTGTGACACTTAAAAGATGTATAGTAACACAAAATCTACAATTTTTAATAAATCCCAAACTTCTTATGGCAGAAATCTATGTCTTTCTATGCATCTATAAAATGAGTTGAGCAAGAAGAAATGAAGTTGGCTTCTGTCGATCCGAGTTTTTAGATAAGATGAAATTCTTTTATGATATCAGAGTCTTGTGATCATGTGTTCGTGTTCAAATTCTACTGATGTATTAAAAAATATACTCTTGCTGGCCTTCTTCTTCATAGGGTAGAGTTCTTGGAGGGTAGAGAGCTGAGATCTCGAATTGAAAATCGAGCCCAAAAGTGAGGGAAGAGGAGTATTGAAATACACATTATAAATAAATAGCTAGATTACACATTTTTCTCATGTTCGAATTTGAACTTTTAGATGAAATGAAATTCTTCTGTTCTTCATAGCATCTTTACTCAAAACGATACCAATAATCGAATCCAAACAAAAACCAAATACACATAAAATTTAGTATTTTCCAGGAAATATAAGTTTGGATTTGGATTGTACTCTTGAGATCGATGCTGATTCATATTAAGCTAGCTGAGTATACTAATATGGTGAATAAATTAGTTAGCTTTAATCAATTGTTTAAATAATGCAGCATAATAGACTGCATGGAAGTGTTTAGCAAAGGAATACACAGAGCTCTGGTTCCGGTGGACAGCCAAATGGAGAATATAGCCGGAGTCGAGCTCATGGAATCTGCATCGAGCTACCGGATGCTTACTCAGATGGATCTCCTCCGATACTTAAAGGAGCATGATCACGACCTCTCGCCTATCCTTGAACGCCGCACTGGCGAACTTGGAGCAGTGGTTGATACTGTTTTCGGGGTGTTTGATAAAACAAAAGTTATCGATGCTATAACCTCCATGAACCGAGCTTCGCTCACTGCTGTACCGATTGTTGAATCTGGCAACGCCGGTCATGAGGATCTTCGACAACTTATCAATGTAAGTGCCTTTCCTGAACTAGTTTCCTCCAGAATCTGATAAATGGTTGAATTCAGTTCTCAGAAATTGAGACATTAATTATATGAATTGTTTAGACGTCGATGATATAGATGTTCATGTATTTTTGAATAATCATGAAGCTTATGCTTTTCGATTGCGAATGGGGAGCTAAATAATGCGTGCACTTGAATCATAATTATATAACTATAAGGGTCAAATTTTATGATCATGGAATTGTAAATTTCATACATAACTGAATTATGATTAGGCTTAGGAGTTCTATTAGAAACGGGAAGTGGATTCATGATCTACGATTTCTTAGGTTCATATTTTCTTGAATTATCAAGAAGTTAAGGAGTTCGGTTAGATATGCGAAGCTACCTCATTCTTGCACTTAGATCCTTGAACATAACTCTATTAGGATAAAATGTTGCATGATCATTGATTTCAAGGAAGAAAAAAAAAATCATGATCATTGGATTGTTGCGTACTTGCGTGCATAAGATGATCGTTGACATGGTTTTAGGCAAAAGAAAAGAAGCTCGTGGGCACGTTTTCAGCCACAGATCTTAAAGGATGCCCTTTGTCGATGCTACAATCTTGCTTGCAAATGAACGTGATGGAATTCATCAACAAACTATCCGAGATCCCCCTGCACGAGTCCTCGGGCCTAAGAAATTCTACGGAGGAACTCATAACATGTCGCCCTCAATCAACCCTAGGGGAGGTGATGGACAAAGTAGTAAATAACCAAGTGCATCGAGCTTGGGTTGTCGATGAATCCGGTAAGCTCACCGGGGTCATTTCCCTCACTGATATAATCCGAGTCATTCGAGTTTGGATGATGGATGAGAAGCCTTGATGAGTTTTCATGCATGTGAGTAAACAAAACAAAGTCTTGACTCTTGACTTGAGTAATCTTGTTTTTTGTTGTGTTATATCGAGTTTCTGACTTATATGTTTGGTTCTCGTAAACATATACTCATTATGCTTCAATTTTCAATATATAGCCTTCTTTCCTCATAATTAAGCTTTTCTTTTTGTCACATTATATTTTGGGGTCGCAAAATGAGCATGATTATTAAGATTCAGACGACTTTCTATAGCAATTTCGCGTGACATTTCCTATTGTGTCTATAGATGATTTTCGAGTGTTCACAATATTTCTAAACTCAGTAGTATATAATATATAATAATTATCTATTGATGCAATTATGAGATGTCACGTTGTATTGTAATAGAGGATTTGAATCTATGTATTTGTGCAATGTTGTAATTGAAGGAGTGGATAAGAATGAAGTGATTGTATATAGAAATATGCGGTTGACAATATTACTCTATGTAAAGTTAAATTATATTTAGTGCCCTCAAGTTGCTTGGGGTGTCACATGATGGTGTAATTGCATTTATTATAGAGAGAGAAATTATTCAATCTCCACCTAAGTCAATAGTGAATATATTCATACTATAAAGCTCACAACAGTTTAAATTTTATAAATACTTTTGATGTTGAGCCTGATGTATGAGATTTTTCAAACATGTTGATATATGGGTAAAACTTGAGATTGGAGATTATGAATTTATTAAATTGGAGTATCAAATATTTTAGAAGTTGAGCATCTTGTGCTAGATTTTTCTAAGATGGCACCATACAAATATAATTCGATTACTACAAATATAATTCTATTACCTTTTCAAATTCCCTTGGAAGAAAATGAATGCAAAAATAAATGACAAGATGCTCGTATATGAATATTTTTGCTCTTGAGTGATTGTAAACTCATGTTTATTTCAATAAATTTCTCATTGTAGTTTGTCAAACATCATTAACGTAGCTAATTAAGCATTAAATTGACGTATATGAGAACACATTCCTGCTTTTAACAAATAAAAATATTCGATTATCGATTCGAAATACAATTGCTTTCACAGTCCCTCTCAATTTTATTAGTGTATTTTTTATTTTTATTTTTGAAAGATAGAATATGTACATGATGTTCTATTCACTTCAAAATAATTTAGAATAATGCGAATTTTCAAGATGCATGACGCAGTAGCATGGAGTTTAAATAGGGTATACCGACTTCAAATGCTTGATATTGCGTTGAAATATGTGTTTAAATACTAAGATAATAGGGGCCCAGCCCTCCCAAAAGCAAATGAAATGCGCGAGTACAAGTATGAGTATCATCGTATTATGATTTTAGGTCGGTGAGTGATAATTGCTTGTATTCAAAACATTTATGAATGTGTTCGAAATGACTCGATTTTCTTTTTATTAATTGAATGAGATCTTGGGTTGTATTAAGAATCAGTCGCACATGTGTTCTAAATGACTTGAAGATAAATGATATGCTAGTTACCCATTAGTGGACATCTCGTCATTTTATCACATTTGCATTACTTTTTTTTTTAATTTTAATTTTTGTTTTACATTCTAGTATCTTAGAAATTAATTTAGAAACCATGAAATCTAAAAAATAAATAAAAATCAAAGTTCGATTTATTTTATTACTCATTTTTTGAAGTTAAAAATAAAAAATAACAAATCGAGCATTGATTTTTTAGATTTCATGGTTTCTAAATTAATTTCTAAGATACTGGAATGTAAAACAAAAATTAAAATTCAAAAAAAAAAGTAATGCAAACGTGATAAAATAACGAGGTGCCCTGAAAGTGTCCATCAATAGATGACTAGCATATCATTTCTCATGACTTGAATATTTTATTTATTAACTATATGGAATATGTATTAATAATATTTGTGATTATCTAATAAATTTAGGAATCAAACTCTTAGTTTGGAATCCATCATAAATTCACCTTGACTTTTCGTCTTAGCATAATTAGTAGCACACCATATTTTTCTCATACGCTAAAAGAGAAACATTAATTTTAGGTAACAACTACCACTAGTATATCGAAGACCATATATATTATAGGCAACACGACTAAAACGATTGAAAAAATTTCAGGAAAAGAAAAAATGGCCGGTGGTGGATATTTGAGAAAATAATTTATTTGTTACGTCTATATTCAAATAAGACCTTAGTTTTCAGCAACCGATTTATTTACCATTTCGAGATAATTGGATTGGAAATATCGAGAGTTTATATTCAATTTAGTGCTTGTTTGGTAGGGTTCTATCTTAGGTTAGAACCCAGTTATCTAAGCATATACTTCCCTCCGTCCCCCATATTAGTGTACTGAGAAAAATGGCATGTAATTTAAGACGAAATTAGTGTAAAGTGGAAAAAAGTAAGATAAAATAAGGAAAAAGTGAGAAAAGTAGGTAGAAAGTGATAAAAATAAGAATAAAATAAGGGTGAATATGTCTTTTTGCATAGAAAATCTTTCCATATTTGGAATGTACACTAATATAGAGGACAGAGGGAGTATTATGTTTGGTACAAATGATAGAAAGTGGGATGGGCCCGTGAAATTTCTCCCGCCCGGGGAGAAACACTGTGCATCATCAAAAACAAACCGGGTCTACCCCCGTTTTAATTTTGAGCTTCTACAGTAACCCATGCTTCACCCTTCTGCTTGTGCAAATCTCTCCGCCCCCAGTGCTCATCACGCCGCCGCGTGTCCGCCATCCTCTCTACCCGCGCCGCCCTGCCGTCGTCCGCCCTCCGCCCAACCTCGTGCCACCACCCTCCTCTCCACCCTTCCTGCACTCGGCCGCCCTCTTCCCGTCGTAACTCAGGCCTCCCCTCCTCCTCCTCCCTTACCTTGAAGCCTCTCTTTCTTGCTATTTTGTACAGATCGGCCCTTTCTTTCCCTCCCTCACCTTGTCGTCCTCGCCCTCTCTTTCCCTCCCTCACCCCATCGTCCTCACCCCATCGCTTGGCCTCCGCCCGTGCCGCCGTCGATCTGCTATCGCCTCTCCCGTCTCGCGCACTCAGGCCTCCCTCCTCCGCCGGTGCACTCGCGCCTCCGCGCACTCCTCCGTCCTCAGCCGGCACGCCTCCACTCCCTCCTCCTCACTCGGCCGGCGTGCTGCAGCCCCTTCTCCGGCCAGCTGCTGCTGCCCCTCTGATTTTGAATTTGGGGAAGGTGTAGATGGGTTAGAAAATTAGATAAAGAAAAAATCAATCTGATAAATTGCTTAGGAAAGTGGACAATAATTTAGAAGTATGAAGGAAATTGCTTAGGTTGTTGGTGAGAAATAGTATATACTTGTATCCTAAGGGGTGTTTGGTAGAAGGTATTAGATTCGGTGCTCGTTTGGTTCAAGTTAGGTAACGGAAAGGGAATGAAATCAAGTCAAGTAAGGGACTAATAATAGTAATGGTTACTTTTATTGAGTGTTTGGTTCAATAGTAGAAAGGGAGTCACTTGTGAGGAGGGTTCCCTTTCTCCTTGTTTCCCCTCCTTCTTGAGGGGTAACAATGTAATGGATTGAGTTACCCCCAAGTAAAGGAAATGGACAGCCTATTACTCAAACCAAACAAAATGTAATGAAATCAATTACTTGATTCCCTTTCCATACTTAAAAAAATTTAAACCAAACATGGGCTCAGTCTAAGATTAACTCAAGATTGAATCATTCAAGGGGTGTTTGGTTTAGAAGATTAGATTTAATCTATGATAGTTCAAGATTTGCTCATTGTTGAATAGCCCAAGATTATTTTTATCATGAGGGTATGACCAAGACTCAAAATGCGAGATTAGATGAGACTAATCCTACGTGGCAATAGGGTGAGATTAAGTCTCGTGCCGAATCCGTCGTACCAAACAACATTTCATAAGACTTAAAAATAAAATTAATGCCCAAACGACGTTATAACCATATAAAAACTATGTTTACTATGAATATGAAGATTTAGAAAATTTTAAGAAGAAGAAGAAGAAAAGGAAGAAGAGGAAAGGGTGGTTCGGAACCGAAACCATAAATTCCTACCATAACCGGTAGTTCCAAACAGGAACCGCAACCATTTCTACATGAGATCCTATCTCAATTATAGTGTATCAATCGTGCACCAAAATTAATTTTTTCTAAATTTTTTCTAATTTTTTAATATTATGGTTAGTCTAATTTTACAACATACCTTTTTATAGGTTAGTTAAAACATGAAATAAAATTTTAATAAAAAAATTATAAACAAATAATTGAATTTGTAGACTCTTGCTAATTAGTGTAAAATTAAACTAGTTCATATTATATCAAAAATTAATAAATAAAAAAAAAGAATACAAATCGATTTTGATATACGGTTAATATATCAACATTCAGATAGAAGAATTTATCCAGAAATTTTGTTTGCTCATATGTATACTCATATGTATATTCAAATTATTTGTTAATAAAATTAAAAATTTATTATGAATTCAAAATTTTACTCTCTCCGTCCATAAAAATAGAGACACATTATTTAGGCACAAATTTTAATATTTTATAATAACGATTTTTAATAAATTTAATAGAACACTAAAATTTATTTTGTAATTCATCATTATAATATGTGCAGATAGGATGCGTCACAAGCCTAATGTTTTTCCTTTTTTTTTTAGTATATTTATATTTGAATTGAATGTAACAATTATACACAACACACACAGAGTCACACTTAAAAAGAAGCCTCGAGCGCTCCGCCAAAAAAGGGTCCTTATATAATCACTCACCACCACTTATTTCTCCTGCTCATCTCCGGCAACAACTCCCAGTACCACCGCCGTCACCGATGAACGGAACCACCACCACCACTCGCGTGCGTTCGCCTCCCAAAACCAAATCGGGACCACCGCCTCCGCCTCCTTCCAACGCCCACTTCTCGCTCTCCCCAGATTCCGACATGGTGAAGAAAAGTTCGCCATTCTCCGGCAAGAAAATTTCCGGCTACGTCGGCGACGCCCATTTCCTGAAATGGACGGCGGCGGATGTTTTCGGCGTGCCTCGCCACCACCCCATGCCCTGCGTCTTCGCCGCGTCGCTGCTGTTCTTCATGGGCGTCGAGTACACACTCAGCATGATCCCGCCGACGGCGGCGCCTTTCGATCTGGGCTTCGTCGCCACCGCCGCCCTCCACCGGTTGCTCGCCGCCAGGCCCGCCCTCAACACGCTTTTGGCTGGCCTCAACACGGTATGTATGAACACACACACACACAGTTGTTTCCTGGAAAGAGATGAAACTGCCTTTTATTGTGGGTCTACCCTTTGAATTTTGATGTTGATGTGCTTCTTTTCTCTCATTCTCTCTCTCTCATTTACTTTTCTATTTTTTCCTAATTCTTGATGTTGATGTACTAATGAGCTGTATTTTTTATTTATTTATTGAGTTGGGATGTGGGAATTGAGTTTCTTAATCATCATCTTCAATTTTATACTACTATTACTAATTTCGAAAAAAAAAAAAATCCCAATTATGCACTCTCTCCTTGAGAGGAAGGGAAAAGGATAGTAAATCTTCTGCAAAATTACATTTTTTTTTATTGAAAATGTAATTATAAAGAATGTGGAAATTATTAATTAATGAATGAAAATGGAAATGGAAATGTGGTTATTAGGTATTCGTGGGGATGCAGACAGCATATATAATATGGACATGGGTGATAGAGGGAAGGCCCAGAGCCACCATCTCTGCACTTTACATGTTCACTTGTAGGGGCATTCTTGGATATGCCACTCAGCTTCCTTTGCCTCAGGTTCTCTCTCTCTCTCTCTCTCTCCTCTCCCTCTCCCCTCTCTCTTTTTATATTCTCTTTTCCCATTCTGCAATCTTTATACTACTACTATAAGTACATTAGTATTTATTTTTATATTAATGTCATTTAAGGCTGGGACCTACCCACCATTAATGGCATTATTAGGTCAAATTATGAAGAGTATGCTTCAAGATATTATTATGTTGGAATCTGGCTTTACTATCAAAGATTTGAAATGAATTCAACTAATTCTTGAAATAATTCTTGAATTTAAGTCAGTAGCTGAGGATCCCACAAATTTGAGAGGTTGTACTATGTTGATGATTTGATGTCTGCACATAATTAAATGATGGAAATAAATTGTGGTTTTAGACAAGAATGGATTTTTTTTTTCTTTTTTAAATATATCACCTCAACTCCATGTGACATGGGCCACATCTTCATTTATATTACCTCCAACTCATCTAAGTAGTCTCACTCACTTTTTTGACTTTTTCGGCACGTATTTCCACCGAAACCTAGTACGAATTTTAAAATATAATTTTGAAGTATCGTGTTTTTTACGGGATACTATGAGTGTCATAGTATCCCGTAAAAAAAACGATACTTCAAAATTATATTTTAAAATTCATACTAGGTTTCGGTAGAAATGCGTGCCGGAAAAGTCAAAAAAGTGAATGGGACTATTTTGGTGGGTTGGAGGTAGTATATTGTTAAAGATTTCTTGTAGTTTCTCTCTTTAAGAATTTGGCATTGTTAGGACAAACTAGTTGATGCAGACTCACACTTTGTACAAGGCACAAATTCTTGTGCTTTGAATTTTAGTGTGAAAGACACACAAAAAAGAGAGGATCTGCTATATATGTTGATAAAAATTAATGTATTGTTTCCTTTTTTTCTTGATAGGATTTCTTGGGTTCGGGTGCGGATTTCCCAGTAGGGAACGTGTCGTTTTTCTTGTTCTATTCGGGGCATGTGGCGGCCTCGGTGATCGCATCATTAGACATGAAGCGGATGAAGAGATGGGAATTGTCGTATGCATTCGACACCCTAAACGTGTTGCAAGCGATTAGGTTATTGACTACGAGAGGTCATTACACGATCGATTTGGCTGTAGGGGTCGGGGCCGGGATGTTGTTCGACTCGTTGGCCGGAAAGTACGTAGATAGTAAGAAGAAGATTGCATCATGTAATGGCATTGACAATGTCAATGTTAATGGCGATGCTGCTCTGCATAAGTCTTCAAAGTAAAGGAAATTTGGAGATTTTGTATGGTGAATTTGGGTTGTTGAGATATCTTTGTACAAGTTAACTTCGTGTATAAAACCATCTGAGATAATCCTTAAGATTTGATAGTATGTTAGGTTTCTTTTGATTCTTTTTTTTTTTCTTTTTTTTTTTCCTGCAGATTATTGAAAGGGTTTAGGTGTTTTAATTTATGTTACATCTTAGTCTTACCTAATGATACAAGAATAATAAGCTAAGTTAACTATGTATGTATTGAAAG
Organism: Mentha longifolia; assembly: GCA_001642375.2. Classification (NCBI taxonomy): domain Eukaryota; kingdom Viridiplantae; phylum Streptophyta; class Magnoliopsida; order Lamiales; family Lamiaceae; genus Mentha; species Mentha longifolia. The sequence goes on from CM038116.1 coordinate 9,239,956, forward strand.
AAATTCTTATTCCTTAAAAGGGTGGAAATCCTTGGTTAGAGTTGGTATAGTAGTTAAAGTTACTTGAATTAGGATTTGTATGTGTGGAATATTTGGAACCATCGAAATGGGTGTGGAGTTTAAGAATTTGTAAAAATTTAATTGAGTCGATTAAAGTAAGTGAGTTTTAGTTTTCGATCTAAAATTTTCTCTATCCTTGAAGATTGGATTTGTAATCTTTCTTTTTGTTTTGAATTGTTGTAATTTTGTTGTTGTTGTTGTTGTTGTTTTTTTTTTTTTTTTTTTTGTTCTTTCCGAATTTTGTACCTCATTTGAATTGTTGTACCCATGGTGCAGTTTTAATTATATTTTATTTACCTAAAAACAATTCGTATCTTCCCAACGTTGTGCCAAGGTGAATGAATTTTTTAGTGGATATCCATTAATTTACATGTTATTTGGTATATAAATGAAATATTTTGGAGAATATTTCTTAAGTGCGCTAGTTGGTGTGAATGGTTACAGTTCAGAAATTTTATTGACAAGTGCACCATTTTCGTGTAAAAATTTATCAAAATCCACACGAAAATGGTGTGGTGCATTCTAGGCTCTGATATTTGCATTATTTTATGTACAAAGAAGAAGATGTTTTTATTAACAATCAAAGGTGAAAATAAAAAAAATATGTAGTCTATGGATTGATTTTCTGAAAATAGAAAGTCTGAGCTTATAATTTTTGTTACTATGATATGATATAAATAGGTTTTGATTCTCTACTAATAAATTTTGTATTATTAAATTGTTTTCCAAACTAATTCGACCACTTTAAAGCATAGTATCTGCGCAATTTACTATTGATTTATTGATTATTAAATTATTGAAATTCTTGAAGCATGTTGATAAGTCTGAAAATTTTAGAAATTTGCTTACTTTGAATATCATTGTTGATAGGATACGGCCTAACTCCTAGGCCCAAGCATCAGACCCAATATAATTGGGCCCCGACAATTAAGCTCGGCCCACGCAGCTCGGCCCAACTAAAGAAACTTCTTCACCAAGGCAACTCCTACATCGACTACAATTCAAGCTCCAAGAGAGATATAGAAGCTCGGTGTTTATCCACAAAGGAGAAGATCAAGCCAAAGGAGTCCTAATAGGAGAAGACTTTGTATCATAGTCAAACTCCATGTAATTACCTATAAATAGGGGTTTAGAATAGATTGAGAGGAAGAGATTAATCTTGTAATCACTACTCATACAAGCAATAAAGATCTCTACTCTTTCCGTCCGTGGACGTAGATCTATTCTAATAGATCGAACCACGTAAATCCCTTTGTGTTCCGTTTACTTTCGTGTTCGTTAATTCCTCGTCTACATGCATTAATTACCTTACGAAAATAAGTTCGATCACTGGCGCCGTCTGTGGGAAACGAAAATTTATAATTTTCGATCAAAAGTTTTCGAGGTAATCTACAGCCATGACAAGAAGACCAACGCGATCCCCCCAAACGCGAAATCGCGATTTGTTCGGAGCAGCTTCTGTTATTCAACGATTCCGGGCTGAAATCACCATCAAATCGGACGAAACCACCCGGAAACATGTTCTACTCGTCGAGAGGATTCCAACGGTAGGTTGTCCGACGAAAACCGATCACCGGTGTGGCGGGAATCGCATCTGGAAGTTCGTGCTGCTGCACGACTCGCGAAATCGCAATTTGTTCGGAGTAACTTCTGTTATTCAACGATTCTGGACTGAAATCACCACCAAATCGGACGAAACCACCCAGAAACATGTTCTACTCGTCGAGAGGATTCCAACGGTAGGTTGCCCGTCGAAAACCGATCACCGGTGTGGCGGGAATCGCATCTGGAAGTTCGTGCTGCTGCACGACTCGCGAAATCACGATTCGTTCGGAGCAGCTTCAGTTATTCGCCAATTCTGGGCTGAAATCACCACCAAATCGGACGAAACCACCCAGAAATATGTTCTACTCGTCAAGAGGATTCCAACGGTAGGTTGCCCGTTGAAAACCGATCACCGGTGTGGCGGGAATCGCGTCTGGAAGTTCGTGCTGCTGCACGACTCGCGAAATCACGATTCGTTCGGAGCAACTTCTGTTATTTGTCAATTCCGGATTGAAATCACCGCCAAATCGGACGAAACCACCCGGAAACATGCTCTACTCGTCGAGAGGATTCCAACACGATCAATCGCCGCTGCTACCGCCGCTGCCGCCGCCAACAATGAAAAGGATATTCAGCAAACCGGACAAGGTCCGACAGCAAATCCACCGGTTCAGGAAGCCGAAATCCACAAAGGCGAGGCAAGCCAGGCGCAAGATCTAAACCTGGCAACATACCGGCTATCTAGGAAGGAACACGCCAGAGGCCAGACTCCAGACAGACACGTTGAACATGTTAGATAAGCATAGCAAGATTTTCTCCAGCTCGCCAAAAACAACACAACGCTCAGCCGTGAAAAAGGACAACCCTCACGCAAAGATGGTGGAGAGCACGAAGCTTACCTCCGGATCACGGCATCGGCAAAAGTCCCCTAGTGTCAGGATCGTAGATGCACGGGATGTCGGGATTCGCCAATGGGGCCACCATCGCATCTCACCTCGCCGCAACGTTATCTCACCTCGGCATGACACCGTCTCACCTCGGCGCGATGAGGACAATTACCTCGCACTACGAAGCCATTATAGATCATAGCAGATCGGTTCGCAAGAGCCGACAAAGCTGATAGGTGCAAGCGCGAAGCCGATAAGGCCGAACTATCGGATCAGAAGGAGGATCAAAACGACCGAGGCCAAAGTCGGCAAAGTGCCTTCAACAGGCTCCAACGTGCACCCCCGGAATCCAGACTCGTACCTCATCAATATTAGGAACGAAGTCAATTCACCCCATTAACGAGGCCGAGGACAGAGATCTACGAACTGCGTCATGGAGCAATTGGTGCGCGACGGCACCCTCAAGAGGTACCAAAGTCGCGGCCGACATTCTGACAAGTACGAAGCCCACACTCAAGGCAAAGCGCAATGAAGACGACGAGGATGAGGACCAACCTCAGTTCGACAAAGTCATAATAGCCGTTACATGGCTCCCTCAAGGTGCTCAAAGTCCTCTCTCAAAGCTGAGGCCCGAAGTCCTCAAACGGATGAGCCCTCACATAAGAGGTTCAAAAGGGACAAGACCATCACCTTTTCCGATAAGGATCCGGTACCAGCCTCTAGGAAAGATTGCACTGGCATTAGTAAACGCTACAAGGAGGTTGCGACCCTGTTTCCAAGCACACCCAAACAGGTCATCACCGACCTGTCACTTCGGCAAGTGCTAATGAAACACCGAAGCCATCTGAACCCACCTCGAAAAAGCCGAAGCCGAACCTACAAAAGAACCGCCTAAAGATTGGTGGAAAGTATATGTGAACGGGGCTTCGGGAAATTCGGGAAGCGGGGCAGGCATCATACTCCTCGATCCAGACGGACATGAGACAACCTATGCACTTCGGTTCGACATCCCTACAATAAATAACAAAGTGGAGTACGAAGCTTTAATCGCCGGACTTCGCCTAGCTTAAAGTCTCCAGACACGAGTTGTACAATTTTACAGTCTCTCAAGTCATAGTGAGCCACATGCTAGGAGGTTACGAAGCTAAAGGAGACAGAATAAAAAGGTACCTCCACAAAGCCAAGAGCCGACAACAATACTACTCGTATTTTGAGTTGGTTTGCATCCCGAGGGGGCAGAATAGCCGAGCAGATGCACTAAGCAAATTAGCCTCGTCATCCACAATCCCTCCCGTGGAAGAAGTCAAACACCGAAGTGTAGATGAAGCCGAGGTCAACCCAGTAACTGACAACGAGCCTAACTGGATGACCCCTTCAAAATTACTTAGAGAAGGGCGAACTACCCAGCGATAAGCTCGATGCTAGAAAAATTTTGAGCAAGTCTCCAATCTCATCAAGGGACTTAAAGTTCGCTTCGATAAAGCCAAAGGAGATTGGGTAGCGAACTTACCCCAAGTTATAGTCATACCACACAACTCCCCGGACCTCGAACGGTGAAACACCCTACAATTTGGTGTATAAATCCGAAGCAGTGATCCCCGTAGAGATCGGCCTGCCGAGCCCGCGCACTCTCAACTTCACAGCCGAAGTTAACGAGGAAGACCTCCGAACTGAACTGGATCTGTTGGAAGAGAAACGAGAGCTCGCCTAGATAAGAGAAGCCAAGTACAAGCAACAAGTAGCTGGGTACTACAACCAAAGAGTGAAGCACCAACAATTCCAAACAGGCGACCTCGTACTTCAGAACGACGAGGTCAGTAAAGCGGAAAGGCTCGGCAAGCTTGAAGCCACATGGGAAGGACCGTACCAAGTTGAAGAAGTCCTCGGCAAAGGGTCATACAAGCTCGCCCACTTATCCGGTAAGCCAATACCTCGTGCACGGCACATTACTCATTTAAAGAGATACCTTGCATAAGTGGCTGAGAGTAATGTCCAAGTTCATATAGTTCATTTAGGTCGTCTTTTTAGGGTCTTGCATACATCTTGCATTTGCATACATCTTGCACATCTCTCTCTACTCCACTTATGCATATTATCTCGACAAATAAGGAATTTAAAGCCAAAACCTCGTCCTATGACGAGGTAGAGCTATTTAAAGCCAAACTTCGTCGAAATCCAATTTCCGAAGTGAGCTATTTGAAGCCAATCTTCGTCGAAATCTAATTTCCGAAGTGAGCTATTTAAAGCTAAACTTCGTCGAAATCTAATTTCCGAAGTGAGCTATTTGAAGTCAAACTTCGTCGAAATCTAACTTCCGAAGTAAGCTAATAAAGCCAAACTTTGTCAAAAGATGAAGTAAGCTAGTAAAACCCTGACGAGGGTACTTAATAAACTCCAGAATAGGAGTAAAATTAAAATGCACGTATTGACCTAACCTTGTTAAAAATAAAAGTACGAACTGCCTCTGCTTAAAACGAAGGCACCACCTTTGTTAAAAGTGAGGAAAAACTACTTTTGTTTAAAACGAGGAGGCACCACCTCGGTTAAAAACAAAGATACGGCCTTTGTTTAAAACGGAGAAGAGCCTAAACCTTGTCTGAAGATGAGGTCGTGCTAATTAAAGCCTAAACTTCGTCTTTGACGAAGTCGTGCTGTTCAACGCATTCCGACTTCGTCGAAATCCAATTTCCGAAGGGGCAATGCAAATATTATACCCACCTTGTCTTAACGAGGTGGCAAGCATTCCGACTTCGTCGAAATCCGATTTCCGAAGGGGCAATGCAAATATTATACCCACCTTGTCTTAACGAGGTGGCAAGCATTCCGACTTCGTTGAAATCCGATTTCCGAAGGGGCAATGCAAATATTATACCTACCTCGTCTTAACGAGGTGGCAAGCATTCCGACTTTGTCGAAATCCGATTTCCGAAGGGGCAATGCAAATATTATACCCACCTCGTCTTAACGAGGTGGCAAGCATTCCGACTTCGTCGAAATCTAATTTTCGAAGGGGCAATGCAAATTTTATACCCACCTCGTCTTAACGAGGTGGCAAGCATTCCGACTTCGTCGAAATCCGATTTCCGAAGGGGCAATGCAAATATTATACCCACCTCGTCTTAACGAGGTGGCAAGCATTCCGACTTCGTCGAAATCTAATTTTCGAAGGGGCAATGCAAATTTTATACCCACCTCGTCTTAACGAGGTGGCAAGCATTCCGACTTCGTCGAAATCCAATTTCCGAAGGGGCAATGCAAATTTCTTACCGACTTTATTTTAACAACACGGTATTACTTCTCCCTCGTCTTAACGAGGCGGTATTATTTCTCCCTCGTCTTAACGAGGCGGTATTATTTCTCCCTCGTCTTAACGAGGCGGTATTATTTCTCCTCGTCTTAACGAGGCGGTATTATTTCTCCCTCGTCTTAACGAGGCGGTATTACTTCTTCCTCGTCTTAACGAGGTGGTACACGATTGACTTCGTCAATTTATTTTTCGACGGGGCAATGTACTTTTCTTCGACCTCATCTTAACGAGGCGGCACGCGATTAACTTCATCAATTCTACTTTTGACGGGGCAACGTACTTTAGACCACTCCTACCTCAACTATTTCCCCTACGTCACACCCTCGCTTCTACATCTTTTTGGGGGGGATGTGATAGGATACGGCCTAGCTCCTAGGCCCAAGCATCAGGCCCAATATAATTGGGCCCCGACAGTTAAGCTCGGCCCACGCAGCTCGGCCCACGCAGCTCGGCCCAACTAAAGAAACTTCTTCACCAAGGCAACTCCTACATCGACTACAATTCAAGCTCCAAGAGAGATATAGAAGCTCGGTGTTTATCCACAAAGGAGAAGATCAAGCCAAAGGAGTCCTAATAGGAGAAGACTTTGTATCATAGTCAAACTCCATGTAATTACCTATAAATAGGGGTTTAGAATAGATTGAGAGGAAGAGAACAATCTTGTAATCACTACTCATACAAGCAATAAAGATCTCTACTCTTTCCGCCCGTGGACGTAGATCTATTCTAATAGATCGAACCACGTAAATCCCTTTGTGTTCCGTTTACTTTCGTGTTCGTTAATTCCTCGTCTACATGCATTAATTACCTTACGAAAATAAGTTCGATCAATTGTGCTTTAAGAATCTAACGATAACATAACATATTATATATATATATATATATATATATATATATATATATAGGGATGAGTTATGGTGAAAACTAATTATTACGTGAAACCTGCAACCCACCATAAAATATTGCATTTTTGCACAAAAGTGTTGCATTTTTATGCATAAAATGTTGCATTCTCATGATGATACATTATATGCATAAAAATAATATAAAATAATATAAAATAATATATTTTATTATACAAATTCTCATGATAATGCATTATATGCATAAAAAAATATAAAACAATATATTTTATTATGCAATATTTTTGCACAAAAATGCATCATTTTATGCATAAAATGCAAGGGTTGCAGTTTTCACGTAAAGATAAGTTTTCATATGATCTACTACCTATATATATATATATATATATATATATATATATATATATATAATACAACATACTATGAATTCTATATTGAATAATCAAATACATTCTCATCTCATCAGCAACAAAATACAATAACACAGTCATAAAACTTTGTCTCTATTCGTGGGTTATGTTCTTTTCATTAATTGCCAAAATTTAGTGATGGAAAAATAAAATTGTTGGGTGACCCAACTATTCAAATAAAAGGGTCACACATGTTAAGGTTCAATAAAGAAATTGGACACCTCCCCTTCAAATTATAAATTATAATAATAAATAAATCGACACCTCTCGCCATTTTAGTCACCACCTAACTTTAGTAATTTTGACAAACAGTGACCCTTTGGATGTAATTCTCCGCTTAAATATTGCCATGAGATTGGCTTGCGTCAAAATGTTAGGCCAATTTCCCCTTTTATTATTCAAACAAATTTATGGATTAAATAGTGAAAACAATAAATATCAAGGTCTCGGTGCAACCGTGCAAGTAAAAGCAAAAAACTGAAAAATAGCGAATAAATTTATTTAGAAATTGGCGTGTTAGTATCACGTCAATAATTTTTACTTAAGAGTTTAGTTTCTTTTAGTAAAGTTTAACTTTTTTAAATTTATTTTTATTAGATATATTAATAATAATTTTTCTTAAATATAATGCCATGCAATTACATAGTAGGTAGGAAAGTATAATATTATATATTTTTGTAAAAAAAAAAAAATCGCAATAGTAGGTAGGAGAATATAATATTAGATATTTTTGTAAAAAAAAAATTCGCAAAATTGAGTGGTTACTTATTAAGTGGATAAAGTTTCGGTATTCAACTCCAATTTCAGCCATAACTTTACAAGCGCTCTTCTTTTCTTTTCTTTTCTTTTATGTTTTTTTTTTAAAGGTTTTGATACGAGAATTATTTAATTTTTCTACACATAAATGCAGCATAAACATCATTTGCTTGATATACTCTGTGTTAATAAATGAAAATTATCCACTTTTAATTTGTTAAGACAAAATATACCCACCATATATGAGTATATTTTCATTTAGGGTTTAGTTTTTTTTTGTAGGGTTTAATTTCTCTTTGTAGAATTTAGTTTTTCTTAGTAGGGTTTATTTTTATAAAATATATTAATTATTATTTTCCTTAAATATTTTACCGTCACGTCAGCCGTGGACATATTAAATATGTCCACGGTGGGTAAGGAAGCATTTCTAATAAAAGATAATTCATATCTATACAATATATAAAAGAAGAATTGTTGGTAAAAATTACAACAATGTCATTTTCCCTTCAAAAGTAACTATGGATTGTCCAATGGTTTATGAAGATGATTTACTTTAAAAAATTGTGAATTGTCCAATGGATTTGATAATAAATATACTTTAAATTATAAATATTGTTTCATTATTTGCTAATATATCTATTTTTGTATTAAATTATTCTATTAATTTCTTATTTTGCTATATCTATATGCTATTGTTTATTTATTTTTTCAATCCCATTTTTTATTGTAAAATTTTGTTGTGACAATACAATTTTTTTAGGGTAATACAAAATTTAGATATAATGTCACAAAGAAAATGAATTATTATTTAAACTCGGTGAAATAATACTAAGTTAGATTTAAAGCTATTGATCGATGAATTTACTGTAATCATGACTTATTGCTTAATATCTTAATATATTATTTTTTCAAAGAAATGTATTAAATTACTAAAAGAACATAGTAATTACTAATTATTTAGATAACTATTACATATTTAAATAAAATACCAAAAAATCTTAATTTAAATATCTTAATTTCAATAGTAGTTTCACAATAATAACCTATAAGGGGCTTATGTTTCTATCGCATAAATATTTAAAATTATATTTACTTATATTCTGTTAAAATTATTTTAGATTTATAAAATTATGAGAAATAGATTTTTATTGAAGATAACAATAACATAATGTAATATATTACATTGTTCAATAATGATATGAGAGGAAAATATATAATTTCAAATATTTCATATTTTTATTTATATCTTCCGTGCAACGCACGAGCGCGACACTAGTATAGACTAAAGGCACAAAATTACTCTAAATTACCCAACATGAAGAAAAATATATTAACAGAACCATAAATTACATGCTTATAATATTGTAATGTTAAAAACAAGCAGAAAAAGAAACAAACTCCAAAGAGTTGAGTACCAGATAAAATAAAAAAAAGTGATGACTGCAAAAGAGAATGTCCATCACATTAGCTAAGGAATGATCGATGCAGCCCTACGAGGGACGGTATCCCTTGTAAGTATCTGCGACAGCACCAGCCGTTTCTAGAAGTTCGCTCTTCATTCGTGCAATTTTCGAGCCTACATACTCTTTGTACGACAAAACTGCATTGATCAAGTTGAAGAGCTCTTGAGCGCACAGTTTGACTTCTTCCTCAGTTTTAATGATTTCTTCATGAAGCCCAGCCTTGGATGCCTAGATCAAAGCAAAGCAAAGCAAAGCAAAGCAAAGCAAAGCAAAGCAAAGCAAAGCAAAGCAAAGCAAATCAAAGAATGAAATTAGAATACTTGAAGAGGAATGATAAATTCGTTTGTGAAGGTAAGCACTAAGTGGTTGGCATTACCTTCAACAATTCGGCGGCTTCTTTTTCAACAACAGAGAGGTTATGAGCTTCCATCTCGATTTCCTCTGCCATTTTTTTGGCTTCTGCTGAACATCTAGATATATACGTTTGCATTTCCTTCCTCATAGTATCCAACTGAGTTTCAACCTGTATGATTACACCATTCAGTACAACAGATTCAGACACACTGTGTTCCTCTAGTTTAACACGCTTCAACTATACAGAGCATGAACAACGAGAATTCTCAAACTCAAGAATCTAGTTCATCAAAGTTGCTATGTACCCATCTTTAGTTTCTTTTTTATGCAATATATCTTTTTTCATGGTTAGATTGAAGATTAATTTTTTTTTAAATTGAAGTGCTTCAGTACTGTCACAGTATCCAAAGTGAGACCAACAAAAACCTATACTCTGGAAAACAAAGAAAAATTTGCATTACCAGAAGGAACATCTGCAGTATAATTTTGAGAAAATGCCAAACTCAAACCCTAAAAGGCTACAAGGAACACCTTCAAAACTGTCCTCTATCAAAGAGGGTAGGGTAAGAAGCACTAAAGCAGAGGAAAGAGAAAATAAAGAGAAGAACCTTCAAAACTGTCCTCTATCAATCAGTTACACCTTTTAAGATTCAGACGAGGGCTCACATCGAGCTCTATCTAATGTATTTAACCTAACAGACTAAAGAAATAAAGGCACAAATGTGCCAAACATATCTTTTTAGTTTACCCCTATTTGCTTGAGATAGGGCAACTTCATCACTCCAACTGAATTAAAAATAACACGGTGGTCGGTAGTAACTAGAAACCAACACATAATTTGATCCTAAACGTAACTTGGAAAACTTGATCCTAGTATTTAATGGAAAAACATGAACAAAATTATTAGACTTCGGATATTAGCCTTTTGCAGTCAAAGTTGGCACTTTATAGATCGGAATGAAGAAACAGGATCGTTCTGAGGAACATATAAGCATGTTAACAAGTTCCGAGCAACATATAATGCTTGTAACTATTACTAAAATCGACTCTGCGTGATTACCTCAGCATTGTGGGATTCAAGGACAGCAATACGATTCCGTTTCTCCTCCAGCCAAGCAGTGTTTTCACCTGACCGCTGCCTAAGAGAAATCAGTTCTTCCAATTTCCCCATTGAGCTTCCTTTCACTTCCTCAGCAAAGGAGGCCAGTGCAGGCTTTAGTATCCTCTTGTAATCTAATCCCAAGACCTCAGATGGTGTGGACCCGTCAGCATTTAGCTGATACTGAAATCCATTTCCGAGCTTCAACCTAGAAATGAGTTTCGAACGAAAATAGCCATCATCAAATGGGTAGCTGAAGGAAACTACCGTACCTAAGGATGCTATTTAAGTAATTTAACTACTACTCAGATATTAAGGTATCTTAAATAGCTTACAGAGGCAATCACATCTGAATTCACTCAAAGAAGAAGTTAAACATCAAAACTTCAAGTGACACATCTACAAGAAACACATTAAATAATGCAAATGATGCAGGACGAATCACAATGTCATTACCTATGCATCAGTGGATCATCACTTAAGTAAAGATAAAAGGGTCCAAATCAGCTTGAGCAAAAGACACTAGATTGATATACTAAAGCAGCAAGTATTAATCAGCATTGAGCAAGAACAACTAAGTAAGAATGTAAAATCATTGCATTCAAGTGTCCCTTCAACTTCGAAGAAATGACCGAGACATTAGAACTACCATCTGGTTTATGCAATTTTAAAATAACTAAAGGGGAAGTACAAAGAAGAAAGAACCACCTTCTAATAGCTTGGTTGCATTCCATCATAAGACGTTCGAGCTCCTTAAACTTATGCCCTATCTCGGAATCAAGCTCCCAGATCTTCTCCTCCCAGCCGCTTCTCCCAGCCTCCGTCTCCTCAAAATCCCGGTCCACAGCCTGTAATTCTCGTTTCATCCTCTCAGCATCTCTCATATTAATTCCTTGTTCCTCAATAGTCCTCTTCAATTCCTCATTTTCATCACAAATCCTCTTCCTCTCGACCGCCTTGGCCTCCAACGCGCTTTCCTTCTCCTCCAATTTCTTCTGCACATCAACCAAATGAGCGTCCAACTGTTCGATCATATCATGGAACTTCATCACGTCCTTTTCGACAACCGCCTTTTCTTGCTCCACAGCCTCCTTCGGGCTCGGTCCCTTCTTCAATCCCGCCAATTTGGCCTCCAGCTCGATGGCAATTTCTTCCTCGGCCTTCGCATTTTCCTCCACTTTACCCTTCCACTCTTCCAACTCCCTAATACACTCCGAATCCAAATTATCCATGGCCTCATCGTCTCCCCCAATGTAGAGCAAATAACTATTTATATTGTACATCAACATCTTATCACCCTCAAATTCAGGCGACGAATTCATCGTAGAATCTGTATATTGAACAAACTGAACAAGCCAGTGGATAACTGCAAGCAAGTTGGGCCATGAATGCGGCGTCCCCGGAGCACGCAGCGCCGATTTGTTCAGTTTGAAGGGGCATTTGAAGAACTTGAGCGCGTGGCTGAGATCTTCATCCCATTTCTGCGAATCGAACCCTAAGCGTTGGAGCAGAAACTTGAGGGTTTCGACGATGTCTTTAGCGGAAGGCAGAGGGGGCTTGAGGGAAAAGGGGACAGATTGAGAGGCGAGGTAGGAATTGATGGAACGGATGGCGGAGAGTTGGTAGGATCGGTCGGAAACGTTGGGGATGGCTGCGGAAGGGCGGCCGGTGGAAGCAATGGACGGGCGGCTGCTGCAGAAGCTGGCGTCGGATTCGCGGCGGGGAACTGGGGTGGACAGGTGCTGCCAGGGATCGGCGGTGTTAGTGGGCGTTGGTGGTGGCGGACGGCGGTCCGAGGCTAAGGATTCCGCTGGGCGGCGACGGCCATTGCCTTTCATCGTCGGAGAGTTTTTGAATTTCAAAGTATGGAAAATTGGAAATTAAAATAAGAGGGGGAAATTCTAAATGAATCTATTACTATTATATATTACGTACAGTATATAAAAGCAAAAATCAAGTGCCATAAAATTTTCCCGCCCAATTTGCTCATGTTTCTTATGAAAAAAAAAATACAAACATAAAATTATTTATTGCGTGTAATGGAAATTTAAAGATAATAGATTATAAAAAATAGCAATTATAAACATAAAATTATTTATTAGATGAATCGCGTGGCTAAAATCATACAAATTCTTAACTACTAATTGTTACTACTATATCATTAAATAAGATAGATGATAGTTAGGGATGGTGATTCGGTACGGGTCGGGTACCCGTCCTGAATTTTTCGGGTAACCGAATACTTAAATATTTTCGGGTACCCAAATACCCATTCGGGTATCTCATTCGGGTATTCGGATACCCGAAAAAACCCAAAAATAAAAGGAAAAAAATATTTTATTTTTTTTTATATTTTTTCTATTTTAAATAATGCATATCAATAGTTTATGAGGATATTATGTATAAAATTGCATAATTGATAAAACATCAAATGAAGAAATGAGAAATGAGAGTCGTGGCTGAAGTCTAAGTGTTAATTTGTTAATTTAATTATTTATTATTAATTATTTTATTTATTCACTCTATTATTTATTTATTTTATAATTAATTGATTAACATAAACTTTTAATGGAACCCAAAAATATGTTAAAATCTACATATGACAATCATATATCATTAAATAGGCATATTAAATAATCTCTAGTTTTTAGTATTAATTTAGCAAGCACAATTTAATTAATAATAATACTTATAGCGGCAGAAATCACAATGTTAATAACGTTTAGTTTCATTATCATACTCAAATATTTTATTGGATCTATTTATTTATATCAACTTAGTTAAAATATAAATTTATCAATGCTTAATTACTATAGATAGTCAAACAAGTTAATTTTATTGAAGCACATTTAATCCAATATGGTAAGTATAAAATCAAAGCTTGAGCTCCAAGCTTGTATTTTCAAATTCAAGATAGTTAGTCAATATAAAACTTGGTGAATGATAATTAATGAATAATTTATTGGACAACTATTGGACAATTGAAAAATGAAGAGATAATCTATTGGACAATTGATTGTCTCTTTTTAGGAGGGAAAATTGTATTTTAGTAATTTTTGACAACTATTTAGCTTTTATATATTGTAATAGATTCTCCAACAAATTTATTACCATCACAAATGCGTTCCCAAAAAATTTGCTTGTCAGCCAATAATATTATTAGTAGTAATGGGAGACCAAATGTAATAAATCGAATCGACAGTTTTAATTTGAAATTCGAATTTCAAATTGTGGAGATGGTCTATTTTTTGTCTATAGATATACCCACTATAGCTTTGAAGAGTTTATCTGTTATTTTACGTGTTCCAAATTACTCGCCATCATCCCCACAATTTTCATTTTTGTTATCATGCATTTTTTATTTATTTATTTTTTTAATTTATTTTTTTTGAGATAAATCATGCATGTTACTTGCTTATAAATTTGAGATCATTGCATTACGACATTGATGATACGGAGTATTTTGTTTTTGTGTTCCATCTTTGCAGTTTCAAAAGAAACATTGGACGCGGCTTCTTTGATTTTCGGTCAAACATTGGATCTTAAGGAAAGATCGCATCAAAGTATATAATTTGATATGAAAATCATCAAAGTTAGATATTAAACGAGCAAGTTATGATAATTTAAAATATTGTTATCAAGTTATGTTGGTTACGTACATTGGGTGATTAGTAGATGAGTGATAATTTGACTAATAAATTGGTTTAATTAAGATAATAAGACTTTATTTTTTTGTCATCTTAGAAATGTGGCGAGGGTAATGGAACAATTCAAAATGAAAATGAGACATGATTAATTGGATGGATGGAGTATATATTATAATCGATATAAATTAATTGTTTGTGCCTACATAAAATAGTTTACATGGTACGGAGGATCGTCTTTGCATCTCACACTTAAAGATGACTAATTATACATTAATTACATGAGAAATTATCAAAAAAATTAAAAGAAAATCCTACCCGTGCATCGCACGGGTAACATACTAGTGTTTATCAAATACTATCACAAAAGCTTTTCCCGCCAATTTTTATTGATTTTCTTTTTCCACTAAAAAGTCTATTTATTGTGAGTTGTGACTTGTGACGGTTTTGATTGGATGTATTTTCGTTAATATTTTCGTCTACTTTCATACTCATTTTAGTTATAATGGATTTTAAAATAAAATTTTGAATTTTTCATAATACTACTCGTAATATACTGAAAAAATTAATTCTAATATCTATCGTTATAAAACTCCAAAATCGTGTAGAAAAAAAGTTCCCACTTACTTTTAACGTGTTTATGAGTTCTAATTAATTTTTTTATTCCTGTAAAAGATGAGGAATCCCTAACAAGATTATTCTATAAGATCTATTTAGTTTTCATAATTCGATTTTTCTCTAAGTTTATTTTTTATCAACAGTTTCATGCTTTTTGATAGTGCGCAACGTTCAGTGATTTTGAATTAATTTATACCTAATTAAATTGGTCATACGTAATCGTGATTAGATTTAATTAGTGGTAAATTAACTTGTTTAAGTCAAGAGAATAATAGTTTCATTTCGATAATCTTGCATCTGAGTTTATTAGTTTAATCTCGAATGTTATTGAGGGACAAGAAGCTGATTTTATGAAGTCAATTATACCCGATTAACAATGTTTAATACTCCCTCCGTCCCGCTCAAGACGCTACAATTTTCTCTTTGGGCCGTCCCACACAAGATGTTACATTTCTTAATTTAGTAAATGAATAACAAACAAACACTACAATCACATTGGGGGGTCTACTCTAACTTTGCATTTCAACCACAAAACACATACGGAGTATTTCTTAATTCTCGTGCCCAAAAACAAACGTAACCTCTTGAATGGGACGGAGGGAGTACTATATAAAATGTACATTCAAAATGAAAGAAATTACATAGTGAAAATGTGATATTAATGTATACAATCCAAAACTCCAAATGCAATCAACAAGAAGGTGGAAGAAAAAGGAGTATGGAATGATAGTGCATTTCTGTAGATAATGAGTGGAAATAATTCCCAAAGTATTTGTTCTATACATACAAGTATAAGCAATAGTAAGAAGCAAATTAAGGGAAATATGTTGTTTTAATGAAACTGAATTAATCCTCAGAGTCAGTGTAAGGAGGGCAAGAGCCATCATCCACATTAGCCAGCGGATCGTAAGAAGCCGAGCTCGGATCCGTGCATCCAAGGACTAGATCGAGATTGCATCGATCCCCCTGTTCATGAATTCGTATTATTATTCGTTTCATGTCGAGATAGAGAAAAAAAAATCGAGAGAGAGACTTACTCCTTCCACTGTTAAGTTGCCTATCATGGCACATCTTGTGACTACTACATTTGTATCTGGAAAAATAGCTTCTTCACATGCTCCCTCTTTACTCAGTTCCTCAGCAAGACCCTAAATAAATCCATAATCAACTTAGTCAAGTCGTTTCATTATTTTATATCTCTAATATATTCAGCAAACGCCTCAACTAGCTTGGGACGGAGGGAGTACTATTTATCAAATCAACTTCTTGAGCAAAACAAACAAAATCAACTTGTATTTCAAGATAAGGAATTCTAATTGATTAATTACCTCAGTGAAAAATTCAGTTGGTTTATTTCTCCAAGCTTTAGGGACTTGGAACTGTAGCCTGTAGGGGCCATCCCACTCAGTTCCATTTGTAAAAGAGAATATCAAACTCATTGCTGCAAAAATATATAATCTCAGAAAAAAAAACATAATAAAAACAATCAAAATCTATAATTAATTTATGGTAATTAAGAGAATTGTACAAACCATGCTTTGGTATGCATATTTGGATGGTGTAATAAGCAGGATCAGCTTTTCCTCTCACTTTCTTAAGCATTGCTCTTGGCTCACCTCCACACATTATAGGCTGGTTGAAACCTCCTGCATTAATACATATTCCATCAATTAAACAACACGAAATAATACACACATATATATAGAAATTGTATATGCAAAGCTAAATCAAGAATCACCATTAAAAGCAACTCCATATTCTTCATTAGGGACCAGATTTGTTGCAGCTGGATTGTAGAACAGCTTTAGTTTCTCTCCCTATCAAATACAGCAACATCAAGTTTCAATACTGAGTATATGTAGAAGTCGAAATACATTAGTTTACGTACTGCGGAGGGAGGCAAGCCGTTCATAGTTTTCCAGTAGACCGGAGCTCTTCCAAGGTCGAATTCAGCCCACGAAGGCAGCACGTATCTTGATATGACAGAAAAAGCACCTTGAATTAATACGACGAGCACTCCTTTTACTACTTGAAATAGCTAAGAACTTACTCTTTAACTTCCTCAGCAGGAGCTGCTACTGCAGTAGCTGCAGCAGCAACGATTTTCCCTCTGATCTTGCTCGATTTTCTCTTGATTGGATCGCTGATCCTCACCGGAGCACCATAAAATCGAACGCCTGCAGTTTACAAGAATGATGAGATGAAGTTTAGTAGGAGCTTAATGCCTACTAGTTCAACAATCACTGCACTTATTTCTCAACCTTAGAGATTTTACATCCTAATGCATAAATCACAAAGATTTGATGAACATAAAGTGATTGATTTTCTGCTCTTAATTAGTAAATCATGATATGATATCTCAATCAATGAGAGACTAAATATTGAACATTTTCAGCATAGTGATTACACAATTACATAGCTTTATCCTCTTCATTTCTTTAAGTGAAAGACTAAAAATGAAGGCATCAACAAACGGTGCTAGTCAAATCAAACTAAAAATCCAACAACTTGAGAGAATTACTTAACAAAGTGAAAACAAATAAGAAAAGCATGAGTTCCAACCAACAAACACAAAAGCAAAAGATTGCATACTATACCATGTGATGTTGAAGCAACTCCACCAGATGTAGATGCAATTTGCTTAGAAGAATTAAAGAGTGATGCACTTGTAGCTGCAGTGGCAGCCATTCTTGAAACTTGAAACCTAAAGAAAGTAGACGACTTAGGCTCACATAAAGAAAGGATAGCATAATCTGAGAATTTAAAGGCAACCACTCATAAAGAAAATATCTCACAAACAAGAAAATGACAGAAGGATGTGAATGAAATATCTTCAAACTAATAAAACCCAAAAAAAAAAAAAAGAAAAAAAAAATCTTCAAACTTATAAAACCAAAAATATATATATATCTTCAAACTAATAAAACCCAAAAATAAAAAAAAGAAGAAATATCTTCAAACTAATAAAACCCCAAAAAAAATCTTGACTTCATCTTCCGAAGCATCTCACTATCTAAAATCCGTAACTCAACCCTACAAAATCTCCCACCGCCTTATCACCTCTCTTTGCCACGTAGGTTTTTCCTTTCTCCGTCCATTAAACTTCGATCATATCAATTCCCACCCACACCATCAATTCTTGAAAAAGAAAATCAAAATTACTCAATCCAACAATTTTATATAAAGCCTCGCACCCCACACAACCCAAAATCAAGCCAAGAAAAATGGCTTTGTTGGTGCAACCACCGTCCAAGCCCAAACACTTCCAATTCCCACCTCTTCAAAGATTCAATCCCTCAAAAATCACACAAAATTCAGTACATTTTGCGACAGAATCAAGATCCTCGCACAATTCCCTCCAAAAAAGCTTCTTTTCCCAAATAAAAGAGGCGAAGATCAAAAGGGAGAGGCCAATTGTGTGCGCAACGTCAATCCCACTATCTGGGCATGAAAAAGATTCAAACTTTGGGAGAATTCTGCTGTCTGATGTGGTGGTGAAGAGGAAGAGCAATGTGTTTGGTGGAAGAAAGTGGAATTCTTTGGATATTGCAATTGTTTGTGTGGTTGTGGCCATGCATTTGTTGTGTGTTTTGGCTCCTTTCACATTCAACTGGGCTGCTTTTGGTGTTGCTGTTGGGCTGTATGTCATCACTGGGCTTCTTGGAATCACTCTCTCTTTCCATAGGAATCTTTCCCACAGGAGTTTCAAGCTTCCCAAATGGCTTGAGTACTTCTTTGCATACTGTGGTTCTTTAGCCCTTCAGGTCTCCCTCCCTCTCTCTCTCTCTCTCTCTCGAAATATTACCAATTTTCTGAAATTGAGAGAAAAGAATTGAAATATTGAAGTGATGGATTTTGTTTATAGGGGAATCCAATTGATTGGGTGAGCACACATAGATTCCACCATCAGTTTTGTGACTCAGAAAAAGATCCACACAGCCCTAATGAGGGATTTTGGTATAGTCATATGAGTTGGCTCTTTGACACTCAAAATGTTGTTGAAAGGGTGAGAGATTTTATTATCTTTAATTTTTCTTCATTCTTTACTATTAACTTTGTTTTTCTTGATTCTTGTTTTGAATGAATAAAAGATGTGATTTGCAGTGTGGGGAGCCAAACAATGTTGGAGATTTGGAGAAGCAGCCCTTTTATAAGTTTATTGAAAAGACTTATATTCTTCATTCGCTTGCACTTGGAGCTCTACTCTATGCAATTGGTGGATTTCCCTTCATTGTTTGGGGAATGGTTAGTCATTATATTTCAATCATTTCATAATTCTATAAATTTTTATAAATTTGAATAATTTTACAAATTAAGCACCTATCAAAAATTCGATTTCTTTATTTACTATGGAGTTCTATACTTCTAGTTCTATATATTACTCCAGTTTGCCCCCGCAAAAATTTAGTCTCATTTGCTAAATTGGGTCGTCACAAAAAATGTGAATAAATTACACAATATGTCATTATAGTTTACAAAGAATTAAACTACTTTATGTATAATTTACTTTTGTTTACTTTAAATTTTGACAAACGAACATTTATAATAATAATTTACTCTTTAAATTTTATAAAAATTTCGTTTTCTTATCATCACTGTCCGATCATTTGAGATTAAATTTGTGGGATGAAGTCAGGATTAAAATAATTAAGTGTGTAGCTCAAATTGAACCATATATAGCTGTAGCTTTCATTGTCCTAATCTAAGTGGGGCTCTATGGGAATTTGCGGAATGTAATATCTCAACAAAATGTGATTGTTTTTTAGAAAGATTTTTTCGAATCAAGACATCTTCTTACCTTATTTTTTTGATTTCATGTCCAACTAAAAACAGCTTGTAATGTAATAAATGTGCAGGGTGTGAGGACTGTGTGGGTGTACCATATAACTTGGCTGGTGAATTCAGCTTGCCATGTTTGGGGTAAACAATCTTGGAATACCGGCGATCTATCACGGAATAATTGGTATTTCAATCTTCTATTATTTATGTAAATAAATGCTCGTCATCTAGTCATGTCAATCAGGTCAATCTACTCAGTTTCATTCTAGCCCCGTAAGGCTACTGGGCAATTCAACGATTTTCGGGTTGGAAATTTTTTGGTCTATTTGGTTTAACTCGTCATATATATGTCAGCACTATTAGGCTAATCGGGCATACTTCTTTCCGACTATAAATTTTCGGTCCTGACCCACATTTTGTCAGTATATTTGGTTCAACATGTTAATTTCGAGCTAGATTGACATCCATTGTACACGAGGAATCGGGATTTCTAATCGATTTTTGTTTTTAGGTGGGTGGCAATGCTTGCATTTGGAGAGGGATGGCATAACAATCACCATGCATTTGAATATTCAGCTAGGCATGGTCTTGAGTGGTGGCAAATTGATATGACTTGGTATGCAATTAGGGTTCTTGAATTACTTGGATTGGCAACTGATGTGAAGTTGCCTACACCAACTCAAAAACAGAGGATGGCATTTGCTAAATGAAGGCTTTTAATTACTCTAAGTATACTATAGGGCCTCACTTTCTTTGATTGTATACTAATAATTTCTATAGCAATAAATCTCTTGATGAATAAGTGCCATAGTTTGGTAGTATTGTCAGAGGTTGGGTATAGGCAGGGCTGTTTCTGAGCTAGGGCGAGGGGGCGGTCGCCTAGGGCCCACGGCTAAATGGGGCCCATAATTTTTTCTTTTTACATTTTTATATATAAGTCCTAAATCAAATTCAGGCATTATATGTTGTAAAATATAATTGGTGCAACTAAAAATGCCCATTTTTTGTAGATTTTTTCAATTCTTGAAACGTCTTTCTCAATATTTTTTTCTGGAAATGTATTTTTCTATATAAGCCCATAAATTTTCAAATATATATGTGAGTAATACATTTGTAAATTTATATTTTTTTTAAAATAAAGGGCCTCTATTTTGTTTTTCGCCTCGGGCCCTTAGAATGTCAGGAACGGCCCTGGGTATAGGCGGGTAGAGCCGGCCAAAAAAACTGGAACTGGAGAACCGAACCGGAACCGGCGGTTTTTGAACTGGAACCGGCGGTTCGGAACCGGATTCGGAACCGTTGGAACCGGCGGTGCGGTTCCGGTTCCATTCTCGAGGAACCGGGAACCGGCGGTTCTGAACTGGCGGTTCCGGTTAAAAAACCGGAAAACCGGTAATTTTTTAATTTTTTTTTGTTTTTGTTTATTTCTATATTTTATTTGTATGTTGTGTATAAATATCAAAATAATTATTTGATCTAACATTTTATTAGTATACATCCATTTTAATGAATTCTTAATGTACAAATTATAAAGTATAATTTGTAAAATGAAAGAGATTTTTCATTGTTAAGTTATAATTCAAATTGAAAAAAGTACAAATGAATAAAACTACATACATATGTGATGTTCATTCATTCAGAGTTAAAATATAGTAGCCTAATGATGTTGGATGTTGTGCGTTGTGAATCTTGTGATAATGTTCAAACTTTAAATTCAAATATTTAAACAAAAAACCAAATCATATAAATGATAAAATATTCAATTAACAACGTCACATAATGATGATGAATTGAAGATGACAAAATATATAATTTAGTGATTTACATAAAGATAATAAATTATCCAATTCATGAAGAAGATAAGATGAAGTGTCAATTTTGAAATTTTTCATTCTAATTAAGAATGATAACATGTTAAATTTGTATGAACTTTGCATATTTAATTATCAATCCATAATTCCATATCATATGAAATATTTTTTTTAATTATGTATTAATATATTTATTGGGAGAAAAAAATAAAAATAAAATAGTGGCCCCGCTGGTTCCACCGGTTCCTAACTGACAAATGGGAGGAGGTCTTTCAAGATGATCCACTAAACACCACTGACGCGGGAACTGACACCAACACCTCTCAAGCATAAACTGACGATTTCGATTTCGATAACATGTAATTCTGTCATGTCAAATCTTAGACGAGTACTCTTTTAGTCTTTTTCCTCACTGAGGTTTTAATGAGGCTCGACCTTTGAAATCAAAATATGATCTTCAAAGGTTTAGGTGAAATAAGTAAATAAAAAATTGAATAATCGTCTGATTTGTTATATTTCCAATTTCTCTTACAGTTTTCGATTATAATGCTCTTATAATTAAACTCGAAACAAATATAAACAAAGTATGCATATAGGGAAGAAATAAAATTAAAAAAAGAGAAAAAAAAAGAGCCGGTTCTATCCGGTTCGAACCGGAACCGGAACCGGCAGTTCGGAACCGTTGGAACCGGCGGTGCGGTTCCGGTTCCTCTTTGGGGGAACCGGAACCGTGGTCGCCTCTATAGGCGGGTGGTAGCATTTTCAAAGAGCTGTGATGTTCACCTACTTACAATGGGGAAATTAAAGGACTTTCTTTTGATGTGGGAGTTGAGGTCACATAATAGGAATTATTTTGGTGTAATTTTTTTGTACAAATATAAGATTTTGAAATGTTTATAAGCCCAAATGATGAAGAATCGACATTAATTAAAAAATAAAAAATAAAAAATACTATTTAGAATATAAATTGTATTAGTATTATAGTATTAACTAGTAGTAATTATTAACCGGAAACTAATAATTCAATCGGTAAAGAAAAGTTTTAACTTTTAAACTTTAATAATGATAAAATCAACTTTTAATTCTCTAATAATAAGTCAATCAATTCAACCGTGCTTCAACTACTAAATAATCATGAAACTTGCAATAAAATAACAAGAAGTCTTCCTTGTAATCATGAAACTTGCAATAAAATACAAGAAGTCTTACTGCAAGGCGGTATTTCTTCTGTCCCATTCTACTTGGGGTGTTTATCCATGAAATTAGACGAATTGATTAATTATATTAATCTAATGTCTTACATTACTAAGTAAGATTACAAAATGACAGTTATCTTAAAGTTCATATTAAGCTGACACTTTATTTGTGGATTAGAGTTAACGACGCTAAAATACATCAACTTTCACTTGAATTCCATTTTTTCCCGCAACTTTTAAAAAATTTGGAAAAATACATGACTTTTGCTACTTTTCCGATTTTTCCACAAAATTGATTTTCCCACAAATTGAATCCTACGTGGATCCCGGAAGTGTGTCGCCGTTAATTTATTTGTGGATTATGAATTATTTGTGGATTATTTCTTTATTAGTGCAACCGAAATCTCACCGTCAGGCCCAATTGCATGGATATGTTCTGATACAAAATACTAATAGGCCCACTTATTACTTCGAAACCCCAAGTCGATCCAGTACACTTTAAATTGGCATTTTTCAAACTTTTTTTTTTTTTTTTTTTTTTTTTTTTTTTGCATTTTGCATTTTGCATTTTCTCTAAGAAAATAATGAATCAACAATTGTGATCTATATATATAATTGCTTGTAGCTACTGGAAAATCCAATTCTGCTTGTAATTTAATACGGACTTATTTCCCCATACGGAGAATATTTTAGTTAGAATAAACCATGATATCTTTTTTTTTTTTAAATATATATAAATCATGATATCTTGATAAATTTATTTCGCAGAATACTCTACGAAAAAATATTTTGCTGCAGACTTGATATATATGTAAGAAATATTCATTTCACTCCACATATTACAATGACACAATCTACTAATAGAATGAGTTTGGTCTTAAATAAAATTTACATAATCGTCCAATCTAAATGTAACAAGTGTTATTATGAGTTTTGAGTGAAATGAATATCCATTTTTTTAATACTCCCTCCTATTCTAAATGTTGGTCGTTCAAACCATTTGCACTAATGTTAAGAATTTTTTTTTTTCCTATTTTAACCTTGATCAAGTATTAATGATACCTTGAGTTCTTCAATCATTTGTGGACTACGGGAAAAAAATAAAAAATAATAATAAGACACTTCATCTTCTTGAACATACTACTGCTGGAAAAAGATTAATACTATTCACTGAATTAATTAATGAATGCATTCAACCAATTAATGAGGAGTTGAAACATAAGGTCATTTTAGACTAAAAAAGTTAAAACGACAAAGAATTTGAAAAAAGACAAAAGTGTAGAAACGACTAACATTTAGAATAGGAGGGAGTATCAAAACCAAAAATAAGGTGTGAATTATATGTACGGAAACCTCCTCGAGCAACGAATCGATTCCACTAATAATATGAAGCAATTAAACTTAATTGGTAGCTTTTTGAATAGCACACGAATTATTAGATTATTGATTAGTTAATTAGGAGTAGTGATTTACAAGGAAAAGTTGACAAGAATAAGTCCAACATTTGGAATTTCAAGGCCTAAAGCGGAAATTCAGTGTTTTACTATTATCAAAACTTTTTTTTTTTCCCCGTTAAAGTTTGAATGAATTAATAAGAAATGTAGAGGGAGCACAAAATGAAGCATTATGATTATGATTATGAAATCTATGTTTTTTCATTTTCAATTACTAATAATTAATAGTTAGGGGTAGTTTGTCATCATTTAATGGTACTTTGTCACAACATTATTTTCATAAGAGTATTTTACAAGCGATAATAATAATCATTATCTTAGAGTTCATCTGCAAATGTCGTTTAATTTCCCCCCTATCATTTTATCATTAAGTTTAAAAAAAATATTTTAGTTTTCAAATGTTGTTGCGAAAAATATCATGCTGCAATCCCATTTACGAAACGTTATCATGCGATAAATTAATAAAAATTATCAAAGGGAAAATTATAAAAAAAATGATGTGTGCTAATAAAATTAGTACATTCCATCAACAAAAAAAAAACGAGTACATGATAAAATATTTTAATAATAAAAAATCACATATTGAATGTCTCCAATCCAATCATATAGGTGTAACCGCACTATTATTATAGAATATATATCCTCAAAATCTCTCAATAACCCTTGATTAGCCTAGAACTATTATATATATATATATATATATATATATATATATATATATATATATATATATATATATATTTTAAGAAATTATATATTAAGAGAAAGAGAAAAAGAAAAAATATAAAGTTTGTCTTATTATGTGTGGGCTACGTCAGGGTGGAAGCATGCCAAGGGAGTTAACCGAGGTTTGTTTACATAATGCTTATTTTTAATCTATTTATTAAACAAAACTTTTACACATACATACTTATACAATTTATTATTATGAGATGATAACGAAAACCGTGAAAAGTTGAAGAGATGAAACACATGCGTGCATTTCTTTTTGATTAATAATAATAGCAATATTTTATCCGACGTTGAAGGGCTCAACCTCTAATCAAACTCATATGAAAAAGGCTTTTGATAATTATATACTACCTCAATCCCATTACATTAGTCACATTTACCTTTTTGCACGTATTTCCACCGAAACCTAGTACGGGTTTTAAAATATAATTTTGACGTATTCATTTTTTCACGGGATACTATGAGTGTCATAGTATCCCGTGAAAAAATGAATACGTCAAAAATATATTTTAAAACCCGTACTAGGTTTCGGTGGAAAAACGTGTCGCAATAGTAAATGTGACTAATGTAATGGGATTGAGGTAGTATACTATTAATTCTGCAACAACTTACATTATTTGAAATTTTGACGCCAAATTCTTGTCGGAGATGTGATAGAATTTTAATTATAGTTAAGGCATACATATCAAATAAATAAGAAATTAATATCAACCATTGATCTATTGATGATCTACGGTTGTTACTGAAAAATGCATAATCACAAATATATATTATTATTCAATATATATAATAAATTATTATGAAAATGTTCAATCGCGTGAAATAAGTACACGATTGTACATCTCTTTTTTTTTTCTTTTTTTTTTTGAGTAAACACAATTGTATATCTAAAATGTATTCCTTTGTCCCTTATACTCGTGTGAAAATTTCTTTTTCGAAACGTTCCCAAATTCTTGTTGAGACCCAATAAAGCAAAAACAAAAAAGTTTACATCACACTATATTTATAAAAAAATGATAAATTCCTAAAAAGTATTCTCTCCGTCTACTATCTATAGCCTTAAAATTATGTGCGCGAAGTTAAATATTTTATGATAAGTGGATGTTAAAGTGGAGTTTGAGTCCCATTTATAGTTTAAAATGAAAACTTTTAATACAGAGTCAACTATTAAAAAAATAAAATAAAATAAAAAATATGAACATCCGAAAAAAGGAAAGAGTGTTTAATTCAATCCGATCTCACGGTGAAATGGGCCTTAGAGGAGCATGCTGCAATAACAGTTTTGTTTACTCTCTCTTGTTTTATTTAGTGTGTGTGTGTGGAGGGTGTAGTTGAAAAATTAGGCTCTAGAGCTCCAAACTTCAAGGTTAGCAGCACGGGAACATATATACATGCCCACAAACAATTAACAAATCAGATTGCTTTTTTACATTCCATCTTACATAAACTACTAGTATTAATTACTTCTAATTCTAATTCTAATAATAATAATAATAATAAAGAAGAAGAAGAAGAAGAAGAAGAAGAAGAAGAAGAAGAAGAAGAAGAAGAAGAAGAAGAAGAAGAAGAAGAAAAAAGATAATTAAAAAGAAGCGTGCATGAAGAAATGGTAGGTGATGTCGGGTGAGAGTGAGCGACGGCTTTTGACGCCGCACCAAAACACCTCGCACTCACACGCCTCTCTCTCTCTAAATCATACTGTATGGTTTTTCTATATACCATAATCATAAATTCACTTTTATAGATTTTATAACTTTTTTGTACTTTATAGAATATTCCACTTGTACATTAGTTATCTTATTTACAAAACAACTATGTTGGAGTTTCTGAATGATTAACACTAAAAGTATGTTAATAATGATAAGATTATAAGGAGTTATATTGCATATTTGATATCACCACTTATAATCATTTTCCCATTTCACAATATGATTTCATCTTTTCACTAAAAACATGATTTCACGGCAAAGCTGAGACACTGCAGTTTGTGTGTTGACCTAACAATAGAGAGTTAATGACTGAGACCAAATGCCTTGATTTCGAGTCTTCTGTGAAACGATTTTTTAATTACGGCTAATTGTGTTATTGCCAAATTTTATGAAGTTTATGACATACTCCCTCCGTCCATCTTATAATGAATTAATTTTTATTTTGTGGTGTCCAGTTCATTTTGATTTATAAGATAAGGGCACAATTAGTTACTTAATTAGGCCCCAAATTTAATTATTTTTTGTTTTTTTCATTAATCATAAATCTGAATTTATAAAGAAAATATTAAAAATTAAATTAATTAATTAATTAAAATTAAATTGTTTATTTTATTAGTTTAATTACTCTCTCCTAAAAATTTGATCTCACTTTCACATAGCTCACTATAAACTGAACGGAGGGAGTACTATTATACTTTGAATGGAAGTGGGAAATCATTCAAAGAATATGTAAGAAAATTTAATTACTACTAGCAAATACAGTAGTAAAATAAGAATGGGGTGGGTTATGAGAGGAGGGTAAACATTAGTAGTGGGAAGCAGAAGATAAGTACCTACTAGCTAGTGATTATTGTGAGAGGTTGTTTCCAGCTTTTGTAGAGAGTGGAAATGACTGTTTGTGTAAAAAGTGGTAAATAAAACTTTACAAAAGGGCAAAAAAAAAAATAAAAAATTAAAGTGGTAAGAAAAGGTTTTGGTCTGGTAGATGCCCTGCATTTACCTCGATTTGCACCTTCCCATTGCCAGAAACTTTTCGCACTCAATGCCAAGGCGTGAATTTTACTGTACGTGACAACTCTCCATGGATAATTTAAATTAAAGCATGCAACAACAATATACTCCAGTATATAACAATATAATATATATATAAATGAATTCAAAATATTTTAAGGAGAAATTATTTCTTACTACTATTAGTTATTGATACATTTGTTAAACTAAAACTGTGTAGCGGTGGTCATGTTTTCAATTTTATGTAGGTCGAGTTTGAAAACATAGTTTATAATGTAACCTCAACTTTGAAAGCTTTTACGGGAGCCGCTCCTTATCTTTATTCGTGTCTCTGCTTATTAGTGATCATTTTGTATTTCTATCCATAGTGTCACAAGTTTACTATCTTTCGCTTGGTTCGTCCACAGGGCAAGGGGTGCGGTGGCCTAAGGCCCACGAAAAAAAAGGGCTCATTTTTTTATTTTTTTTTCAGTAACCCCTAGTATTAAAAAAAAAATTACGGTCTAATATTTTTCTTTATCTATTGGGGCTCCTTTCCGTCAAAAAAATAAAATAAATTCTATTGGACCATTTTGACCCAATATAAAAGAGGCCCACAAGATCATTTTTAATGTATTATGTTTTTATGTGTATCTTGTCATTTTCTTCTTAAGTTTACATTATTTAGATAAATATTTCGTAAAAAAATTTCAATCAATCTATGTTGGATTTCTTAGTATTCTTCTATCTTATAAAGTTTTATCTTTCAATTTATCTAAAAAGTTTAGGGCATTTAAATAGTATACTATGTATTCAATTTATTATTACAAACTTTCATTTTTATTTTAATATGGAGATAGCAAAAACAAGATTTATGTCGAGTATGAGGAAAAAAATTGTAGCTTGTAAGAAATGCAATTTTTCGTATACTTTTTTTTTTTCTTATATATATTTTGGAATCAATTTGCATTTGCTAAAAAACAATAGTAGTTTTTTAGAATTAAAAAATAATAATTTATAGGGCCTCTATTTATTTTTTCGTCTAGGGCCCCGAAAATGTCAGGACCGGGGTTGTTCGTCCATGAACCACACCCTATGAGAGAGGTTTGATTTTGATGCCAGCTATAACGATCCGACTTTCGAACTGACGACTCTGACACTCTATCGGTATTTATAGCACCAATCAAATTATTTAAACTCTCCTCCAATATGTAATCACATTCATGCACATTCTCAGAACCTCTCTCATTTCGATGCATCTCAATTGATTCATTCACCCCTCCGATTTGATACCCTTTATAAGAGTCACTCATTGTCTATACATATGTGCAGCGATGATCACTCCGTACATTGTTTTCAAAATTATTACTCCCAAGCTCCCTTCGTGATAAAGAGTCACATTGTTCTATTTTATGATCTGAATCCCCACCTAATCTCTCTAGCTATTACTATCATTGTCATAGATAGTTATTTACCGAAAAAAATCTAAATTAATTACAATTTACTAACTCAACTACCGAAAAATACACTTTATAGAGTGAGACCTCAACTCCACTACTTTTCAACTCATAAAAAAATTAAAACTCGTACCGGACTAAACCATGTGTGTTTATCACGGACAGGACTAAACCATGCACGTTTATCACGGACGGACTGAGGGAGTATTTTTCTAAACGATAATTGTCATTTATTTTTTCATAATTAGTCGCTAGTCTCACCCAATTTTGTTGACGTTATATCATTTAGTGTATGATTTAAATAACTAATAATTAAACGATTCACGATTAATTTCTTCTTCCAATATGAAATATGAGATGAAAATAAACATGGTTAATTCCAAAAAAAGAAAAAAAAAAGAAAAGAGTGAGCAAATAGGACAAAATGATGATGAAACGTGCCCCCTCTGCAGGTGGTACCACTACTAATTCTATGCACAGAAATATTTGTCACATTTACTTTACTTTCCTTCTACTTCCTCCGCCACCCTACCCCTCTTCCCTTATAAATATTCCTCATTAATTACTTCTTCCTCTTCAACACAACTCAACTAACTCCCCTTTCAATTCTTCCCCAAATTTAGTACAAATACAACCTAAATCACTGCACAAACAACACTGAATACCTCTGCATTTACCTTTCTGGGTTTGTTTGTTTTTTAAAAAAAAAAGGTTATTAGGATAAAAGAAGAAAAAGCAAAACGGGTCTACCCGTGTGGATGCTGGGGCTGAGTATGGAGCAGCTGAGGGCCGACATGAACCGTTTGCTCGCCATTCTCTTCCACCAAGGCGTTTTGGACGAGCAGTTCTTGCAGCTCCAGCAACTCCAAGACCAATCCTCCCCCAACTTCGTCTCCGAGGTCGTCAACATCTACTTCCGCGAGTCGGAGAAGCTCCTCCGCAACCTCCGAGCACTGCTGTAAGACTCTCATTTTAGCAAAACTTGATACTACTCCCCCAGCCCCGTTCACCTCGACACGCTGAAGCGTGCCGAGTTGAACCACCCCGTTCAACTTGACACACCGGAGTGTATCAAGTTGAAAGGGACTGAGGGAGTAGTATTTATTTATTTGAATTAAATTATTAGTGTTGATTTTGGATATCGTATTCATGCAGAGTGGATAAAGAGTTCTCGGACTACAAGAAGATGGGCATCCATTTGAATCAGCTGATGGGAAGCAGCTCCAGCATCGGCGCTCAAAGGGTCCGAAACGTGTGCATCGCGTTTTGGGCCGCTTGCGAGCAGAACAATCGGCCCGGGTTCGTTCCGATTTTTTTTAGTACAACATATACACACTGGCCCGGGTTTTTCTGACTTGAAAGTCGTTTTTTTTTCAAAATTCTTCATTTCCCACATGTTTGTGAAAGTGAGTATAGGGAAATGGAATAAAGTGTGAAAAGATTTAGTTTTACTACTTAGGAAATTGGATGTCCTGTTGCATTAATTTGCACTTTTTCCAAAAATTAGACATTAATTAATGAGTTCAAAAAATCATTTTTTTGTGGGTTTTTTTATTTTTATTTTTATTTTTAAATCAGAATCAAAATATTCATATTACTTGTATATGTGAATTTCAGATGCTTAAGAGCTTTGGAGCTCTTGGAATATGAGTACTGTTACCTCAAAAACAAGCTGCATGAATTATTCCAGGTATATATATTTCCCATGCAATTTTTTTACAAGACTTTTTAATTTCTTTTTTTTTTACAAGAATATTATTTAATTTAATTTTTGTAATTTTTTTGTTCTCAGATAGAGCAGCAGAGAATCCTAGCAGCAGCAGTGAGATATCCTGTGCCTCAGCAACACCCAAACAACCCTTAAAGTCGTCTTGTTCTTTCCTTATCAATGGCAGAAAAAAAGTGAATGAAAAGTGGTGAAGATGGTGACAGAATCTCACCTGCATTCAATGCATGCAGAGATTATTCTTGAATTAATGGGAGCATATATTATATTTATATTTATATTTATATAATTAAGCAGCTTCCAAAAAAGTTTGACGCAGCTAGGATTTCAGCTTTTTAATTTTAGGGGGGGTAGAAGTAGAAGTAGAAGTAGAAGTAGAAGTAGAGGAAGATTATCTCATTTAGTGTTTCTTCTCTCTTTCTTTATGAACTGTATACCATTCAAAAATATTTTACTAGTCTTCTTCTTCCTTCACTTGGATTTGGTGTTAGTGTGTGTTTTGTTTTGTGTGATATTGTGCTGTCATTAATCAAGCAGAGAAGTAAATGTAGGTTGCATTAAATTTTGACTTAAACTATCCCTGTTAAATATTTATAAATTTTGAAAATTTAAATTTGAAGATCATATATTTTTTTTTCAATACTTTATTCAAACTTATTCTATCCATTCCTAACTCTATAATAACTCCATCTATCCACCATCAATTCTAAACAAAAACTTATTCATACCAATTACCAAATGTCTTTTTCATGAATACTCCTATATAATAACTTTCTTATATGCTGTATAGAAAAAATATAGATTTTTGGAATTTTAATTTGAAATATGTTCGAAACCTTTAATTACAAAATTCAGTTTAATACTAAGCATATATATTGTATTGTATATATTCATTCAATACACACTATAGGTAGATGCACTTTTATTTTATATATTTACATTTATAACTGTGCTTACAAAAAATTTAGAAAATCTTCAAAATGATTGCCAATTCCAACAGGCCTCTAAATGATTACTGCTTATTAAACGGCCCGGCCCGCTCAAATAAGCCCCCACTATATGTGTCAGCTTATTGGAATGGGCCCCTATGCAATTAATAATGTATAAAACTTCCAACGACCAAGTATAAAAACAAAATTATTATAAATAAAAAAATAAAAAAAGAATAGTTCATTAAAAGAGTAAAAGCTCCTTGGAATTTTTTATTTTATTTTTTTCTTTTAGATAATTTTTGTAGGGGACAATTGTTCGAGGATAAAGCGAGGAAAGAATCCGTAAAGGATAAAGAGGCCAGAAAGTAAGTTGTTAAACCGGTTTTTGTAAGGAACAAACATCTAATCACTATTACTACTTTCTAAAAGTTCTTTTGCATCATTTTTTTTCTTCTCTTTTGCTGTTAAATTTTGATTGAGCAAAAGAGGCTTTCACACCAAAATCAAAATACTTTGACTAATCTTGTTCTTTCTTTCTTTGACAGCTACTTTCATTATTATTTATTTATTTTTTTAAATTGACGTAACTCCTGCATCAACATATGCATATAAATCACCCTTAAATACATTATTTTACGTCAAATTCTGTTTTTACACGTATTTTTTAAAAAAAATCATCAAATTCTGATTTTGCACATGAAACTGAGTTTTCCCAAATTTCATACTGGCATGGAAGCCGATATTGTCTAGATAGCCAAATTGTCGATTATTTAGACATTGTAATTTTAAAATGAACGTTATTATTTCACTTTAAAATACTAATTAAATCCACTATGTTGGACCTTAGGGCTCGCGTATTACAACAAACTGAAGCTGAAGATGAAATTTAATTAGTATTTTAAAGTTAAACGTTTATCAAATGATTTGGCCAACTAGATAAATTCGACTTTAATACCAGCATGAAATTAAGAAGAAAATCGATTTCGTGCGCAAAATCAAAATTTTATTAAAGATTGTGTATTTACATTCAGATTTTACATGACGTGTACAAAATTAGAATTTCGTGAAAGATTATTTACTTATGAGCAATTATCCCTATCAAAATTTATGCATAAACTCCAACCGCGGAAAAGAGAGATATAGCTATTTTTCTTACTCTCAATTTTCTTACTAATGGAAATGAATGTGTATTGCAAGGAAAATTGAATTTTAAAAAAACAGAAAAGAAAAGAAAAAGAAAGAGATTGGCTTTGACAAAAATTGTTGAAATCTCTTTACAACAATATGTGCAATATAAATGCGTCAATCCAAAGCGTATGTACTTCAGAAAGTAATGCTCCAATGTCCACCTTGAGCATGCTTAATGTGACACCGGTGGACATATTAAGTTTGTCCACCGTGGATAGGGGATCATTTCTAGTACTTCAGACTACAAACACAAGAATATAACTAATTAAACCATTTAGTTTAATTTTTCTAGAAATACGTTACTTTCATTGAAACGAAACGTTATTATTTCTACTTTTCGCAAATTAACGCGCAACACAAATTCTACTATTGAAAACAAGTGGATAATATAATTTCTACTATTGGAAACAAGTGGAAAATACATTATTTATGGCTTAAAGTAAGAAAAAAGTCAAGCCGCGGGAACTTCACACAACTTGTTCAGCTTAAATTAAGTCACTTACATTTCTGTATCCATAGATAAACTTAATTTTGCTTTATAAAGCCCTAAAAATCAAACGGTCAATATAGTTGAATAATAATATCTAGAAAAAAGAAAAATATACATATATATGGCTTTTATTTATGTCCATAAGTACTCTACGATAATAATATCTTGTGCAAGATTTGCATGTGGACCAAATAGTTATTCTCGGCCACAAAATTTTAATAGCTTATCGAATTTAGTCGTGCAACTTTTTATTTTCTTGACGAAAATAAAGTTGAATAAATTTTATTAGCATTATTGTTCATTATCAAATTATTGACCAAGACCATATAGGTTCATTTAAAACAACCTTTTCTTAAGTTTTTCAGCAACACTTGCTTAGGAAGGAGTTGGTAAGGATGTATCACTAAATCAGTTTCAAATATAATGAAATTGCAATTAAATTTATATGCAATTTTATAAAATTTTGAATTTTTTTTAAGATATTAAAAGAACGAGTCATGTATGTTTCATATGACTGGAATTTGTTCTTTTAATTTTCTTACATAAGAATCTGAAATTACCGAAATCCTTAAATATTTTTATTGGTTAAATTTGAGCAACTAACTAATTTGATCAAATTAATAAGCCGATTCTTTTAGAAGATCAAGTCACGTTTAATTATAGGTCAATTTTAATACACACTGGGTCCCGAAGATAAAAAAGCACTTTTTATAGTATAAAGATTCTTTTAAAAATATTGAAATATTAAAATCTTTTTCTCGCACTTTTTGATAAAATGGCATTGCCCGCCGCACGGCCTCGGCTAATGTTTAAGTAAATATTGTAAATCTTTCTCGAGCCTCAGGCCCTAACTAATGGTGCCAGTTACCGAACTAACTGATTTTTTGCTAACAACTGCAATAATTTATTTAAATAAGGTGGATTTATTTTCTTTGTATTCGGAATATATACTCGTGACATTGCACTTATGCGTGGCTTATTTAGTTGGTGAACTACAATTGCGATCCTAATGTTAAGTATATTCGTATACTACCACTATTTTTAGACTAACCATAACATTGAAAATTAAAAAAGTGAAAATAAAACTATGAAAATTCAATTTTGATATATTGTTGGTACATTATAATTGGGACTTAGGATCCCACGTGGGATGAACCGTATATACAATCACCTATAATATACTACTTCCTTCATCCCATTTATAAAGAGTTCAATTTAATAAAACTGAGTTTATTATACGAAGTATATAATACTAACCGGACTCATAGTATTTTAATGATAGAACGACAAGCACGTCAAAACGTACCTTTAGCCTTTTATGAAGCACTTAAACAAATAGAATGCCGTGTTTATTTTCAGAGATAATTTTTCTATAGTTACATAAATTAATCACCAATTAATGATTAGAAATAATTCCACTTCAGTTACAATTGATTGTGTTGGCGGTTTCTATAGGCACAAAGTGTGAACTTTTCAATTTAATAATTTTTTTTTTCTAAGTTCTATTTTTGATCGACCATTAACTTTTTGACATTGGATTATGTTAATTGAGTGATAAGAAATGAATGCGCCTAGTAATTTGAAAATATTATCTTCGAATCTATGCGTTTTACGCACTTTTATTTAGTGCAAATATAATTTATTTTAGCGATATGATTCATCAAACAATGTATCGATCGTGTTGTGCGTCTTTGCTTTTTTTATTTATGCATATACATTACCACATTTGGAACCAACTCATATTTTTTTAGTATATAATTTTCGCATCAAATCTGGAGGGGAATATATTATGTTACTTATGCATCGATTAATATAGTATGAGCTTTTGAAGTGTTACTAACATATCCATTAATATATTAAGCAAAAGTACCACTTGCAAGATCATCTCTATAATAATTAGATGCTTCTAATCCAAAGTGTACAGGCTGTTGAAAATTATTGATAAGAACAAATTATCAATAATTTTCATCTATTGTCGGGGTAATTTCGGTAATTAGGCCCCTATCAAAACAAATTCTTCAAATTAATGCTTGAGATTTTCGATTTTATCAGCTTAGTATTTTAATGATTATATATTATTGTTATTCATACATCTTCCAACTTAGTATAGATAACAACAATATTCAATCATTAAAAATTCTAGAATACCCTTTATACTCACGTAATTATCTTTATAAATCACAATTTGATAGCGGCTTAAAACGCTGCGTTTCGGACGATATTTAATCTCTTGTCATTTGATTGTATTTGCATATAGCTTTATGGATGGACAATTTATTTTATTCTAGAAAGCTGTTGAAATTCTTACATATATCGTACTTGTAATTTGGGGTTTACTTTTGATTGAGACAATATTCTCCAAGATGAATATTTTAAAAGCTAAGTTTGTTCTCTTGTGCGATAGTATCTTAAATTCGGAATCTTATTTATTACTTTTAAATCTATGAAAAAAAATCTAAACCTCGAAAAAGAAGAAGTGAAGTTTTCTTACAAAAAACCAGAAGAAAATCACGGAAATTCAAAGTAACAATAAAACAAACAATGCGCAATTAATTACAAAAAAAGGGATAAAAATGAGCAGAAAAATATATATATATATTTTGCTTAAAAGGTAAATATATATACCAACAAAATTCACCACTCCTACGGAGATGCTAAATTGCATAAAATTAAAAACCAAAAGCAAAAGCAAAAGCAAAAGCAAATTTCTTGCAAAGAGAGAGCTAAGAGTGTAGTAAGTGAGAGTTCAGGGGGCAAATTGTAATTAATAAAAATGTTCCAACCCTTATGAAGGAGAGAGATTCGAATCCTCACTGGTGGGGTCCACACCGACCTTGCTCCCGTTCTCGGCGCCGTCGCCGTCGTCGTCGGCGCCGTGAATCTGATCGAGTATCAGCACCAGCCCCATGGCGAAGGCGCCGTCGACCCCCGGCTTCAGCGACAGCACGAACACGTCCTTCCCGAGCACGACGTTGGTGGTCGCGTCCACCTTGCGGCGGATCTCCGACACGATTTCCTTCTCGACGTTGAGAATGTTGCAGTTCCGGCAGCCGAAGGAGCCTTCGATCTGGTACTCCTCGCCGGGGTTGGTGTACACCTCCACCGTCACGCTCGACCGCCCGATTATCGACGATCTCCGCACGCTGAACAGCGGCTTCTTCCCTTCCGCTCCCTCGCCGATGAAGCCTTCCCATCTCTGGTGCAGACTCGGCCTCTGATTCAGTAAAATTAGCGAGTTAACTCGGTAACACAAACGCCAACTGTGAAGTTTACCAGAGATTTACACATAATCGCGCGCGAATGTGCGTAAATTGTTGTTTAATTAGCACGAACAAATTCACGATTCTGGAAATTCTCACCAACTACTCCATTAATTTACACACAATTCGACACCTATTCACACAAATGGACACGTGCGAATGCGCGGACGAAACGGTAACCTCTCAACAAAAATATTCAAATTAAATATTCCGGACTCCGAGTCAACTCGGTAGCGATGGCACACTCAGTCTCAGCATAGAATGCAATCAGACGCACCGAAATCTCAGAGAGAAAGGGGGAAAAAAAACACAAAATCAGACAATTTCATAAGAAAATTTCAGATACACACCTTCCGACGGACGGTGAGGATGCATCTACCGGAAGGATCCATGAGAACGACTTCGCCCCTATCGCCGGCGTCGGGGCCGTACGAGTCGACTCGGAAGACGAGCTCGCCTTTACCGTCGTAAGCAGTGAAGCCGTCGCCGGCGAAGAAAAGCGAGGTTTTCCGCACAGTGAGGTGAGTCTCCTCTTCGTACACGTAGCCTTCCTCCACAATCGCGCCGCTCTTCATCATCGTCGCTTCGGCAATCCTCTTCGCCTTCAACGGCCACACCATAAGAAAATCGTGAGGTTTTTTGCGGCTGCGACGAAAAACGTGTGCAGTTTTTAGAGAAAAAGGAAAGCAGATTTTTTCTTTTTTATCGGGAAATAATATAAATCGGAAAATGAAATTGGAAGAAGGAAGAAGTGATGGTGTGGAGGATATTAATATGGGAGTACTAATAATAATAATAATAATATTATAATAATGGGTGCCTATCTGTAGTAGGCCACGTAGGCATCCTATTATTTCGATTCAAATAGATTTTATTATTTAGTTTATTATTATATTATAGTTATTTAGAAAACACATGCACATTATGCACGCGATCTTCATTATCTCGTAGTACTCCGTATTAGATAATAGTTGTTGGACTAATTATTTGCATTAGTCCAGTTCATATAATTAATTGGCAATTATTTAATTTGTATATTGATCCAAATTATTGATCATTTATTTTTTTTCGTGCGAAATGTCTTTTGTTTTGGTTTAGAGAATATTCTTCTTTTTTTCTTTTTTCTTTTTTCTAATGAGTTCTATAAGTTCATTCATTTTACCTTCAATCATAATAACATATTAAATGTGAGCAGTTCAGCAGTCTAAGAAGTTTACTTGTTTCACTTGCTATTTCATTATTAGTTTTAATTCATGTTAAAAACATAGTGGATTGCATTATTCGAAATAGTACTTGTTATTGTATTTTATCTTTGTCCCAACCAACTCGAGCCGTTTTATTATTTTATACATCACATATAAATTATCAATCATAATACGACGTTTCACGAACTTTTACAACTTATGTGATCACATGAATATAGAGTATTTGACCTAATTCTATATCTTTTTAGAATAGAAAGGGAAAATGTTATATTTAAAATTAAAAAAAAAAAAATTGGTGATGGAGTTGAAGCGATTAGAATATATCCGATTGGACTAATTTTCAATTTTTAATTACTATGTTCGGATCAGATAACAATAGTTTTTACTTGTCTAAACAACAGAGATAATACATATTTATTTTCTTATCTTCACAAGGATGAAATAGTTTGTATATATAATAATTTAATAAATAAGTCTTCTTTTGTCAAATTACCACTCATTACGTAAGGAAATCATCCTCTTCTTTCAACATTAGTTAGTCAAGTGACTTCTATTAAAAATGAATAAACGTGATGGTGATCTTATGTTACCTGTCGTGGATACTAATAATATATGTTGAGAAATTCAAAATCTTGATGATTTTCCACTCTTAGAATAATTTGCCATATTAGATAATTAATCAATTTTCGTTTTCCCTTTTTAGCACAACGAGATTATAGTAAAATAAAAATATCTCCTGCCCATCGTGGACATATTTAATGTACCAACGGCTGACATGTCTGTGCCATATTAATGATTTTTTCATTTAAAGTTTTTTTTTTGGATAGAATCTAGTTTTATAAAGTATATTAATAATAATTTTTCTTTCAATGTACCACCATCACGTTAGCCGTGACCATATAGTAACATTCTTTTATAGTAAAATACTAAAACAATATTAGTATTCCAAAACCATTGTTTGGATTTGGTAAGATGGTAAGATGATTTATGTTTTATCCATTGTCTTGAGTTAGTATATATGGTTGTTTATGTTTTGCCTCGCTTAATACTTCCTCCGTCCTCTAAATTTGTGCATTATTTCTTGTATTATAACAAAAGATGCACAAATTTAAGAGGCTATCGGTAGTATAGTTTAGGGGATTTGATAGGACGATTTATGTTTTGTCTCTCCTGTACTTTATAGCTCGTTCATGGGTTGCATCTCTAGTGCATATATTTTTGTTTACTTACCAAATAAAGTTATACATATAATAGTTTTCGAATTTCAAAAAGAAAGAAAGAAAACATAGAGGAATTGAAATTGAGAATAACACGACTTAAATTTCACAAGTTCTACTTACTATAATTAGATTTGTACTATTTCGACCAGTCTATTCAAATGTATAAAAAATGGAAATTCAGCCGGTTTCGGCCTAGCTATGTTAGATTATTTGTTTGTGCGTAATGCTTAATCTTTTCTTCGTATTATAAAAATATGTAAGATATTGACATTCTCCAAACATAAATATCTCTCGTTAGTATATTAACTATAGCTACTTCAAGATAATGATGACGTAATTTATGAGTAAAATAATGACAATTTACTACTATACGATCATCTAATTGGTGAAATAACTAATATATGTAACACAAATAATCGGAACTAAATAGAGCACCATAAACTGGTCTGCCCATGCACGACCATAAATTCCATACGAGCAATTTAATTACACTTAAATCATTTTTTTAAACATTTTAATGTTCGGTAAAATGCTTGTCGGTGTTTTACACGTATTTTTATATATTTTTGTTAACTATATATGGAGTATGACTTTTTTTGGAGTCACGAATTTAATTTCTAGCTAATCCGTAAACATGTATGCACGATTGTAAGTTTTGCTATTTTTTTGGGTCAAATAAACGAATAGTTTATAACTAGTTAAGATACTTTGAGCTAAAATCAAGACCAAATTAACAATTCATTAAATGAAAAGTAACCCAAATAGCTGATTTGCTAAGAAATACTCCATCCGTCTCATATCAATCGTCCCATTTACTTTTTGTACGTGAATTAAGGCGTGACATTTGTGTAATATATATTGGTGGACCAATGCTTTTATGCATCATGATTCATGAGATGTGACAAACTAAAAAGGAAATAAGACGATTGAAGTGAGACAAACTAAAAAGGAAAGTGAGACGATTGAAGTGAGACGGAGGGAGTACTAAAATAACAAATCAACATAAAAATTGGATTGACACGATGTATTGTTGGTTCCGTAATGAGTCAGGTACTCACTCATTATTCATTCTAAATCTATAACGGTATTAATAGAGTAGCATAAGTTAATAATTTTCCATTCCCACATATTTGGAATGAATCCCCGCCATCTGTTGTGGAGGGTCTTCTCAACGTTGCTTGCTCTTGTGCTAAATAAAATTTTATTTAAAAAAAAAAATCTATCATAGGTAATAATGTTATTCTTTAATATTTATTTCAAAATTATTTAATAATATCCAAATAAATCCATTTTTTTTAGTAACAAATAAAGCTTATTTGAATTTGATAAAATCGAATATCTACGAAAAAATCCGACAGACACGTTGACATCCATAAATCCCACCATTTTCTTGAATAGAAATAATTGGGTTCCTACTATAGTAAGATGTGATTGGATCTGTTTCCACCGTCACGAAAGAAAAAGGTCGGTTAAGTCTCTTTACAGCCATATATTATTAGGTGGGTTTAATTACAATTTATTACGCTAACGTTTAATGTGAATGACGATCAAAACTTGAAATCCAACCGACCCATGATAACAAGTCAAATCTCATGAAAAATCCAATCTTGAATATCATAGTATTAATTAGGTATGTACATTATTATTACTTATTTCTAAAGTAACCTAGCCATCATCGCGCCGTGTTCCCTAAATTATGGCACACGGAAAGTTGAGGAAAGATTGAAAAAGAAAGCATCTAGAAATTAAAACTAGTGAGATTGGATTATGAATATGAATATTCTCGATTCTTTTGTCAAACATTAGTTGTGAATCTCACACTTCTAATTACCAATAATTTAGTTACTTTCATAAGAAAATTCATTGCATCGTATTAAAATTCTATTAATATACATCCTCCGTCTCGTCCTATTAGAGAAGTATAAAATAAAGAAGCGCCTCTAATAAGACGGAACGGAAAGAGTACATATCTAAAAAACACATTAGAGGGTGGCCCTGATACCTGGTGGGGGAGCGAGCCCGTCTCGCTCTGCGTTGACGAGCTCGTGGCTTGTTGCTTGCTTGAGGCTTGCTCTGGCGAGCCGGCCCAGTGGCAGATTTATAATTACTTCTTGGTATTTGTATTTTTATAGTAGACGATACTAGATTATTGTACTCATTCAAATTATATTGGATATACATTTAAAAATAAACATAATCGATGTAAATTTCACTCGACAATAATGTCCACTTCTGAGGGACATTTTCAATTTTACCGAGTACAAGAACTCTTGTTAAAAAAATAGACATTGTCTTGAATTTAGAAAACATTATTCTCAATTGATTTGTTGGCATAATTGTGAACGCATAATTTAGGAGACCTTACCAATAATTTTTCTATATGTGGTAATAAGGTCAACCAAACCTACCTACCAACGGTATAATATCTAAAGTACAAGGATGTAATAATATTTTACTTCACACCTCAGCATGACTAAATTTATTTTATTCAAACCTTGGTTTTCATTTTCTTACACTTTGATTTGATAAGTAGATTATGTTATTATTATATTAAGGAGTTTTTGAAGAGTTTCTTAGATCTTCGAAATTTCGTGTTTAAGGGGAAAGTGTCGTCGTCATTTTGTAGGGGTAATAGCCTCTGTCCTGAAATGAATCACGTACATAATTTAATTTAGGGACACACTTGGGTCAGCCGGAGGCACCGTGCGGCCGGACTAAAACAATGACACTTTTATTCATATAGATTGACACTTTTCTGTATAAAGATTGTCACTTTTAAAATTGTCATTTTATTCGTAAAATAATTATGTTAAAGATTGGCACTTTTATTCATATAGATTGACACTTTTCTGTATAAAGATTGACACTTTGAGCCCGGCCGCACGGTGCATCCGGCTGACACAAGTTTTTGTCTTTAATTTATAACTAAATAAAAATTAATGTTTTTAGAAAAAATATATACCCCTAATTTTGGATTTCTCAACCTCAATAATCATTACTCAAAAACTCATATTGAATACTAAAGAAATATTCTCTGCTCACTCAATGAACCATCGTAAATAATTATATAAAATTAAACCAATCATACTTCCCGGTCACATTCATCTTCCCACAATTTTATTCAAGTTGAGTCTATAATAACATAAGTCAAGATGGATGAGACTGAGAGAGTAATATATTAAACTCGAAGAAAATATTACTCAAAAAACTAAAGGAACATTAAAAAAAAAAATTAGAGATGGTTGGAATTTTTTTTGGGCCTCGGGCCTAATTGTCATTTTGTTACAAATTGTAGTACGCAAACACATCTAATGGGCCATAACTTCACAACTATGTTTACTCGAATCGCATATCTATTGGTTTGGTTGCATAAGGAACGTTGTAGTAGTAACAATTAAATTGTGCTTTTATCATTAGTAATCAACATTAAAAAATTTATTTGATTGGTAGGAAAATAAAATTCATACTGTAATATATGATTTTTTAGTTATGTGTTTTTATTTATTTCTTAAGATAAAAAATATTTCTGTATACAAATGCTTGATAAAATAGTTTAGATTCATAAATTTAATGCATACAGTATCTATTTTTTGTACTATATAGTTTAGATTCATAATTTAATTTACTCATGCCGCACATACCATATAGATATTACTACTGTTCAAGTTTAGTGATGAAAAAGAAATAAATAGAACTCTAGAATACAAAGTAAGTACTGCTGAGTACTTATAGAAAGTATCTAGTAGTTACTGTAGAAATTTAGACGATTTTTTTTTTTTTTTTCTAGACCTAAAATTTAGTGGGTTATTATGAACCAAAGGAAACGGTCAAGTAATGAAAAAAAAGAAAAAAGAGATATTTTTTTTGGAAAAAATTGAACCCAACCTATACAGTGACCTAGTACTAGTAGGGCTATTAAGAGCAATTAAAACTGGTCTTCAAAAATTAAATTAAGAAGAAGAAGAAGAAGAAGAAGAAGAAGAAGAAGAAGAAGAAGAAGAAGAAGAAAATAACGCTAGAATAAGTCTCCAATGATGCTAGCGCCTACAGCCAGCCAAACCAAACCAATCAGGTTAGCTCAATTAACTTTTAGGTCAATTTTTTTTATTAAAAAAAAGATTTATATAATTTATTATCTCATTTTTTTTTATAAAATTTTAACATTAAAAGACATTACTATAGAGGAATTGAACCTAAGAACTTTGGCCGTATATATTAACCCCCTCTATAGCTGGACCAACTCATACACACTATAATCACAAATTTGGTTTTTCCAAAAGTTGCAATTACAACACAAATTTTCCAATGTTTTTGTATTTAGACAATTTCTTAATTGTGATTTAGTACATTATATCATTCATAATAATAATACAGATGGAGATATGTGAAACAAATGAATATCTCAATATTGTAAATTGTAACTTGCCGGGATGGACTATACAGAATTTGGTCAATTTCTCGAAAAATAAATTAATTGGCTGAATCAAGTGTGTGCTTTGCCGTGTAGGGAAAATTGCGATTTGCAATTAAAAAGAGTTGACTTCTGA
This sequence comes from Mentha longifolia, assembly GCA_001642375.2. NCBI lineage: Eukaryota > Viridiplantae > Streptophyta > Magnoliopsida > Lamiales > Lamiaceae > Mentha > Mentha longifolia. Next base: position 9,283,658 of record CM038116.1, read on the forward strand.
CCGCCATTAATGGGAATTTGACTTCCTCTAAAAAATTACTCTCGGTCATTATTTAGTGGGAATTGTCAAAACTAGTCGGGTCTATATATATTTTTTTTTGAAGAATCAATTTTTTAAATAGGAAAACACGATAGTTATATAGGAAGTACAATGCTTAGTTATACTGAAATTCGATAAACTAATTCCCCTAACAATCAGAAAACTCATCTCTACTTTCCTCAATCGCCAAGAAATAAATTTTGAAACATATCAAAACCACAAGTCCTATCTTATTGTATTGCCTTCGTTTTTGCATAATTTGTTGTTTGCTCTAATTGAAAATATTCACGTGTCTTTCTGGATCAAAAATTGTGTTCAAATCTATCACTAAAATGCATCTACTTTGCATCAAAAGTTCTTCGCTCTATTAAAAGAAATCAAAAACTCCACTACTGATTTCATACTCCGAGATACTTTATTCAAACATTTATGAGAAGAATATTCTAATTATAAAAAATAATATATTTTATCATATATTTTAATGTAATTTAAAAATAATGCGGGATGAATACTCATTTTAGAAGTTTTAAAGTTTTAAACATGCTCAACAATCGTCTTTCCATTTATATAATTTTCTAAGAATATTAGTATTGTAATTTTTATTTATTTCTAATGTCTACATATTTCGCATATTAATTTAATGAGTTAAAACTTCTATTATTCGCATAAAAGAAAATACAGTATCATAAAATATGCCTTTTTCTGATGTACCCGATTTAAAAAAAAATAGAAATACAAACAAATTTGTGATATCAACCACTAGCAAAACTAATAATCATGGGTACAAAATTCAAATGACATGAACATAGCATAGTCTCACAATCTACAAGAATTAATTTGAATTTATTGCCCTCACAACAAGAAATAATACATAAAGGCGAAATAAAAATTAAAACAAAAGTATAGTGGAGTGAGATATAACGAAATGTGACAGAGAAATAAAATGTTTCTCAAACAATCAAAGCTAACGCAGCACACATTGCAATAATCAAGCTGCTGCCAACCATAGAAACAGAGGAAGAAGACATAGGAAGAGGAGGAGGAGGAGGCGATCCGGCCTTATTAGGAGATGCCGGCAAAGGCGTGGTGGGGGTGGCCGGAGGAGGGGCGGTCATGGGCGGAGGACGGGCGGCGGCGCCACCAGGTGTGGAAGAAGAATTGAGCACTCTTATCGACAGTTTCTGGCCCAATATGCAGTGTCTGCCTTTACTGCAGATGTAGGGTGGTCGCCGGCAGAGTAGAGGGTGATGTTCGCCGGCCCCGCCACGGTGATGTTGCCTCCATCGGCGCTGCAGTTGTCGTAGGAGGCCTTGGGTACTTGGACGACGTCGTGCACACCAGTCGTAAAGTTGAAAACTAGAAAAATAAATGACACATAAGTGTAGGGCATAAGATCAAATAAAAACTCTTTTTTTTTTCTTTTTTTTAAAATGTAAAAAAATAAGAAAATAAATCTAGATTGTTGATCATTTTAAAATTTATAATCCAAATTAACGGGTAAATAAAAATAATACATATAGTGCATCATCCAATTCGAAAATCTATAGACCAGATTTATTCGATATATACTTATTTATTGGTACAATATATAAAAGGAGAATAGTTGCAAATAATTACTATAAGGATTTCAATCAGAATTGAATATTGCATCACAATATAAGTATATAACTATTAGGTATTACACATTGATTTAATTGATGAAGTTACTATTAATTGTCTAATGTGTTTATATTTTATATCAAACCCCGAGATATGCACTCCAATTTCTTGGTCCCATTTTTTAAGTAGAAAGAGTACTAATTTATTCCTTTCATTGTAAGAGATACGAAATTCACTAAAAAAAAAAGAAAAAAAAGAAAAAAGAGAGAGATACGAACTGTCAATTTATTTTATGGGTTCTAAAAAAAAAAGTCAATTGATTTCTAAATATTATTTTTTTCAACATAAAAATTTAGGATTTATACAATTGTAAACGAGTTTATAGAAGACTATGAGTTAAAGATGACCGTGAGTTTTTCTAAAAAAAGTAAACCTCCTGTTATTAATTTTTTATTTTGATTCACTTTTCCGATTCATGTTAGTAGTTGGTTTACCCTAATACAAGTTTTTTTACTTTATAAATTACAATAGTCCGAATAAAAATAGTACATTTAGGGGCGTTTACTTTGAGGGATATGATTAATTAAGGGATGATGAATTTTGGGATAAAACATAGGATGGGATAGGATTATTCTAATTTAACGTGTTTAGGTGAGATTCATATCCCATGATATTAACACCATTTTTAAGAAATAAAGTATGAGTCAATACCGGGCTTTGGGACATCCTTTATTTTTAATCCTACTAAGATTAGATCAGATAAAATTAGTAAATCCAGTATAATCACTCAAAGAAAATGCCCATTAGGGTGTGTTCTTCTTTAGGAAAATGAAAATGGAGGGTTAAGAAATTAAAATTATAAAAAGAAAAATATATTCCATAATGTGGTCATCCAATTATTTTACTATCTATTGACATGCATTCCGTGCATCGCACGTGTGCAATACTAGTTGAGTAATATAATTACAATGAAACATATTAAAATAATTCATTCCCTCTAAAAGTCGAACTTGTAGAGAAATATGAAACCTTCATCTTTTTGCACATAATCTTTAGACGCGCATCTCAATATGCAGAAAAGTTGATGTTAAGATAAAATATAAGTCTCACTTAATATAGTGTGCATGCCAAAAGATTTTGTAAAAAAAAAAAATAGGGATAAAACATACCTAGAGTATCACCGACCATGAATGTTTTGTTGGAAGCCCAATCAGAGTAAAATGAAGTATTTGGGGGAATAGGAACAGTCCATTCCATGCTATCTCCAACTATATACACATTTTGTGCTGCTGCACAATTAACAATCAGGGCAAAACAAACACTATAAATGATAGAATATGAGATATTTTTCATTTTTTTTTCCTTTCTTGCCTTTAAATTAGTTTTAAGTACTAATTGAGGTAGAAAGTTTAGAAAAAAGATTGAAATATGTGATGACATGATAGTGGTTTGTGAAATGGTAAGAGAGAGAGAGAGAGAGAGAGAGAGAGAGAGAGAGAGAGAGAGAGAGAGAGGTATATATAGTGAAATATTCTTGAAGATTAGTTTTAGAATTTGCAACGACGACTCCAGTCTATCTTCTCTAGCTAGAATAAATTGGAGTTGTACTTAATTTGAAAAATTTTAGCTTTCCAATGCTGGACTTAATAAATCAACTATATGCATCTCTCTACAGAGGAAATCGTAGTGCTAATTAAAATGTTTGACTCTCTAATTAGGCCTTTAATTACTTTTTTGTTTCTCTAATTACATGGAGTATTTAAAATGTATTGGATTTTTTTCGAGAAAAAATATATAGGGATGAATTCTTATAAGTTATTTTCATTTATTCCCCCCACCCCTTTTTTTTAACGAAAACTTGAGTGAGGTCGGCCACATAGTGTGGCCAGGTCAAAGTGTCAATCTTTATACAGAAAAATGCTAATATATACGAATAAAAATGTCAATCTTTAACATAATTATTTTACGAATAAAATGTCAATTTTTAAAAGTGTCAATCTTTATACAGAAAAGTACTAATCTACACGAATAAAAGTGTCAGTGTTTTAGCTGCCCGCACGGTGCCTCTGACTGACCCAAGTGTGTCTTTTTTTTTTTTTTTTTCTCTTGTTTATCTTAGAAGCCGCATGCATATATACAAGTGGTGCCATTTATTTAACCTTTGACCAAACCCAAAAGTTCCCTCGTTAATTAATAAAGTTCACCTATTTAGAATATCTTAATATCTTATCATAAATTTGCCGTTTTGGATCTAAATGTCTATACTAATTTAGTATCAAAAGACGGTGCGTGTCTTCATTTTCACTTTTCATTTCTGAAACCCTAATTTTATCATACAAATTATCTCTATGCTCTTCCCATGCCTTACGCCTCCGCCCTTGTCCATTGCCTCCTCTAGCTCAACTACCCTCCACCGTCTTCATCGTCGACTTCGGTTTCTGGATCTTCTCTTTTTTTAACCGCCACCACTCTCTCTCTCTTCTTTTTAATTGTACATAGGTTGGATGCCTCACATGAACAAGCCGCAAACACTTAAACTTGCGTTATGTTTTAGTTCAATATCTTTCGATCGAATTTATTTTTTAAACTTTTGAGCCTTTCTTTTTTTCTTTTTTTTTTGCGTTTTATGCTCAATATATTTTGTCTTGCTATTCAACTCATTTACTGATTTTTAGCTCATTTTGATCTCAATTTCCTCGCATCCTTGCTTTTAGTGTTACTGGTAATAATTTTGTTCTTGTCTGCAGTCGATTTTCCTTTCAGTTCAATCGTTATGCAATATCTACTTGATTTTCGGCGCCTAATCGAATAGATTTTGAGCTCAACGTTAATAGATGAATGTATATAAATTAGTAAAGGTATATTGGTCCAAAAAGTCTAAAAGTTGACAAAATTTGTTTTTTTTTCTTTCTTAAATTGGTGGACATAATTTGACTATCCTTAACTTAAATGTTCGTTTCAAAATTTTCTCTAAAAATTATACATGTAAACTGCTCGGTATTTAATTTCATTGTTTATTTATTAGTCATTCTCATATTTTCAATGCAAATGCTCAAATTAATGCCAAAAAAAAAATGCCATAAATTTGCTTATTTCAGAACAAAGGAGAAAATATACTGTATTTAGTTTTTAAAAAATAAAATCTACTATTTTTTTTTTCTTTTGTTATTAAGTACGTACGGTATTTTTTTCTGTATCATATTTTGATTGGATATTGTGTCCCCTAAAATCTCATATTTATAATTTCATTTCGGTTTTCTTGCAGTAGATTAACATATTAAAGTCGAAACTATTTTGGTGCATGAGTTATGTATCTGTTTTCCCGCTGCACATATTTCTAGATATAAAATCTTATTCAAAGTTTCACATTTTACCTATATACGAGTATGAGCTCTAGATGAAGAGCATTAGAGCTCGAGATGTGCAAGAAGAATTTCCAATAAATTTATAAATATGACACCCAAAAATTTGTTCTAACATTATAATGAAAAAATAAAATAACTTATATGCATAGCACAGGATACTAACTAGTAGTAATATATATACATGAATACGCTAAGCTGCTTCACAATTTATGTCCAACTAACTAGAAAGCATATAAGTGCATTTAACGAGAAAAATGAATTTTCAGTCTCTATAAGAAACCTCAATCCCTACAACAAAAAAAAAAATCAGCAAATAAGGGATACTAATGCTGATCAGGACTCGGTATAGATGGAAAATGGGTAGTTGATCCTCATCTAGCTCTTGAGATATATCATCAATTATAAAGATAGACTGCATTCTTCTTTAAACGAATACGAACAGTCTACTTTTAAACCAAAAATATATCAAAAAAAAAAACACCTCAATCCAACGAAAAGAGAGGTATTTTTTAAATATATGTGAGGTATGATGGCAAAACTTTTATAAAAAAACATTATAAAATTAACAATTAGGACATGATGGGGAAATAGAAATTGGGACAAAGATTCCATCCACTTTTCGGGAAGGAAGAATATACCCATTTAAATTTGCCCTTTCTTTTCACCATTTATTTTCTACTTTAATTGTATCTTTTTTAGATGTGGATTATTAGTTTTAAAATTTTATTTTAAATGTATCTTACTTGTAAAAGTGAAGTGACACGTGGCATTTCATTTGCCTAGTCAGTTCTGATTCAATATATATATATATATATATATATATATATATATATATATATATATATATATATAATAGCAAAATAAAAGTTGATCAACCATAATTTTTCTTGATTATTTTGCTAAATTCTCATAATTTTGGCTAATTAATCAATATTTTAATATGATTAAATATGTATCTTTAATTTGATATATATCTTTAAATATTTCATATATATTTAATTAATTCATAGAATCTCAATCATTTAAAAATAATATTTTTTATATACAAACTCGTGATACAACTATACAAGTTAATAATTTAATCATCATGAGAATATTAATTAGATACATATATCTAATTTGAAGATATGCACAAATTCGTAGGATTAGACACATCAAATAATAATCTATGTCACATATATTTTTAAGCATTGCCATGAGACAATTATTAAAGACAATTATTGGAATAATATACAATAAAATTATTGCAATTTTTGGAGTATTTAATATAATAATCAAAATTTACGATATAAATTATAGGATGAATATAATTATCCATCCCAAATTTTATCTTTTATCGGTGTAACTTCAATATTAATATACATATCTCGACATTAATTGGCATAATTCATAATAAGTTTTTCAACAATAAACATCACTTCGGATAATAAATAAAAAATAAAAAAACAAAAAAAAAAAAACAAAAAAACAATAAGTATCACTTGATGTATATATTTGTGAACTTATGTGAGACATTTTATCATACTTTTTATTTAGATTTTTTCTTCTACCTCAAAAAAAATAAAAAATAAAAATAAAATTGAACTACAACAATATATAAAAATATAAACATAATAGAGAAATTATATGTTTTTATCCCCTTAAGTATAAGAAATACTATTTTTGCCCAATTTATAAGAACACACAAATTTTGCCATTTTTAATACAAAAGTACTAGTTTGCCCTTTCTTACTTATTTTAAATTTAAAGAATACTTCTTTCTTCTTCTCTTCTTATTGTCATCATTCTTCTTCATCTTCTTCCTCTCTCTCTAAACCCTATAAGCTCCACACTCTCTCTCTCTCTCTAAAATCCATTGAAGATCCTCACTCCTCACTCTCTCTCTCGACTTCTTCTTCTCCGACTCCGACGGCGTTACTGCATTGTTGCCTCTCTCTCCTTCCCTTTTCATTTCATTCTTCTCTCTTTCTCTCTAAAAACCCTAACCATCTTCCCTCTGCACCTTCTTCTTTCTCATATCTTCTTCTCTCCATTTCTCTGCAAGTGACGGCGGCAAGAAGTCGACGGCGATGATGGTTGGGCTGCTGCGATCTCTCTCTCTCTCTCTCTCTCTCTCTTTTCAGATCTAGGGTTTTTTACACATATTTGGTTTTTGTAAATAGATCTAGGGTTTTTACTTATTCTTCTTCTTGTTCTTGTTCTTGTTCTTGTTCTTGTTCTTATTCTTTTTTTTTCTTTTTCCAGATCTGGATTCGAGCATGCATTGGAGGATGAAGGTAAGGTGTTTGATGATATTCCCAACCAAAAATTTACAATTTTAGTAGTAAGAAAATTCAAAACTTTTGGTAAGAAAATTACAATTTCGTAGTAAGAATTTTTAGTTTAGGATTTCAAATTATTGATAATTGGTTAGAATCTGACATTTATTTTCTTACTATTTTTTGTCTGATTTTACTGTAATTTTAGGATTTACGAATTGACTGCTTCTTTTTGGTAAGAATCGGTCGAAGATTCTTACTATAATTTCAGTAATTCTTACTATACTTCTAGATTTAGGGTTTGATAGTTTAATTTGTGAATTGTCTGCTTCTTTTTGATAAGAATCGACCGAAGATTCTTACTAAAATTTTTGTAATTCGTTACTATAATTCTAGAATTAGGGTTTGATGTATTTTTTTTACAAATTCACTACTTCTTTTTGTTAAGTATCGACCGGAGATATTGGTTAGAATCTGATGATATTTTGTTAGAATCTCACATTTTATTATCGTGTTTTGTTTGTTAATTTATGGTAAGAATTTGGCATTTTTCTTACGTTATTTAGGATTTACGAATTGACTGCTTCTTTGTGGTAAGAATCGACCGAAGATATTGGTTAGAATCTGATGACATTTTGTTAGAATCTCACATTCTTATCGTGTTTTGTTTGTTAATTTATGGTAAGAATTTGGCATTTTTCTTACATTATTTGATATATTTCTTACGTTATTTAGAATTCACGAATTGACTATTTCTTTTTGGTAAGAATCGATCTAAGATTCTTACTGTAATGTTAGTAATTCTTACTATAATTCTAGAATTAGGATTTGATAGTTTGTTTATGAATTGACTGCTACTTTGTTTTGTTTGATAAATTGGTAATAATTTGATATTTTTCTTACGTTATTTTGATAATAATAGACTGAGTATTTAGGGCTTAAAATTGATGATTATTTTCTATTCTTGACATGTTTTGTTGCGGTAGTTGCAAATTCTTCTAGTTTTTCAAGTTATATAAGAATTGCTTCATTTCTTATTGTAGGAATTATTCGGCTGACGACGGCTATGAGACGCGAAAGACGAGAAGATATCAAATTTTCTTACTATATCTGTAGTATTTTGATAAGTTTTTGTTGTTTCTTGGTAAGAAAATTAGTTTTTCTTACCAACACATGCAATTTATTATCATTTCTGAAACTAATAATAGTGTCTTAATAAATGATTAAGTGGTAAGAAATGTGATGTATTTTATTACCAATATGTGTAATTTTCTTATCATTCCCTGTACAAACAATTAAATACATTTCTTCCTTTTTTTTTTCAAATAATTGGAGATTTTGTCAAATTTGTTACCAAAATTATTCGTAAGAAAATCCTAAAATATTATAAGAAATTATAGTAATTCTTACTAATGAAAGATAAAATTTCTTACCAAATGCATTAAAAATTAATATCAAGTGAATTAACAAAAAAATAAAAAAACTGAAACAAGAGAAAAACAAAAATTGGAAAATAAAAAAAAAATTGATTTTTAGCTCTAGGGGTATTTTTGTCCCAATTTTAAAAATGGGACAAAATTAGTGTTGGGCTTATATTTTGGGCATTTTTTGTTCTTTTATCCTCTAAGAGGATAAAAGTGTTGTTGCCTCAACATAATATATATAAATACATCACGATTTATGTCTTATATTTTCATTCACACCAATAGTATTATTAAAGAAAATTCATAGACTTACCTTAACCCAAAAGAGATAGATTATATAATTTATATCTATAATTTAATTTTTTGAAGTTAAGTTTAACTTTAAATGAATATAACCATGCGAAAAAATCTTACCTCTCACTGACATATTTTTTTCGACAAAGAATTATCAACTTTCCTCAATAATCATCTAATGACGGGCGACTTGACATTCTATCCTTCAATTATCGAACGACAGACGACTTTACATTGAAATGAATATAACCACACGAAAGAATCCGACCTCTTATTGACCAATTTTTTTTTAGCACTAGGAAACTCAATATTTGTAAAATTTTCTTATAACAAATACTCCATCCGCCCCTTCGGAGTTGTTACATAACTTTTTGGCACATGTTTTTCAAGTGTCTTGATGATATGTTTTAAAATAAAAATTTGAAGTATTTTCTCTTTTACGGGTAACTACACTGATGGAGTCATTTCAGTTTTATCCCAAGTAAATATTTAAAAGACTTCAGGTTAACAGGAAAATTTTACGATTACGACTTCTGTAGGGATGGGCGGATGTGAAGATGACTTTATCGATAGGAAAACTCATATATGATGGAGTAATCATTAATCAACATTTAAAAGAGTAAATGGAATACTTGAATTAAAAACTTGTAAAACTATGCGAGAATTGTCAACTTTCCTCAATAATTATCTAAATGATGGGTGGGTTGACATTCTATTATTCAATTATCAAACGATGGGCGACTTTACATTGAAATGAATATAACCATGTGAAAGAATCCGACCTCTCAGTGACCAATTTTTTTTCGAGAATTGGAAACTTAATATAAAAAATTCAACTACAATTGAAAAAATATTATCAATCATCAATTTATTTCTATATTACAACGTACAATTGACGGTTTATCATTTAAAATGAGTATAACTACACAAGAATTGAGATCTCACCTAATTTATTTTTCTAATACCATGATCAACGGACTACTTGACATTCAAAACAAGTAAAACTAATTGAGAAATGTCACACCTCATAGAACTTTTTTTTTCCTAATTCAATTTAATGTTTTTTTTTTCCCAATAGATCTTAACAATACTATAATCTTAAAATAAATACTTATATTATTATTTTGCGAAAAGTGATCCCCGTCGAATTTCGACGGGTACTAAACTAGTTGGTGTTAAAATTGGGCAACTAATGAAGTTCATATATTTAATTGAAAAAAAATTTAAAGTTCATATTAAAAAATGTAATTTTACTAAAGTTTGTGTATTTACGCGCATTTAACCCTTATTTAAATTTATAAAAAATATTAATGCAAAAATAAACATTGTGTGAATTACACATGCCAGGACATAATTCCTATAATGTGAACAAACAAAGTAACCAATGCATATAGAATAATGAATGGATACAACAGCCATTTTTGAGATCCTATCAAAATAAAACTTCAACAGGTATGCGTACATAATCATTGATTAAACTGGACACACTGAATCAGTGACCTGAATGAGAACTTGTCACGATGATAACAAGGTCAACTTCATCATAAACAACTTTCATTCATGATGAACGAAATCAAATAAGTCAATCATGAATGAGAATGCCACCAACAACTTTCTTATACTCATACACCACGATAGTATTTAACTAGAGAATGACAAAGAACTCAATATGTAATCAAAGATATGTAGGTGCTTAAGAATAAGAATCTACAATACATATTTGGAAATATGAGTATTTATTCCTAGTGGGGAAAATTAGCAAATAAACCCCTAAGGTTGACACCTCTAATGCGCATAGGACCCCAACGTATCGTTCGGGGCGTATCCACCCCTAACGTACATTTAGTTGAACATTTACAACCCTCCATCTAACTTTGACTCTAACGCCGTCATTCTTTTTCTTATTTTTTTTATTTTAAGAGCAGGAATTCATAGGAATCCTTTTCCGCCCTTCTACCGTTCCACCTTTTCGAGAAGCATGCTCGAGATCTTGCTACCATGGGAGCTGCCCAGCCGCTGTCAATCTGTCATACCTCTGCTGTCCCTTTGCCCAGAAAGAGCAGCTGCTACACCCCTTCCTCGCCACCTCCTTCTCCTCCCTCCTCAGTTCTGCCGTTGGAACCTCCACCACTACTGACAACCCATCTGCCGCCGTCCCGCGGTTGCGCTGAGCTTGACGCAATAGTCCATGAACTACCAATGCAGCAATGCAAAGCAAATTAAACGACCAGAACTCCAATCTTTTCAGCATCCAAAATCAAGAGCTCCTCTCATTTCCTCTATCCTCCAATCAAACCCCAAATTCTCAATTGAAATCCCATCACACGATAATCGATTCTGTTTCTGCCATATCAATCAACCCTCACAAACTCTCACCGGCCTCCCCTTCCTCATCCCATTCAACTATTTTATGGGCTATGACTTCTAGCAAAACACTATGGACGAAAAAATTGATTGTAGTTGAAGTGGGTTTCACTTCAAAATAACAAAAAAAAGAAAAGAAAAAAGTAAAAGATTAACCGCGTTAGGGGGGGTTAGACGGAGGGTTGTAAATGTTCAACTAAATGTACATTAGGGATGGATACGCCTCGAACGATACGTCGGGGTCCTATACGCTTTAGGGTGTCAACATTAGGGGTCTATTTACTACTTTTTCCATTCCTAGTGACAATAAATGAACAAAATATTATTTCATGAGAAATATGATTTTTTACAATCCCTCATTATAGAAACATAGATCTACCCCTAGATTCACAAGAATACATTGGATGCTGGTAAGGAGAGATGGAACATGAGTAGCTATCATTCGGCATGCTAGAGTGAAGGGTGAATAAATAATGAAAGAATAGAAAAAAAAAAAAAAAAAAAAAGCAAGCTCTTCTCCGAAGAGCGTATTTTTCAATAAATTAAACGTATGAAATATAATCCTATTATAAGAAACTGATTGAGCCCTAGTGAAACCCTAGGCCCATATACTTATAGGCATGACTCAACAAATATAACCTAAAATATGAGAAAATAAACATAATACGAAAGGACTTCAATAATAAAATAATTATTCAATAACTACTATACAAATATCTAATTAATAAGACTAATATGTTGCATCCTTATCATTGCATCCAACACCTAGGGCCAAAGCCACCTCTCATTATATCATCAATGATATTTTATTTTTTATGGACCTCTTCAACCCGAATTGGATTTCTTCTTCTTATGTCAAAAGATACAAAACTATATGCCTAAACAACAGAATAAGTCCATTTATTGAACTTTATAATCATGAGAATATGAAAAGCTGTATCAAATAACAAAACATATGGAGCTAAGGAAGTTAACCTCAAGTGATCAGATAATTTCTCTAAATCTCCATATGATATCTCATTGTCCATAGGATCCGGAAAATATGTATCATCATCAACATGTTGAGCTCCTCCAGATATGATTGCCTCACCTAAAGAGACATATTTGTTTTAGATCTACTCACCATATTATATGCTCCTAGTACGTGACTTTAATATTTTCAACTTACCTCGAACAAAGACATCAAACAAATTGCAATAATTTGTATTATCTGAACATGTCTTGACATAGAATGATCGAGTTGCCCGAGGGTACTCATATGTAGAACTCCGTGCCATACCTAAAATTGAAAATACCAATAAAAAGTATAAGAATATCAAATGCATATCAACCGACTAAAATAATATAACAAGATCAATCAGTCTACTTCTTTAAAATAAGCTAGCCAAGCTTTAGCTTTGTTTCAGCATTGAGATCTCCAAAATGATCAGTTTCAATTTCTATGTCAGCTTCATGCAGCAATGGAAGTAATACATTTAAAGAAAATGTAAACTTTGAATAAATGTCATCTACATATGTCCAATTGGAAGAGTTTAACATCAATCGTGATTCTTAAAATATTTCAATAGTGAATCTAATTGAAAATCCGTCATGATTTATAAAACATGTAATGACCTACATAGCGTATGGTTAGAAACATAAATGCTCATGAAAAATATTGTTTGATTTAATTTTATTTATCCACTATTATTTGTTTTAAGAAAAATATTCCTTCAAGAAAATTATTTGTCATCTTACCCTAAGCAATTGAACCCCATCTTCAAATTTGAGATTCAAGGTATTAGCTATGTACTATAAATACAAGTTAATAATGAGCATCACAATAGAAGAAAAAAAAAATGAACAAAGATGACACTTCAATATAACAAGATAAACTCAACAAATAACCAACCTTCAGGTCTTCAACCGGTAACTGCCTCTTGATAGCTTTAAGCTCCTTGGCACAACTTGTATTTAAGAAGTCAAAGATTTTGACAAACATTGCGCAACAACATTCATCACCTGCATGAGTGGGTGCAAGCTAAGAACCACCGGCGACCTTGATTTAGAAGCAATCAATGCATTCACAATTAATTCATACCTCTAAATAGTTTTCTTCTATAAACATTTGAACGTCAACAAAAGCGGCATTATGCAAGACTCTGTCATTAGAACAACCGGTGGTGTCTTATTTATTTCGTCAAATAGTAACGTGCCGCGAAGGTGAGCAGCAAGAGGAGACGAAAGATAATACAATTTCTCACACAGCCATGAGAACTCCTTTGATGGCCCATGATCAACATTTGAATAATTTATTAGTATGTGACTATATCTTTCATCTTCCAAATAAATCACAATCATCTACATCAACAAGTAAAAAACGATAAGCGTCCTAATAACACAATCATACACGGTGTAGTCCAAAAATGAAAAAGTGAGCAGGAGGCCGTCCGAACAAATAAACTTGAATGTAAATAAAATGCTAAGGAAATGAAAAATCACTACAAAGGAGGCATCCAAGGCACTGGGCTCAAATGGATAAATTTCTCTCTGGAGGGATCATTTTATTTATATTTGTTTGCCTGATATAAAAATAAAAAAAAATCCCCTAAAAAAAAGTGCCCTAAAAAAAAAGAGTTGTATTTTACCATTTTATTTTATATATATTTATGGTATGAAGCTGAAAAAAAAGAGAGTTGTATTTGTAAATATCTAAAATTTGAATTAAACCTAAAGCCCAATCCCAAGTTATGTGGTAGTCCGTGTATGTGGTATAAATCCATAACAGCCGCCAGAAACCGCAAATTTAGAATTTTTTTCTAAACTCACTAAAAACTAAACACGCGCAGATTGAGAATTATCGATTCCGATGGGAATCAAGGGATTATCCGATATTATGAATCAAGGGAATCAAGGCAGATGAATGCCTCAATTGACAAAGACCTTGCAACCAAGGCTCAAATTGGGGGCGAATGTCACCATCTGCGCGCTTACTGAACCCTCGGCAACTGCCACAACGCACTGTACGGTCCTACACTGCTGCCTCACCACCAGAAACACCGTTTCCTCTCCGACAGTGCGAATCGCGTGTGTGATTCCGTCAAACTTCACCACCTTGTCTTTTGCTTGTTGGTCAAATCTTTTACTAGACACTTCTCTCTTTGGTCGTAGGCGAGCATAAAGTTGTCGTAGTTGGCGTAGGACTCCTCCAACATCGGACATGTATTGTGATCCCACCATATAAACGTCAATTTGTTCATCATACAATCATGTAACAATCTTTCGGGCATGTTCAGATTTTCCTTTTCATTCATCAATTTTTCACTAGATTACCGAAATCGTGATCGCCAAAAATGATGACAATATTAGTAAGGGTGGGATGATTTGCAGCCCATTCCATAACATACCCCACCAATGCTCAATCGTCTCGGTCCTTGTTTTCTCCGAATAAGCTTCGTTAATTAATCAATCCATGATAAATGGTAAAGACAAGAAATTAATTTCGTTAATTAAACAATCCAAAGTATTTTTGCTAAGTGTTTGTCTTTTATGGTTTGGATTTTCTATCCGGTAATTCTTGCAACCCATGTTTTCATTTCTAAACTACACCCTATAATTGTGTTATTTGCTGATAGAATATCATGAATTTTCCCCTAGGATGTTTATCGTTGTTTATTACTTGTTGATGCATATAGTTGAGGATTTTGAAAGATACAAGATTTGAAATTACATATCCCCTCCAACTTGGGTCCAAATTGAGTTGCCCCTAAAGCAACAAGGATGTTCTCATGGATGTGCCAGAAAGTGTCATTTCTTGTCTCTTGCTATTGAAGAACTTCCTGGCACATTTCTATTTGACGTAGTAAATACGGCACTGGGTTGTTCTAGTAACGGGGTTCTGTGTAAAGCAATATTTGTTGATGTTCAAATACGTATTCATGAAAACTATATATTCAGATGTATGGATTAATTGTGAATGCATTTTTGCTATTTATAGATCATGTATGGTGGTTCTTAACCAGCACCCACTCATGCATGTGATGGACTTTGTTGGTGAAATGTTTGTTCACACCTTTGAATCCTTGCAAGGCGTCAAAACAGGCCCATCTCAATCAATTTTGAGGCCGTGCTCTAGTTATGAATTTAGGCCCCTAATTTTTTTTTTTTGAAAATATCATTTAAAAATAATAATTTTATTACACAATAATATCTTACAAAATAATATTTAACAAATATACAAATGTTGATGTTGAAATTACTTGCAAATAAATTGAATAAAAATTTTCGCTTCAAACAAAAAATAGATTAAAAATTTCTCATTATTTCCCATTGAATCTCATAATTTCAATTGGAAAATAATTAATATAATAGACCTTCTATTTAGGTGTTGAAAATCTAAAAATTGGGAGCTTTAAATTTCTTGGGATGAATGGAAAAAGACGATAGCTAGATGAGGACAAAAGGAAGACAAATGAAAAAGAAAGAGGGAAAGAAAAAGGGGAATAAAGAGGAAGAAGAGAGAAAAAAAAAAATTATACTACATTAATTTTATTTTATTAGCTAGGCCTTGTATGATTTTCTATTTTGAGCCCTATAAAAATTTGGGCCATGCTCTACATAACACCCTCGGTAATTTTATCCATAACCCCCAATTTGCTCCTCATAGCTCCTTTTAAAAATATAAATAAAAAAATAATATTTTTTTTACTAATTTACCCTTAGCCCCCAACTTAATTTAATTAATACTATTCTACATGCTTTAATTATTCACTTCGTCTTTACAAAGCCCCTCCTTAAACCAGCAAATTAATGTATACACATTGTCTTCTAAAAAACTAGACATACTTTCGAAGAAAAGAAAACATTCACACATGGTGGATCCAAAGAATCGAATGAAACCACCATCTGAAAAATTCAAATTGAAAACAAACCAACATTTATAAAAGTCCAAAATATAACAATCAAGAAGGCGAAATACTCATGAACATAAAATCTGGAAATTAAAAATTACAGATACAAAAGCAATATTCACACATAATTTAATTTTTATTTCGTAATTCTTCAAGGTACAATTTTTATCTCGTTAGAAAGATGATTATTGAACCGAAAAAAAGGCGTGAGGGAGAGAAGAATTACGAGAGCTTTAGTTTAGATTATAGCAATCCAAATAAATAATTTAAGAATCATTTCTCTTTAGAAAAAACCCATCAAAAATAAGTTTTGTTTAATAAACTAAACTAGAATACAATGGGAATAAAAAAGAATTAAGCAAACGAGTGGCAAGACGTGTGAGGGAAGAAAATGAGTAAAAAAGGAAAAGAGGGAACATGATTTGCAGAGAAGGTTACACAAAGGAGAAGATAGGGAAAAAAAAAAAAAGAATCGTTTATACTAATATTGTTAGACGGTTTAACTGTGGGGGCTTTGAGGGTATGCTAGTAAATTTATGATTATTTTAATTATTATATTTAAATTGGGGGCTATAGGGAGTAATTTGTAGGGCAGTGTTTAGAATTACCCTAACACCCTAGACACCCTCCTAGCCGGGCGTGAGTCAAAATTGAGTACATAATGTGCTTAGGAGCTTCAGGCCATCAAGAGGCAATACACGTTTGAAAACCTGAAGGTTGGTTATTTCTCGAATTTATCTTGTTATACTAAATACATTGTCATCTTTGTTCACGTAAATTGCATGCTCTTTCTTCTATTTTAGTGCTCATTATTAACTTGTATTTGCAGTACGAAGTTCATATTTTGATTCTCGAATTCGAAAGAGGTTCAGTTGCTCAAGGTAAGATGAGACATATTTTCTTAAAAGAATATTTTTCTTGAAACAGATAATATGAGATAAAAAAAAATTAAATTACATATATATATTTCTGAGAAATTCGGTGTCTAATCATACATAGAGTAGGCTATTATGTGTTTATATATCATGACAAATTTTAAATGGGAATCCATATTAAAATATTTCATGAATCCTGATTGCCGATAAAGTCTCAAAATTGGACTATCTCTTTTACACAATAAGATTATTTGTCCAAGGAATTGCTAAGATGGATTTGAATAATTAGACGCCACCAGATATAAAATAAAAAGTGGGTTTCAACTTTATGTGAAGTTGAACTCACAATCGCACGCCATCGAAGCCAAGTTAGTACATGGATATCTTATCAAATGCAATGTGGGATCAAGATAGGAGAAGATTGGGGTTTGTCGTGGCAGATAATGGTAAACTTGTTTAAGAAAGTAGAATTCGTGTGCTCCAAAATAATGACTTGAAACAAGAAATCTTAATGGAAGCTCACTGTACGCCGTACACAACTCATCATGTAGGCACCAAGATGTCTTAGAACTTAAAATGTACTTTCTAGTGGAAGTGGATGAAGAGGACATGGCGTGGTTCATCAAATGATGATTAATGTGTCAACAAGTTAAAGCGGAACACCACTGACCATCAAAATAGAAAAGGAAAAAAAAAAAAAAAAAAAATTATGCCGAAAGGCGCCGCAGAGAGATACAGTTTGAAGTAGGAGATAAAGTTTTTCTTATGACATTTTGGCAATAAGGGAAAACTAAATCCACATTTTCTAGGACCTTTGAGATTCTTGAACGTGTTGAAAGGGTATCTTACAAACTGACCTTACCACCATGGCTGGGAGGAATGCACAATGTGTTTCATGTGTCAATGCTTCGCAAATACATTTTGGATACAAGTCATATCATTCATGGAGAGGATGTCAAAGTGAATGAAGACCTTACCTATTCCAAAGTTTTAGTGGCGATTATCAACCGTAAGATTTGTAGGAAAAGTAGAACTTGCCGGGCGTACAATACAATCGAAGATTACAAGTGAAATAAGAAAAAACTACGAACAAAGTGAAATTTGAAGTCGAGTTGAGGAAACCCTCTTTCCGCAAGACGAATTACGCCCCGAGTGCTCGCGGATTTGGCGCTTCGTCCCCAAAGATAAAACGACTTCTCGTCTTCTTAGTAGCAGCACCACAAACTAAGAAGCTCCGGCGAACTGGAAATAAAAGGCGAAGGAACTGAGCTCAAAAACTGAATGATGTAGAAGAGATGATGCAAAATGCTTTGAGTTGTGTGTCCTAGAATGGCCTGCAGAGCCTTCTATTTATAGGCTGCTCATTCAGTAGGGACATCAAATGCCATAAAGGCATTAACAGCCACTAAGGTAGTGGGTTAGTGGTGGAGTGGAAGAGGCTGACTGTTCAGCTGAAGAGACACCTTCCAGAGTCTTCTTCCGGATGGGCCACGAATTGGGCTGGACGGGTAGGCCTCATCTCATTAGAATTGGGCTAGGCAATTGGGCTTCCACATGGCCCAAAATACTATATATTTTGTGGTCCAAAAAATATAGTACACAAGACCCCAAGCCCAAGCCCAAGCCAAAGGCCCAAAGGACCACCCAAAGGACCAATTGCCAAGATCCAAGTCCACGGCCACGAAACCCGAACCCGAACCCGAGCCCGAGCCGTCCGTGCCGTCCGGCACGGACGGCGGGGCCGGATCGAGTGTGTGCTCACGCGAGAGCCCAACCACACACTTATCCACTTACTTGGCCCACTTGTTATTAAGCCCACATGTTTAAACACTTTTAAACAGCACACCACATTAATATTTAATCAATGTGGTATAACTTACACTTCATTAACTAATGAAGTAACTCTCCACCAAACTTTGAACATTTATATCTCACTCACCGGAAATCGGTTTTGAGCCTATAAATATACCACGCTCATCTACTCCGCGAGTAGAACAATAATCTAATATTTAATTTATGTAATAAATTAAATATTTGTTATTATTTATTTGGTCAAAAACCAAATTTCCAACAATCCCCCACATGAGTGAGATAGCCATATGCAAATGTATGCAAATGCAAGAGCTCAGTCCTCACGAGGTATAAAAGTATTAGGATAGGTAGTTTGTGGCTTTGAACCTTCCATAGTCAACACCATCGAGTACACAGGCGGCATAGTAGCGCAATGCTTTGAACTATCCCTCCATGGCGTGCACCGAGACAACGATGTTAACGCTTATACACCTCAACCTCATCCGTTCTCACGTTTTGTGTCCATTTCGGCCTTGAACACCCCTTTGGATTCATAAGTGTATCTAACGAAGCGGCCTCACTTCACACTTACATAGGTGATTCTTTACCGAGTATCTTGCCATACTCAACCTCCTCGAAGTATTTAGGAATCATTAAAAGTCATAGACTTAACCTCACCACTAGGCAAGCTTTCAGCACTCAAACGCTTTCTAAGGAATAGATAAATGTGAGTGTTTTCACACGAACTTTCATAGCTTAGTTTTCCCTTTGAACCAAGTTCTTGGGATTTCCAATCATCATGGTTGGGTTACCACTATGATAGTTCTTAATTTGTGGATTTTACTCCCATTCCTTCTAGCAACTTATTCATTTGATCACGGTTTAACCCTTTGGTTAGTGGATCCGCTAGATTATCCAACGACTTTACATAGTCGACTGAGATAATCCCAGTTGTGATCAAATGTCTCACGGTATTATGTTGTCGACGAATATGTTGAGACTTACCATTATACAAACCACTTTTTGCCCTACCAATAGCCGCTTGGCTATCACAGTGAATCATCACCGGAGGCAATGGTTTCTCCCAACATGGTATGTCCTCAAGAAAGTTTCTTAGCCATTCGGCTTGTTCACCAGCTATATCTAAAGCTATGAATTCGGACTCCATGGTGGATCGGGCTATACACGTCTGTTTTGTGGATCTCCACGTAACAGCTCCACCCCCAATAGTAAACACATACCCACTTGTAGAAAGTGAATCTTTCGTGTCCGAAATCCAATTCGCATCACAGTACCCTTCAAGTACCGGGGGGTATCTCAAAAAATGTAGCCCATGACTTTGAGTATACTTCAAGTATCTCAAAACTCGTACAAGAGCTCTCCAATGCTCTTTGCTTGGATTGCTCGTGTAACGACTCAATTTGTTAACGGCACATGCTATGTCGGGTCTAGTGCAATTTGTAAGATACATTAAACACCCTATGACACGAGCATAGTCTTCTTGAGCAACCGACTCACCTCGATTCTTGCTCAAATGAACATTAAGTTCAATAGGAGTTTTAGCGGGCACGCTATCAAAAGCGTTAAACTTCTTGAGCACTTTCTCAACATAGTGAGATTGTGACAAGACAATCCCATCGGATTTCCTTAGTATTTTCATACCAAGAATAACATCCGCTAAACCCAAGTCTTTCATGTCAAAGTTCCTCTTTAACATGCTTTTCGTTTCGTTAATTACACGGATATTGCTACCCATAATTAACATGTCATCTACATAAAGACACACAATAACATATCCGTTATTTGTGTTCTTAATGTAAACACATTTGTCACATTCGTTTATTTTAAAACCATTTGATAGCATCACACTATCAAATTTCAAGTGCCATTGAAGTGGCGCTTGCTTCAATCCATAAAGGGACTTAACCAGTTTGCAAACCTTCTTCTCTTTACCAGGTTCTACAAATCCTTCTGGTTGTTCCATATAGATTTCCTCCTCTAAATCTCCATAGAGGAAAGCAGTTTTCACATCCATTTGATGTATCTCGAGATTGTGCAATGCAGCAATTGCGAGAAGCACCCGAATGGATGTAATCCTTGTTACAGGAGCATAGGTATCGAAATAATCGTACCCTTCTTTCTGCTTAAACCCTTTGACAACCAAACGGGCCTTGTACTTGTCAATTGATCCATCAGCTTTGTATTTCCTTTTAAGGATCCATTTGCACCCCAAGGGTTTACACCCTTCGGGCAAATCAACCAACACCCAAGTGTGGTTTTGCCTAGTGGACTCAATTTCACTTTGTACCGCTTCTCTCCAAAGCGGACTGTCCGATCTAGAAAAAGCTTCTTTGATCGTCGTAGGTTCTTGATCCAACATGAACACTACATAATCCGGACCAAATTGCTTTGGTTTCCGAACTCTACTACCACGTCTCAGTTCACTATCTTCCGGATTAGACCTTTGTCGTTTGCGTGACTTAGGTTCTTCATCCTCGGATTTAGAACTCGTGGCTTCACCTTCAATTCTATTGCTAGAATTGGTTTCTACATTACCCTTGTCTTTACAAGGATATATGTGTTCAAAGAATATTGCATTCCTTGACTCGATCGTTGTACCCACAGTCATGTCGGGTACTTCCGACTTGTGGATAACAAAGCGATAGGCGCTGCTGTTATGTGCATACCCAATAAAGATACAATCAACCGTTTTAGGGCCAATTGTAACTTGTTTAGGTAGAGACACTTCAACCTTCGCCAAACACCCCCACACTTTAAGGTATTTGTACGACGGTTTCCAACCTTTCCATAACTCATAAGGAGTAACATCTTTACCTTTGAGTGGAATCTTGTTTAATATATAGTTGGCTGTCAAGACAGCTTCCCCCCACATATTTTGGGGCAACCCTGAACTAATCAACAAAGCATTCATCATCTCCTTAAGAGTTCAATTTTTACGTTCAGCAACGCCATTTGATTGAGGTGAGTATGGAGCCGTCGTTTGATGAATTATACCACTTTTGTTGCATAATTCCTCAAACGGAGCGACATATTCGCCACCTCTGTCACTTCGAACACTCTTAATTCGACTACTTAGTTGATTTTCGGCTTCATTCTTGAAGTGTTTGAACGCTTCAATAGCCTCATCTTTACCTCTTAAAAGATAAAGATAACAATATCTCGTGCAATCATCGATGAACGTGATAAAGTACTTCTTACCACCACGAGTTTGCACATACTTTAAATCACACACATCGGTGTGAATTAAATCAAGGGGTTTCGTGCTCCGCTCAACCGAATGAAACGGTGGTTTTGTCATTTTTACCTCAACACAAACTTCACATTTATTTTGAGTGTTAACTTCATTTAACTTTAGTAAATCTAAATTTACTAATCGTTTTATAGCATTTAGATTAACATGTCCTAATCTACAATGCCATAAATTAGAGCACTCAACAATGTAAGAGGAAGTAGTAGCATTTTCATTACTCTCAATAGATTTTGGTACATGGCGTATAGCCAATACATTCAACCTAAAGAGACCATCAGAGAGGTAACCCTTTCCAAGAAAAGTACCACTCTTTGACAAAATAAACTTGTCAGACTCAAAAACTAGTCTAAACCCCTTATTAACTAGAATAGAGCCCGAGACCAAGTTCTTTCGGATGTCGGGAACATGCAGCACGTTCTTCAAAGTTAGAGAATTCCCGGATGTAAGCTTTAGCACCACATCTCCAACTCCGACAACCACGGACGAAGCTTGGTTCCCCATGTTGAGCTTCCTCCCCTCAACAACTTGATAGGTAACAAACTTGTTCCTATCGGCACACACATGCGCAGTAGCGCCAGTGTCGATGAACCAGCCTCCCGGCTTTTCGACTTGGTTGACCTCCTCGGTGACCACAGCCGTAAAGTCTTCTTTCACCCACTCGCCATCTTTTTCGGCGACGTTGGCAGCATGTTTCTTCTTCTTCTTGTTCTTGGGCTTCTTGCAGTCCTTCGCAGTATGCCCATGCTTGCCACAATTGTAGCAATCACCATCAAACTTCTTCGATGGTCCCTTCGCCTTGCCTTTGTCTTTGGCATTTAGGCGATCACGCTTGTTGGAGGGACCGCCCTTCTCCATCAAATTCACCTTGGCATCAGACGGTGCTTTCGGTTTATCTTGATCGCGCACATCAGACTCGATGCGTAGCTTCACAATCAAGTCTTCAAGAGTCATCTCCTTTCGCTTGTGCTTAAGGTAGCTCTTGAAGTCCTTCCAATGAGGGGGCAACTTCTCGATCAATGTTGCAACCACGAACGCGTCCGGAAGGACCATCCCCTCAGCATGGACGTCATGTACAATGAGTTGGAACTCTTGTACTTGCTCCATCATTGGTCGAGAATCGACCATCTTGTAATCTAAGTATCGTGCTACCACGAACTTCTTCGTACCCGCATCATCGCTACGGTACTTCTTGTCTAACGCCTCCCAAATTCCTTTGGAGGTGTTGGCACCGGAGTACACATTGTACAAGCCATCATCCAAGGCATTTAGGATGAAATTCTTGCACAAGTAGTCTCCATTTCGCCAATTGTCGTAGAAGGCTCGAACATGGAAGTTGGCCTCCTCCGCACTTGGTACAGGTGGTTCATCTTCCGTTAGGAAGTTCGCCACCCCCAATGTTGTTAAATAAAACAACATCTTTTGTTGCCACCTTTTGAAGTCGGCTCCTCCGAACTTCGGCGGTTTCTCGGCGGGTGGCATCACCCTTGGTGCCGAGCTCGCTCCCATCAGGGAGCCACTTGGGTTAGGCCCATAGGCCGCCCCCACAGTTGAGCCCATGAAAGGTGCTCCAACAGTTCCACTAAAAGTGGAACCCACGGTGCCGCTTGAAGCAGAACCACCGCTTGACAGAAATGGGTTATTGAAAGCCCACGAACTTGAAGGCATGGTCGAACCTCCGGTGTTTGAATTCATTGCAGATGCTGTTGTAAAGCTTGGCAATGAAGTAGTCATTGTTGACGGAACAGTGGCGGACATGGTGGATGGCAATGTTGAAGCTCCAATGGACGAGTCGGTGGAAGCGGCAGCACTTGTCATCTTCGAATAGGTGATTGAACTTCAAACTCCTTGGAACGGCAAGTAATAATTCATCTTGCGTTTGTAGGAAAAGTAGAACTTGCCGGGCGTACAATACAATCGAAGATTACAAGTGAAATAAGAAAAAACTACGAACAAAGTGAAATTTGAAGTCGAGTTGAGGAAACCCTCTTTCCGCAAGACGAATTACGCCCCGAGTGCTCGCGGATTTGGCGCTTCGTCCCCAAAGATAAAACGACTTCTCGTCTTCTTAGTAGCAGCACCACAAACTAAGAAGCTCCGGCGAACTGGAAATAAAAGGCGAAGGAACTGAGCTCAAAAACTGAATGATGTAGAAGAGATGATGCAAAATGCTTTGAGTTGTGTGTCCTAGAATGGCCTGCAGAGCCTTCTATTTATAGGCTGCTCATTCAGTAGGGACATCAAATGCCATAAAGGCATTAACAGCCACTAAGGTAGTGGGTTAGTGGTGGAGTGGAAGAGGCTGACTGTTCAGCTGAAGAGACACCTTCCAGAGTCTTCTTCCGGATGGGCCACGAATTGGGCTGGACGGGTAGGCCTCATCTCATTAGAATTGGGCTAGGCAATTGGGCTTCCACATGGCCCAAAATACTATATATTTTGTGGTCCAAAAAATATAGTACACAAGACCCCAAGCCCAAGCCCAAGCCAAAGGCCCAAAGGACCACCCAAAGGACCAATTGCCAAGATCCAAGTCCACGGCCACGAAACCCGAACCCGAGCCCGAGCCGTCCGTGCCGTCCGGCACGGACGGCGGGGCCGGATCGAGTGTGTGCTCACGCGAGAGCCCAACCACACACTTATCCACTTACTTGGCCCACTTGTTATTAAGCCCACATGTTTAAACACTTTTAAACAGCACACCACATTAATATTTAATTAATGTGGTATAACTTACACTTCATTAACTAATGAAGTAACTCTCCACCAAACTTTGAACATTTATATCTCACTCACCGGAAATCGGTTTTGAGCCTATAAATATACCACGCTCATCTACTCCGCGAGTAGAACAATAATCTAATATTTAATTTATGTAATAAATTAAATATTTGTTATTATTTATTTGGTCAAAAACAAAATTTCCAACAAGATTCACAAGTTGTAGAACAAACAACTTATGTTGGTGAAAGTTTAATGGAACCGGCATGGACAACCATGGAAAATAGAGGACGAAATCATGTAGAAGCATCCCGATCTTCGCTATAAAGTTACGTAAATTTTGAGGGTGAAATATTTGTTGGGGGTAGTATTGTAACACCCCGAAAATAAGAATATTGGGCCTAGCCTATTAAGGAAAAAAAAGTTAAAATATACTCTTAAACTCTATTCTTGAAGCCTAATATATCATGGGATTATTGACCCAATAAGAGTAATTAAATGGTATCGTCAATAAATGTACTCGATATGAACCCAATAGTACAACTAATTGATAGAGCTCGTCGAGACGAATCCGTAGACATAAAACTCGTTAAAATCAGACATCGTTTGAATATTTTATGAGTAAAAAAAAAAGATTATACCACGATGAATTTCGTTGTGAGGGGAGTACAAATCATAAAAAATCTCGTCGAGATGAGGTTAGAATCGCAACCGACGCGGAGGCTCCGCCGTCGGATTGCCACTTGTTGCGAATTTTTTTGGCCACCAAACGGGTCGAACCCTTACATAATTTTGAAGCTCTCGACACGAGGATTATGCACGTGGAATTCATTTTTGAGTTTTGAAGTCATTTCGACCCCAATCTTTACACTCGAGGTGATTTTTTTGCTTACTTACTCAAAATAAATATATTTTTTGTGCTTTATCCATATATACTACTCCATCTGTCCCGTTTCATTAGTCCCGAAGTAATATTTTATAACTCAAATATATTCAATCTATGAGAGTAATGAAGCGGTACGGAAGGAGTATTTCAAATGATTATATATAATCAATAAGTTGTGGATTTGAATTTGCCCAGTATGGAAAATTCCGAATATAAAATTTAATATTTTTAATTATGCAAGTCTTCGTTATAATTTATGAGATTATGATGAATATTATGCTTAGCAAATACGGAGTATGTTTTGAGAACAAGTGTGTATTTTTATGTGGACGAATCATGTTATTGACCAATGGACTTATTTGTGATAACTGATTCATTTTTTTTGTTAATTTGTTTGAGTCAATGTATATTATGGCCAACTTTCATGAACTCATATGTTTCCACTTTAGCCTCTTTTGAATTTAGATCTGATATCGTACTCTAATGTTAAGTTTAACTATTTTCTTGGCTATTGATTGATAATCGTTGAATGAATGAATTCTTTTCAAACTCATGTGTCCTAATAATAATAATAATTAGACAAGAAAATAATATCGTAAATCACAAGGTGGCCAACAATTGAAGATTTTCCCCCTTGGGACCCTCTTCTATCGAAAAATTAAGAAGAAGAAAACAAAAAAACAAAAAAAAAAACATAATTTAAATTAGAAATATTCTCGACGTCCCCTTCAAGAATTCCAAAAGCAAATGAAATGAGAGCTAGCTAAACCACTTATTTAAGGAACAAAGATTCTTTGAACTGGATCAAAACATAAAGGGAAGACCTATTATGCCATTGTTGATATAATAGAGAGATGGTACAGTCAGAATCTTGATTTTCTTTAATATATGTACAACAGAACCATGAAGGCAAAAAGACAGACCAAGAACCAGGACTTCTTCGAGGCGTTAACAAACACTTTTTTCCCTGATATTCATTAGTGTATTATAATCGGATGCTGTCTAACTATTAGAGGAGGCAGCATTAATCTTTAATCTTAAGAAGCTGCAGTAAGAGGCCAATGATTTCCTTCTTGGAAGAACTTAGATGGTAGATTATTCATCTCAGCTGCATATGGCTGTTTTACTTCTTCTTCTTCTTGTTCTTCTTCATCGTCCTCAGCATCCCATAAGAATCGAGCATATGAAGCCAGAATATAGCTGTACCATGAAATCAAAGATTGATCAAATTTCAGCAAAAGTAAATTTCAAAGGAGAAACCGAAGACAACCACCTATTCAAAAGGCAAACAAGACAAGGAAGAGGAAACTAACAAGCAACTAAAATCGAAACGTTTCTCCACTAGAACAAAGTCCAGATATTTTTCAAGGTCCAATGAATACTAAAAACTCCACATATACATCATCTCTTCTTAATAGTCGTTCATTATGTGATGTAAAGTTAACAAATTTTACACTCAAAAGGAATAATAGCATGCTCATTATTCAATCCATGCAGTCTGATAACTAATTAAATCCAATCTATTACACATTTAAGCCACAAAGATCCATGCAGTCTGAGTAGTGACAACAAACATAATTCAATGGACTACAAAGATGATTCGAGGGAACGTCCAAGTCAAGGTCTAACTTTCCGAATCTAAAGCACTAATCCAGATAATTCTCATGGAGATTCAATGGCTGCAGATCATTCAACACTTAGACCATTGCTAAACTAACTATGCAAAAACCATTCCTTCTTTTTTCCACAAAGATAGTAATACAATCGAGCAACTAAAAAGCATTTGATCATGAAAGCAACAAGGGAATAATGGCATATCCTCACCAGTCATTAGGGTCAGTTTTGACAGCTTGATCAAAATAGGACTCGGCTCGAGCAGAATCCCTTTGTGTTTGCCAAATTAGATCAGCATAGAGTGAAAGCACATTTCCATCACTCGGGTTCGCCAAAATCGCCCTTCCACAATACTCCTCTGCCTTTGCTAAATCTCCCTTAACCTACACACACACACACAACATCATCAAACAATCCCTAAATCAAACTACTTCTCTACAAAGCCATTAATACAGAACTTCACTATAACATTTAGATTAAGATCACACAAAATTAAGGGAAAAGGAAATACTTCTTGAAAATATAAGGACTCAAACATACTAATGAATTCCACATTATGAATTGAAAATATGTGAGAGATGATTTTGGAGTTGAATTGAATGATGAAAGATACCTCCTTCAAGAATCTAGCGTAATTGGCGAGGAGAAGAGAATTCCCAGGGTTAGCTTCTATCACCATCTCATAGTACACGTCCCTACTCTCCCTCCCTGGCCAGCTTCCCGGATCCTGCGAACCCGACCCGTTATCAAACCCATTCCCGCCCCCACACAAACCCCCGCCCCCGCCCCCAAACCCACCACCCCCCACCACCAGCGTCTGCGGCGGCACCCTCTCCCTCTCTCTCTCCTTGGCCGCAGCCATCGTGGACAGGATACTGGGCTCCAACTCCTTCCTCTCCTTAAACCTAGCCGGCTTCGGCCCCGCCGGCAGCCGCGACCGCTTCGACGGGTCCTTGAGATCCGAGTCGAATCGGGTGGGCGAGCTCCGGCCGATTTCGTCCTCGGACGACATGGAAAGGCAGAAAGAACGGGTTCTCGTCAACTGGGGCAGTGAGTCGGACTCGGGCGAGGAGCAGGAACCGGAGCCGGTTGATGAATTGGGCATCCACGAATTCAAGATTGGCGACGATGAGCTCCTCAGCAGCATTCTTTATACAGTAGTAAATTTAATTTATTGCTATTTTTTTTATTAATTATTTGGTTAGAAGAAATGTTAATGGAGGCGGCTCCTCCTTTTCCTTGGGAGATGAAGGGGGCAGAGGAGTGAGCTTTATAGTGCGGCAGAATTGGAATGTAATGGTGAAAAAGGAGAAAGATTTTAATGGCGTTGATCACGATCGATTTAAATGGTAATAACAATTCAAAATTAAGGAAATAAAAACAATTGCAAATGTTCACGTGAACGATGATGAAGTGGCGCCAACAACCACCGCTCAGGAGGAATGTGGGGCCCCATTTGTAATTAGAAGATATTAATTCTTAATGGTTTTGATAAGCGAAAATTCAGCCATTTTTTTTATTTATCTGACTTAGTCTATTAAAATAATAAAATGATCATTTATAAGTGAAACGGAAGAAGTAGTAAGAATTATTCTCTCGAGAAAAATTGTATTGATTTGGACAAGAAACATATATAGTACTACATAGTTTGTTTACATGAGTTTAATTTCGGGTAATTCTATACACAGCCCCCTCTTTGCTCCATACAGCCCCCGTAATTAAATAATAATAAAAATATTAGCAAAATTACAGCTTTATCCTTATTGGCCCTTAATTTTATTATCACAACCCCCGAAAGAACAACAAATGAGCCCAAAAAGCAACGAGATGTGGAACAACAATCATTGCTGGCAATTACGGAGTACTTTTATTCGACAGAATTTCAGTCTGTCGCGGGGCTGAAGGCTTTGGTTGAAATATTGAAGGTTGCGCTGGCAATGCGTTTATTTGTCCTCGCTGCTTGAGCCAACGATGGCGATGGCCGATGGTGGTGTCGGAAAATTTCATCAGCTACTTGCCGTTTTGCACGGATAAGATCTAATTACGATTTCAGTTTGAGCATCGTTGCTTGTTGATGAATTGACCCTACTGCAATCGACAATTATATACTTAAATAGTCTTACTTTGTTAAAAGTATTATCTTTAGTTTTCAAAAAAGTTTGATCTTTGTTTCTGGTTTATAGATCTCTTTTTGTTGGCTCCATTCTTTCTCACTTCTTTCTAATCATTAAAAAATCAATATTTCTCAAGTCTGATTCATTAATCATGTTGAATATGAAGAAGTTGGGTTAATTGTTTCTTGGTATATTTACACGCTACAAATCTAATTTTTTTGAAAGGTGAATTTCATTGAAGGGAATATTGAATTTGCAGAACTTGAGTTCTACAATTTGCGGAGGCTTTACAGAGACAGAGACGAGCTTAATTTTAATTTGGGGCTACAAGGATAAAATTGTACATATATAATTAATTTTTAAATTGGGGGTTATATGGAGTAAAATGGGGGCTGTGTTTAGAATCACCCTTTTCTGGCGTAGTAAGTGTTAATATTTTCTTTTCGATGAAAATGACTCGGCTTGTTTTTTATTCAAATGAATGGTATAAAACAATTAAACAGACCAAGTCGAGTTGAACAAAAGGAGTAACACTTAAGTTGAGGCATATTCTTTTTTTCGGGCTGTTCAACTTAAGTAGATACGTTTCCTAAAAAGACAAGAATTAGAGATTTTAATCTAAAATTAGCAGAAATTATTCTCCACTAATTCGGCTCTTATTTTACTTAACAGCGAACATAAAAACCAAAATCTAAAATAAAATATTGTTAAAAAAAATAATAATTACAGAAAATAAAAACAATCGAAACAAAATGATGGAAAAAAAAAATCAGTTACTAACAA
Organism: Mentha longifolia; assembly: GCA_001642375.2. Lineage (NCBI taxonomy): Eukaryota > Viridiplantae > Streptophyta > Magnoliopsida > Lamiales > Lamiaceae > Mentha > Mentha longifolia. The sequence continues at coordinate 9,313,942 of CM038116.1, forward strand.
AACTCAATTAATAAAATTATATCAATTAATTAAAATATATATCAATATATACTTATCCTCCTTAACAAACTCTTATACTCGCTATAGGCAGTATTCACATATCCACCATAACTGATATGAAAATACGACGTGAAATTTCTATTCAAATAGTTATATTACTTGATTTTTTTTAGCAGCGCTTGGCATTAAATTTCTATTTAACCGTCACCATCATTGATGAGCAAGATTTGGAGGACTAATGAGATTGAGGCAGAGCTGCACTTGATGAATTAACTTCACCTAAATTAACATGTTCCATCTGTGGTGATAAGCTTTGGACCATTAAACCATGTCGCCAATAATTCTAGCTGCAATAAAACAAACAGATAGGGTGAGTGAAACATGCATGTTGTATGTTTCTCAACCTCAACTCATTTTCCCTTTTGAGTTATTTATAATTTATTGGGTTATTTCGCTGTAAATCTATAAACTTTTTTTTTTCAATTTTCAGTTTTTCCCATGAATTATAAATTTTGGTTGTAAATACATAAATGATCAAATTTTCCAGAATTTCCTCGAAATTGAATTTCAGCCAAATTGAAAATGATGGGGTGTCAAAATTTTGAAATCTGGCTCTTTTTTATTTTTATGATAAACCATAATATATATACAAATCGATGAACCTATAGTGTCATTTTAGATGTCGAAAAATAATGTCATAATTCGAATTTGAGTGCTACATAAGTTTAAATTTGGTTATAATTTGATTTTGGGGGAAGTTCTGAAAATATCAATAGTTTATATATTTGGAATCAAAATTCGTAGTTTATGTTTGAGAAAAGTTTATGGATTTACGGTGAAATAACCTAATTTATATAATGAATTATGGTGTCTTTTTTACAATCTATCATGGCCATGGAAATATGCTAAAACATAAGCCTAAAATGATTCAAACATGTGTATGTGTCAGCCTACTGAGACCTCTGTGGTAAATATCTCAAGTTCGAATCTGCACCTCAATTTTTAAAATTTAATGTTAAAATTATTTAAAAATATATTCAGATCTCTAAGTATATCTAAAAAATACCAAAATTCGAATGTGGGATTTGTGACTTGGCATTCCCCTAGCTAGTGGAAGTCTATCTCTAGGATTGGATACTAATTTACACGAGAAAGAGAGAGAGATTACTACATTACAAAAGATTCATGAGATGAGATGAAAAAGAAGCATATATAAACTCTTTATTACGTATTACCGTTTTATTTGAAACCAAAATTCTCTATAAAGAAATCATCGAATAAAGAAATCAAATCTTCAATTTTTTAGTAAAAAAAAAAAAAAAATCAATTTTATTTCCAATTAAAAAAAGAGAGAGAGAAGTTAAGGTATACATGCAAAACAAGCTTTTAGTATACAACTTTAACATTTTATTCACGCAAGAAACCTAGAAGGACTGAATCTTGCAAGATCAACAACAGTAGCACACCCATCTAAAACAAGCTCAGCCATGGCGGCACCGGTGGCGGGGCCGTTGAGAATTCCCCAGCAACTATGGCCCGTTGCCACGTAGCATCCCTTGAGCCCCGGAACTTCTCCGATGATTGGAACACTGTCGTCGGAGCAGGGCAAAAAGCAGGCCTGCTCAGCCTTCACCGTAGCTTCCCCTTCCGACAAGTGGGTCGAGACAGTGCTCGCTACGGCCTTGAGCACTTCAATGGATTGAGGCACCGGCGTTATCTGCTCTGGATCATCCGGTACATCCACCTCCGCCGACATCCCACAAATGTACACTTCCCCTATTTCACACACCACCACCCTATGTTAATTACATGCAACCCAATCACGCATATTTTAGCAACACAAATAGGAAATGTATCTTTGAGCATGTTGATGGAATCAAAGCTATTCGTAAGCTAATCGAAGCTCGATTCGTAAAAAGCTCGTTTAATGAAGCTCGTTAGCTAAAACAAGTTGAGCTTGAGTAACACGTGGTGCAGCTTGAAAGCTCATCAACAAGTTCGATAAGTGATTTAGCATTTTAGCTCATATATATATAATTTTTTTTAAGTAATTAAAAACTTATATGTGTTGTAATAACGAATAATGGATTTAAATTTCTAACAAATCTTATTTTTATAAAATGAATGATGAATTTTAATGAACATGTCATATTATAAATTTAATGAGTAAATAAATAAAGACATATAAGAAATAATTAAAATTCTAAATATAAATATAAATTTGGAAAGTTCGCGTGAGCTCGATAAAGTCGAGCTAAAAAGTATTTGAAGTAAAGCTGAAAGCTCGACTCGATATTAAACGAGCCAAGCTTGAGCATACCTGTGGGACGGGGATAAATCTCGGGGTCCATGGGCTTTCCACCTTGGGCCGGATAATAGTTCAAAAATAAAGCATGAGGCGTAATTGAAGAAGGATTATTGGGCTCCACCACAATACTATGGGCCTTAAGCCCATTAACCCTAAATAGCGAGCTCAAGAGCTGAAACTTTCCGGTCCACGGCCCAAGCGCCAAAACCACCGCCTCCGCTTCAATCCGCCGCCCATCCTCCAGAACCACCCCTTCCGCCGCCTCCACACTCTCCACTTTCCCGATAACAACCTCCACTCCGTACTCTTCCACGGCCTTCGCCAGCAGCGTCTTAGTGAATAGCTGCGGGTGCACCTGCGCCGTCGTCTCCGCCGTCCCGATAACCCTCGGGCTTTTCGCCGGCCCGTCAACCCACGACGGGACTTTCGGGCCGGGTTTTCCTCTCGGTTGGGCCGACGCCGTCTCCGCTATTGAGAGACTGAGGGTGGTGAGGGGGCGATAGCCGTACAATTCTGCGCCGTTGAGTTCTTCGGCCAATGAGCGGTGGAGATCGAAGCTGGTGCGGGCAAGGGAGGAGACCGGTCCGCCGTCGCACCAGTCCAGAGCGAGGAAGCCGCCGGCCTTGCCGGAGGCGGCGCAGGCGATCGAGGATTTCTCGACGAGCGTGACGGCGGCGCCTTTCTTGGATAAGAAGTAGGCGGTGCAGACGCCGATGATTCCGCCGCCGCAGACGACGACTCTTTTCGGCGGTTCCATCGGCGGTGGTGTTGATGAAGAGCAGGTGGGCGAGAACTTAATCGGGTAGAATCCGGGTTTTCCGGGTTGAATCCGGTGGAAATGGAAAGTCGGGAGTGAAGCTAATGTGATTATTGTTGGCATATTTTTGGATTTGACCTAAATAAATACACAAAATTATAGTAATATTTTTCCCGTTCCACATAGTATTAAAAATTACTTTTAAAATGTGTCTGAGAAAGTACACATTTTAAAATTACAACTAAATAGACAAAATTATATGATTTTCTTCGACTAAAATTTATTTCTCTGCCCCTTCAAAAAAAAAAAAAGCCTTATTTTTAAGTTGTGCAAAAAACACTCATCCACAAACATTTTAGCTAACTCCGTTTGAAAATTCATTTTCTTTTATCTTTAATCCTTTTCTCTTTTGTTGCTGAGCTCTTACAACCCCACCATCTCCGTGATGTAGTAGTGGAAAGCTCGTTCCAGCTCGAATTGATTTTCCTCAACTCTTGCAAACTATAGATTTTTGCCGAAAAATTGCAGGATAATTTGTTGTCGGATATTAAGTGTTGTTGCGCGATTTTGTGTCTATAATCACTAGCGGAATAGAACTTTTCCTCCCTCAGTTGCTCGCGGCCTATAATGCACGGATTCTTCGAAAAATACAACAATGCAATATCGGAAACGTAGGGGATACGGGTACGGGTGCGATTCGCGTGGGATACGCACCGGATTCGCCACCTGGCGAATCCTACAAAATATATATATATATATTAGGATACGCGTATCCGGATATTTTTGGGAGTTTTTTTAAAATAATTTTATATTTTGGGTTTTTTTATACTTTTTTATATGTATTGTCCTAAAATTTAAATTCACTACAAAACTCAATATAGTATTTAATTTATGGGGTATAATTGAAATCTTCATTTTAATTGAGTAGTATTTAATTTATGATTTTTATTTTTATAAAATGGGTGATATATATAATAAAATATAAATATAGACGTATCCTCAACGAATCGCACCCTAAAATTTTTAAAAATTCGTATCCGCGTATCCGAATCGTATCGTCCCCGCACCCGCACTCCCGCACCCATGCAACATAGCTCGTGGCTTATGTTCTTA